>CM055128.1:255268188-255675447 GCA_029206835.1 Rana muscosa
GGATATCTGAATGATGCCTGCAGCTAGAGGCATCATTCAGATATAATTTTTTTCAGCCGGCGATCCTGCGCACAATAAGAACAATCATAGCGGCGGTTCCGCCGCTTGATCGTTCTTATAGGCGGCGGGAGGGGACATCACCCCCCTCCCGCCGCCATCCGGTGCTTCTCCGGGCTCTCCCGTGCCATCGGGGACCCGGAGAGAATCGTCGGCGCCGTTGGTGGGTCACGTGATGAGCATAGAGATGACTGGTGACCAGATGGTCACCAGTCATCTCTATGATCGTCGGAGGCCCGGGCGCGATGTGATGACGTCACGCCCAGGTCCTCAAATGTAAACAAAGCCACCATTGCGGCTGTAAGTATGAGATCAGTGAAAAATGTTTCACTGATCTCATGCTCTCCAGCCTGGAGGAGAGATGTGGGGTCTTATTGACCCCGCATCTCTCCATAAAGAGGACCTGTCACACACATTCCTATTACAAGGGATGTTTACATTCCTTGTAATAGGAATAAAAGTGATCAAAAAAAAAAAAAGTAAAAATAAAAAAAAATAAGTAAAATAAATAAATAAATAAATAAATACATTTTTTAAAACGCCCATCCCCAATAGCTGGCTCTTAGAAGCGAACACACACGTAAGTCCCGCCCGCATATGTAAACACCGTTCAAACCACACATGTGAGGTATCGCCGCGTGTGTTAAAGCGCGTGCAACAATTCTAGCACTAGACCTCCTCTGTAACTCTAACCTGGTAACCTGTAAAAATTTTCAAAGCGTCACCTATGGAGATTTTTAAGTACCGAAGTTTTGCGCCATTCCATGAGTGTGCGCAATTTTAAAGCGTGACATGTTAGGTATCTTTTTACTCGGCGTAACATAAGCTTTCATATTTTACAAAAAAATTGGGCTAACTTTACTGTTTTGTTACTTTTTAATTCATGAAACCATTTTTTTCCCCCAAAAAAGGCGTTTGAAAAATTATTGCGCAAATGCTGTGCAAGATAAAAAGTTGCTACGACCGTCATTTTATTCCCTAGGTTGTCTGCTAAAAAAAACATATATTATGTTTTGGGGTTCTGAGTAATTTTCTAGCAAAAGAATGATGATTTGTACATGTAGGAGAGAAGTGCCAGAATAGGCCCGGTATTGAAGTGGTATAAAAAGCCCTGTATGGCAGTGGTTAAATGGCTTTTTTTCCTTTAGAAATGTAATTTTGTGCAGGGACAGTTCTAAACACGGGAAACACATGCCACTTCACAGGCATACTTTAGACACCCCCCAGGTACGATATTTAAAGGAATTTTTCCCTTTTTTTTTTCACTTTATGCATCATTAAAATGACTGCTCCCAAAAAACTGCCGTTTTTAAAACTTCTTTTTGCATTGATACATGTCCCCTGGGGCAGAACCCGGGTCCCCAAACCCTTTTTAGGACAATAACATGCATATTAGCCGTTATAATTAGCACTTTAGATTTTGAACGTTCGCGTCCATTGTATTTAATAGGGTTCTAAAGTTTGCGCAAACTTTCGGTCCGTTTGCAGGTTCTGGTGCCACCTGCACATGCGGAGCTCTGCGGTGTGATGCAGTCGGTTGGCTGCCCTTAAGTTGTCCTCTGGAGGGCATCCTGCCTCATTGGAGATGTGCCTCCTCTCTTCTATCAGGCACCCACGTAGAGTCAGTGACCAAATCATCCCCTCCCTCCTCGCCACTGGAGCAAACCTGGCAGTATGCTGCAGCTGGGGGAACGTGACTGCCAGTTTCTTGTCCTTCTTGGCCACCCCCTCTCCCTGGGCTCACGTTACTGCCTTCATCCTCAACCTGGGTACCATCAGAGCCTTCAAAACGGTGTGCATCCTCCTGTACCCTACACTGTGGTCGAACAGTTCGGGGGACTCCTCAGGGCATGGTGGTGGGGCTAGGGAAGGAGTGACTGATGACATTGAGCCGATGAAAGAGGCCGCTTTGGCAGCTGCATTAGCTGAGTACCCTGAGCCTGGGTGACAGAGGATGAGGAGGATGAGGAAGGCTTGGTCATACACTCTACCAACTCTTCTTCATGTTGTGGCTCAGCACGAAAAAATGGACAAGCGTGCCCTACGGCCACGTGCTGAGGATGCACCGTGTCCACGACCAGAACTGTTGGCTGTAGACACAGAGCCTGCTTTCCCTCTTTTAGTGGCCTGTGAGCATCTACCTCTCCTTGGTGGCCTTCCAGACATACTGTACAATTAGATTAGCAAAACAACGCCTGAAGTTTACTAAAAACAGTACACCAGGAATGGCCTACAGTCAGGTATAGGCTTGGCTGCACTACAATGCAGTGGATATATCTTTTATGAACTGCAGCTCACTGAGTCACCTGCCTGCCTGCCTGAAAGTGTCTTTGAACAAGTACAACAGGAATGTCCTACAGTCAGGTATAGGCTTGGCTGGACTACAGTGCAGTGGAAATACAGTCAGGTCCATAAATATTGGGACATCGACACAATTCTAATCTTTTTGGCTCTATACACCACAACAATGGATTTGAAATGAAACTAACAAGATGTGCTTTAACTGTAGACTTTCAGCTTTAATTTGAGGGCATTTACATCCAAATCAGGTGAACGGTGTAGGAATTACAACAGTTTGGATGTAAATACCCTCAAATTAAAGCTGAAAGTCTGCAGTTAAAGCACATCTTGTTCGTTTAATTTCAAATCCATTGTGGTGGTGTATAGAGCCAAAAATATTAGAATTGTGTCGATGTCCCAATATTTATGAACCTGACTGTATATATATATATATATATATATATATATATATATATATTGTGACAGCAGGAAGGTAAAGTCACCTGGTTGCATCCAGGGGGGTAGATATATTTCGCCCAGATTCAGGCTTTACGCCGACTTATACAACTAGGTGGAGAGTTGTATAAGCCCAGCTAAGGCTAGTGGGCTCATGGATGACTCATACCTCTAGGGAGAGTGTGGGGCGTCGTACAGACAGGGAGTTGATGAGACCAGCTGAAGCTTGTCAGCTCATTTAGGCCTCTATAAGAACTCCCAGCTTCATTAGATGTTAGCTCATGCCTGGAACCAGACCTGTGTGGACTGTCTAGGGAGAGTGAACCCCTGTGCGGTGAGACAAAGCCTGTGTGGCTATTTGCTTGGACATTTAAAACCAGGGACTTAGGGACTAGGACAGCACTAGGCTGATCCCAGTTGTTAGTTAGGAAACCTGTATGTTTAGTCAGAGGTCAAGTTGACCAGGATTTATTTTGTTTATGTTTCTTTTGGCTTTGCTGTGTTTTGTCACTGTAAATAGAAAATAAACCGCACCTTTTTTTGATTTTGAAAACCACAACCTCCGTTTGCTGGGCCTGTTTTTGTGTGGGGAGCCCATCCCGGGGGTCACACACACCCGCTGCCGAGCTAACCCCCTCACAGTTGGTGGAGAATGCGGGCAGTTTTTTTTAAGCCAGCATGGAGGAGATACTGAAGCAGCTGGCTCTAGCAAATGCCAATCAACAGCAGACAAATGCAGGTTTGCAAAAGAGCCTTGCAGCTCATCAACAGAGCATTGCAGCTCAACAACAGAACTTCGCAGCCCAGCAGCAAGCTCATCAACAGAGCCTTGCAGCCCAGCAGCAAGCTCACCAACAGAGTCTGGAAGCTCAGCAACAAGCCCAGCAGCAATCTGAGGCCCGCTTCATAGACCTGTTACAGAAGCAAGAGCAGAGACTACAACAAATGGAAGCAGTAATGCAGCAACGTCCGCAGACCAGTGAGGAAAGCCGTCACACTAATACCGCGTCCTTTGGGGTGAGTCGTTTATTGACAAAAATGACTGGAGAGGATGATCCAGAGGTATTTTTGACCACATTTGAAAGGACTGCTGAAAGAGAAAAGTGGCCTGAGGAGCAGTGGGCTGGACTGGTGGCTCCTCTGTTAACTGGTGAATCGCAGAAAGCTTACTATGACCTAGAGCCTGACCAAGCAAAAGACTATGTGATGCTAAAAGCTGAGATATTGGCAAGGCTGGGTGTCACCCAGGCTGTCCGGGCTCAGCGTGTGCATAACTGGACTTTCCAGCTTGGAAAACCCCCCAGGTCTCAAATGTATGATCTCATTCACCTGAGCAGAAAGTGGCTACAGCCAGAGACTTTGTCCGCACCAAAGATTGTGGAACGTGTTGTAATGGATCGGTTTTTGAGAGCTCTTCCTACTGCCATCCAAAAGTGGGTAAGCCATGGAGACCCAGAGACGGCCGATGGTCTTGTGGATCGTGTGGAGAAATACTTGGCTACAGAGAACCTGACGGCCTCTTCCAGAGACACTCGGACTTTCCGCCCTAAGACCAGACCATCCCCAGGGGCGGATAAGAGGATTCCAAGGGGTAAGGGTGGAGAGAGTGAGAGGGTGGGAGCTCTACCCCAAGTTTGGCGAGAACAGCCTGGGAAATCAGCGGCTCAAGAGGCGGCAAGAAGAATCGTTTGCTACCGCTGCCGGCAAGCGGGACATATTGCAGCCAATTGCCCGGTTGTGGAGGAACCCATGCAGTGTGACTTTCTGACGGGCAGACGTCAGTCGCTGTGTGCGACAGTCGCATGCACTGCCATTCGAGGAACTGAGAAACATTTATGCAAAATGTGTGTTAATGGTAGAAATGTTGTGGTATTGCTGGATTCAGGTAGCCTTGTGACCCTGATAAAGGCTGAGTTAGTTAAAACAGAGGTCTCTGGGAATAGCAAGGTAGCTGTTATTTGTGTGCATGGGGACACCCGAGAGTATCCAGTGACTACAGTGTGTTTCGAGACCCCCAAAGGTACCCTCTCTCATCCAGTGGGCTTAGTATCTCAGTTACCGTATGACGCCATTGTGGGAAGGGATTTTCCGAAGTTCTGGGAACTGTGGGATGATCCTGAGCCCCCCACTGGTGCCCCTATGTACCAGGAATGTGATAGCCAGAACTCCCCTGAGAGTGGTGAGGACTCTCCGGAATTTCCCTTATCAGTATTGGCAGGGGAGACTCAAGAAACTGGAGAGGAGCCCACCTCCTCAGACGAAAACCTACCGTCTGTGGAGTTTTCTGATCTTGAGGTTCACAGGGAAAACTTTGCCACAGAACAGTTGAAAGACCCCGCCCTAATAAAGGCACGGGAAAACGTAGTGAAAATAGATGGCGAGTTAGTGAACCCAGATAATACCTGCACTTACCCATACTTCAGCGTAGAGAAGGACCTACTGTATCGGGTGGCAAAAAGGGCAGAAGAAACCGTTGAGCAGCTTGTGGTGCCCAAACCTTACAGGAAGTTGGTGTTGGAGTTGGCCCATGGGCACATTCTTGGAGGTCATCTGGGGACAGAGAAAACCCGAGAGAGGGTATTACAGAGATTCTATTGGCCGGGGGTGATGAAGGACATAGAAAATTATTGTTCCTCCTGCCCTGTGTGTCAGAGGTCGGCCCCGATGCCACATTTCCGTAGCCCACTGGTCCCTCTACCCATCATTGAGGTCCCGTTTGAGAGGATCGCCATGGATTTGGTAGGTCCTATAATCAAGTCCGCTAGGGGGCACCAGTACATATTAGTTATAATGGACTATGCCACCCGTTATCCAGAAGCGATCCCTCTCCGAAATACCTCGGCCAAAACCATAGCCAAAGAGCTATCTCTTGTGTTTAGCCGGGTGGGTATTTGTAAAGAACTGCTTACGGACCAAGGTACACCCTTTATGTCCCGGGTTATGAAAGAGCTGTGTAAATTGTTCAAAGTGACGCAATTACGTACATCTGTGTATCACCCCCAAACCGATGGGCTGGTTGAAAGATTCAACAAAACCCTAAAACAAATGTTGAAGAAAGTGGTGGATAGAGATGGAAAGGATTGGGACTGTCTACTTCCTTATCTGATGTTTGCTATTAGGGAGGTGCCCCAATCCTCTACGGGATTCTCCCCCTTTGAGTTACTGTATGGGAGACACCCAAGAGGGCTGTTGGATATTGCCAAGGAAACTTGGGAAAGTGAGAGTTCTCCCCACAGGAGTGTGATTGAGCATGTCGCCCTGATGCAAGACCGAATTGCACAGGTAATGCCCATCGTGAAGGAACATTTGGCCCAAGCGCAGTTAGCACAGCAGAGAGTGTACAACCGTGGAGCCAAGACCCGTACCTTTTCCCCGGGGGATAGGATACTGGTACTTGTCCCTACGGTTGAAAGTAAATTCCTTGCCAAATGGCAAGGCCCCTACGAGATAATGGAAAAAGTGAGCGAAGTGAATTACAAGGTCAGACAACCAGGAAGGCGAAAGCCCGAACAGATCTATCACGTTAATCTGTTGAAAGCCTGGAGGGATAGAGAGTCCCTAGTCGCAGACACTTGGTCACCAGCTCAAACTGGTTGCGTGATTCCTGAGGTTGGAATAGCAGCCACCTTGTCACAACCCCAACAACAGGAGGTTAAGGAGTTTGTGCTTCGCAACAAGGAGGTATTCTCTGAGCTGCCGGGACAAACATTTGGGGTAGAGCATGACATCATTACCCCGCCCGGTGAAAGGGTGAAGTTAAAACCCTATCGGATCCCAGAGGCCCGACGGGAGGCAATACGGGAGGAAGTACAGAAAATGCTGAACTTAGGGGTGATAGAGGAGTCCCAAAGTGATTGGTCTAGTCCCATTGTGTTGGTGCCTAAACCGGATGGGAGCTGGCGATTTTGTAACGATTTTCGTCAGTTGAACAAAGTTACAAAATTTGACACCTACCCCATGCCACGTATAGATGAGTTGATCGACCGGCTGGGAACAGCCCGATACATGACGACTCTTGACCTCACAAAAGGGTATTGGCAAATCCCCCTGGCCAAATTGGCCAAAGAGAAAACCGCATTTGTAACCCCAGACGGGGCGTTCCAATATAAAAGAATGCCGTTCGGGTTACAGAATGCGCCGGCCACATTCCAGCGGAAAATGGACCAGATGCTGAGGCCCCATCGGAAGTATGCTGCGGCTTACCTGGATGACGTAATTGTCCATAGCACAGATTGGGCCTCACATCTGCCAAAAGTGCAAGCAGTCCTGGACTCTGTTCGGGAAGCGGGGTTTACGGCTAACCCCAAGAAGTGTACCATTGGGCAGGAGGAGGCCAAATATCTTGGGTACACCATTGGGAGGGGAGTAATAAAACCCCAACTCAACAAAGTCGAGGCCATCCAGAGTTGGCCACGTCCCAACAGCAAGAAGCAGGTACGAGCCTTTCTGGGAATCGCTGGGTATTATCGGCGATTCATTCCCCACTTTGCTTCTAAGGCTGTGCCCCTAACCAACCTAACGAAGGGGAAAGGGTCGGTCATGATTAAATGGACCCCCGAGGCTGAGGCAGCATTCCAATTCTTGAAACAAGCCTTATGTAGCCAGCCAGTGTTGTACTCACCCGACTTCTCTAAAGACTTTGTCGTACAAAGTGATGCGTCAGATGTGGGGTTAGGAGCAGTATTGTCCCAGGTCTGGAACGGGGAAGAGCACCCAGTCATTTACCTCAGCAGGAAGTTGAAGTCCCATGAGGTAAATTACGCCACCGTTGAAAAGGAGTGTTTAGCGGTGAAGTGGGCTCTAGATTCCCTTCGGTACTACCTGCTAGGTAGGCACTTTGACATGGTTACGGATCACGCTCCGTTAAAGTGGATGGCTCAAAACAAGGAAACAAATAGAAGAGTGAATAGGTGGTTCCTGGCCCTCCAGGAATTCAACTTCACAGTAAAGCATCGCCCTGGCGTTCAAATGGGGAATGTGGATGCTTTGTCTCGAGTACATGAATGCCTGATTGCTGGTGTTCCAACCCCGAGGTTAAAACAAGAGGGGGGGGTATGTGACAGCAGGAAGGTAAAGTCACCTGGTTGCATCCAGGGGGGTAGATATATTTCGCCCAGATTCAGGCTTTACGCCGACTTATACAACTAGGTGGAGAGTTGTATAAGCCCAGCTAAGGCTAGTGGGCTCATGGATGACTCATACCTCTAGGGAGAGTGTGGGGCGTCGTACAGACAGGGAGTTGATGAGACCAGCTGAAGCTTGTCAGCTCATTTAGGCCTCTATAAGAACTCCCAGCTTCATTAGATGTTAGCTCATGCCTGGAACCAGACCTGTGTGGACTGTCTAGGGAGAGTGAACCCCTGTGCGGTGAGACAAAGCCTGTGTGGCTATTTGCTTGGACATTTAAAACCAGGGACTTAGGGACTAGGACAGCACTAGGCTGATCCCAGTTGTTAGTTAGGAAACCTGTATGTTTAGTCAGAGGTCAAGTTGACCAGGATTTATTTTGTTTATGTTTCTTTTGGCTTTGCTGTGTTTTGTCACTGTAAATAGAAAATAAACCGCACCTTTTTTTGATTTTGAAAACCACAACCTCCGTTTTCTGGGCCTGTTTTTGTGTGGGGAGCCCATCCCGGGGGTCACACACACCCGCTGCCGAGCTAACCCCCTCACAATATATACAAAACCGGGATGCATATATATACTAATGACACTGTGACTGCAGCTAACTGAATCGCCTGCCTGCTCAAAGTAAAGTAAAGTAAATTACTCTCTCTCTCTCTCTCTCAACGCCGCAACACACTACACAAGACCGATGTGCAGGCGGCCTTATTTAGTGTGGGGCGTGGACTTAACCCCTGAGCCATAATTGGCCAAAAGCACCCTGCCTTTGGCCAATTATGGCTCTCTTCGCCGACGGCGCTGTGATTGGCCAAAGCATGCGGGTCATAGTGCATGCTTGGCCAATCATCAGCCAGCAATGCACTGCGATGACGCAGTGAATTATGGGCTGTGACGCACCGCTTGAATTTGGCGCAAACGTCCCATAATGTTCGATCTTCGGCGAACGATCGAACAGCCGATGTTCGAGTCTAACTCATGTTCAACTCGAACAGACAGCCCATCCCTAGTAAAGGGCCACTATGATTGGCTTTTTACCCCAATCTCTGATTAGTGATGTCCAAAGGACACAGCGGTCACAGAGAGCACCCAACGAGTGCCCCAGGGGGTGCGCTGGAGGCATGGATGTCCATCTATGGATGTCCTCCCAGAACTGGAAGCCTGTGAGTAGCCTTATTTTGGCAAACTCACGGGCGGCAAGCTGTTAAATACCATTAACCACTTCACCTGGGTGGATGACATATGATGTCCTGGGCTTTTAGTGGTTATACTGGGATTACCATGATATTGCCTGCACCTGCAGGTACCGTATTTTGGCGACGTTCCATGGGCGTACGTAATTTTAAAGCATGACATGTTAGGTATCGATTTACTTAGCATAACATCATCTCTTATATTGAACCAAAAAAAGTGGATATTGTATAGTGTTTGCGTGCATTAAGATTAATTAAAGCGGAGTTCCACCCAAAAGTGGAAGCTCTGCTTATCTGCCTCCTCCCCCCCCCCCGGTGCCACATTTGGCACCTTATGGGGGGGAGTGGTTTCCCTTAGAAGCAATGGTGGCAGCAGCCCCCCGAAAGCCGATGTAAAAATTGACTGGGGTGCTGACATTGCAGGCTCCCTGGACAGGTAAGTGTCCTAATATTAAAAGTCATCAACTACGGTAATTTTTACTGAAGGAGGTTGGACCTCCTCTTTAAAGTGTATTAAAAAAAAACAAAGAAAAAAAAAACGCTGCACAAATACCACGTGACATAAAAATTGCAACATCCACCATTTTTTTTCTGCTGAAAAAAAAATACATTTAATGTTTGGGGGTTTTAAATAATTTACATGTGGTAAATTACTGCACGCTTTCATGCCTTAAATACTGCAAAACACAACAAAATGCCACATGCTGTATTTTAGAATTGTTTTTTTGGGGAATGGCAAAAACACTGAGCAGTATTTTACCACATTTCTTACAGCGGTAGATATTGCTTTATGAATGAAGCCTAGTGTGATTTATTTTAGCACAGCATACATACAGTATCTCACAAAAGTAAGTACACCCCCCTCACATTTTTGTAAATATTTTATTATATCTTTTCATGTGACAAGACTGAAGAAATTACACTTTGCTACAATGTAAAGTAGTGAGTGTACAGCTTGTATAACAGTGTAAATTTGCTTTCCCCTCAAAATAACTCAACACACAGCCAATAATGTCTAAACCGCTGGCAACAAAAGTGAGTACACCCCTAAGTAAAAATGTCCAAATTGGGCCCAAAGTTTCAATATTTTTTGTGGCCACCATTATTTTTCAGCATTGCCTTAACCCTCTTGGGCATGAAGTTCACCAGATCTTCACAGGTTGCCACTGGAGTCCTCTTCTACTCCTCCATGACGACATCACAGAGCTGGTGGATGTTAGAGACCTTGCGCTCCTCCACCTTCCGTTTGAGTATGCCCCACAGATGCTCAAAAAGGTTTGGGTCTGGAGACATGCTTGGCCAGTCCATCACCTTTCGCCTCAGCTTCTTTAGCATTTTTATCATGTTGGAATACTGCCCTGCGGCCAGGGGCGGATCCAAAGTCTAGTCTCGGGAGGGGCACTGCCATAAAATTTGTCGGGGCAATGGCTTGTGTTGGCGCTTCAATCATCATGGCGCCATGGTTGATATGGTGTCAAGATCATTGAAGCGCATTATTTCTATTATTACCTTGTAATATAAAATTAAATACCGTATTTATCGGCGTATAACACGCACCGGCGTATAACACGCACCCCAAGTTTAGGAGGGAATTTTAGGGAAAAAAACTTTTAGGAGGGAAGTTTAAGGAAAAAAAAAACTTACATTTAAATGCAGCCTTACCAGTGTCCGTTGCAGCCTTGTCAGCAGTGTCCATTGCAGCCTTGCCCCAGTGTCCAGTGCAGCCTTTGCCCAGTGTCCAGTGCAGCCTTTGCCCAGTGCAGCTTTACCCAGTGTCCAGTGCAGCCTTTGCCCAGTGTAGCTTTGCCCAGTGTCCAGTGCAGCTTTACCCAGTGTCCAGTGCAGCCTTTGCCCAGTGCAGCCTTTGCCCAGTGTAGCTTTGTCCAGTGCAGCCTTTGCCCAGTGTCCAGTGCAGCTTTGCCCAGTGTCCAGTGCAGCCTTTGCTAAGTGCAGCCTTGCCCCAGTTTTCAAAATTGGCGCCGCCGAGATCGCCGCAGAGACTGGGCGGAGCGGGGCGAACGCCGCCAAGAACGCAGGGAACGCAGAGACGCAGGGACTGGGCGGAGCCGCCGCCGAGATACACATAGCCGAGTGTACTCGGCTATACTCGGCTTTTCTCGGCTCCGCTCACAGTCACGCCGAGTCCCGCCCTATGATGGACATATCACAGGTCCAATGGCGGGACTGGGCGTGACTGTGAGCAGAGCTGAGAAAAGCCGAGTATAGCCGAGTACACTCGGCTATGTGTATCTCGGCGGCGATCGCTGCGCTCCGCTCAGTCAGCGGAGATCGCCGGGATCAGTGGGTATCGGCGTATAACACGCACCCACGATTTTCCCCTGATTTTAAGGGGAAAAAAGTGCGTGTTATACGCCGATAAATACGGTAGTTCAACTCACCATAATGCAGAATCAGTGGGAGCCCTGAGTGTGTCACTTGCTACAGTCGCCTGCCACCAGATGCAGTGTGTTACTTGCAACCGTTGCCTGCCACCAGATGCGGATTGTCACTTGCCACCTCACTTGCCACATCCCCTGGCACCAGATGTGGATTGTCACTTGCCAATGTCGCCAGCCACAAGATGTGGATTGTCCCAGAGCGAGGGTGAGCAGTGAGAGATGATGTAATCGCTCTGCTGCCCACGCCTGCACAGTGATGGCAGTGTTCTGTCAGAAGCTGAGCTGCGGTGATGCAGGGCGAGCGGGGAGAGATGATGTCAGAAAGCCGCTGATGCATTGCGGCCATCTTGGTACACCCGCATTTGTCCCCAGTAAGCCTAGAGTTAGAAGTCAGCAAGCGGACATCTTTATACACACACCGGAGTCTTGCTTTTCACAGTTATTTTTAACAGTAAACTCAGCTTATTTTGTGAAATATAAGTTGAGTTTACTGTTAAAAATAAATGTTAAAAGCAAGACTCTGGTGGGTGTATAAAAGATGTCCACTTGCCGAATTATAACTCTAGGCTTACTGTGGGCGAGTGCGGGTGAACCAAGATGGCCACGACGCAACGTCACTTCAGTTGCATATTCAGATGGGTAGCGGCTTTCTGACAGAACACCTGCCTGCTCGCTCAGTCACACGCCACCCACCGGCATGATTGCTCACTCACCGGCCTGCTCACCAGCCTGCCCATCCACTCGCTCACCCGCCGGCCTGCTCAGTCACCTGCCGGGTTGCCCGCTCATTATTTTCTCGGGGGAGCAATTGCCCCGTTGCCCCCCCCTGGATCTGCCCCTGCCTGCAGCCTAGTCTCCAAGTGGAGGGGATCATGTTCTGCTTCAGTATGTCACAGTACATGTTGGTATTCATGGTTCCCTCAATGATCTTGGGCTCCCCAGTGCCGGCAGCACTCATGCAGCCCCAGACCATGACACTCCCACCACCATACTTGACTGTAGGCAAGACACACTTGTCTTTGTACTCCTCACCTGGTTGCTGGCACACACGCTTGACACCATCTGAACCAAATAAGTTTATCTTGGTCTCATCACGAGTGGAACTTGTCCTCTTAAACTGCTTTATGGTCTTGGCCACCGTGCTGCAGCTCAGTTTCAGGGTCTTGGAAATATTATTATAGCCTGGGTCATCTTCATGTAGAGCAACAATTCTTTTTTTCTGATCCTCAGAGAGTTCTTTGCCATGAGGTGCCATGTTGAACTTCCAGTGACCAGTATGAGAGAGTGAGAGCGATAACACAAAATTTAACCCACCTGCTCCCCATTTACACCTGAGACCTTGTAACACTAACGAGTTACATGACACCGGGGAGGAAAAATGGCTAATTGGGCCCAATACTGACATTTTCACTTAATGGTGTACTTACTTTTGTTGCCAGTGGTTTAGACATTAATGTCTGTGTGTTAAGTTATTTTGAGGGGACAGCAAATTTACACGGTTATACAAGCTGTAAACTCACTACCTTACATTGTAGCAAAGTGTAATTTCTTCAGTGTTGTCACTAGTGTTGAGCGAACCCGGACTGTAAAGTTCGGGTCCGTACCGAACTTTAGCTTTTTCCCGAACCCGAACCTGGACTTTGCCCAAAAGTCCGGGTTCGGGTTCAGCAATCTAATAACGCATTTAGAAATGCTTCAGGGGCCAGCCAATCACCTTTTGATTAGCTGGTGTGCCCTTAGAGGCCATCATAGCCATGCCTACTAATGGCATGGCTGTGATTGGTCAGTGCAACATGTGACCCAGCTTCTATATAAGCTAGAGGCACACAGCACACATGTCACTCTGCTTCAGAATAGATAGGGAGAGGATCTAGTCTGCTGCTGCTGCTTTTAGGGAAAGATAGAAAAATAGATGAGGTAGTCCTGATTCTACAATCTGAGGGAAAAGATAGAGAGATAGTGTAGTGTAGGGCCAGGTTCCTGTGTTGGTGCTTTCAGGGAGAGAGAATATTATATAGGAGTCCAGATTCAGAGATTAAAATCAGCGATCTGCATAGGTTTACCTGTTTGTGTTGCAGTGCAGTCTTTTTACACTGCCATGAGCCCAGTGTCAGAGAAAATCTAACTTTTAGGGGAAAAAAAAATCACTTTATTGTGCTCTTTTCCAAAAGACCCATAGGGCAAAAAAAAAAAAAAAAAAGCATTTTATTTTGCTAGTGCAAAAAAGACCCGTTTAGGGCAAAAAAAAAAAAAATTTGCACTTTAATGTACGCTTGCAAAAAGAGCCATTCAGGGGCACAAAAAAAAGTTTGCAGTGTGTTATACATATTTTGAGGTGTGTGAAATAAACAATTTCTATATAGTTTTCTCCTACTGTGCTATACTAAAAAAACAACATTTTTTTTGAATAGCATTTTCTGCAGTTCTGTAGCTGTGCGATTCAGCGGTTGCGTACTGTGGGTGTGTTCTGCTCTTCCAAAAAACGCCGTTTAGGGGCACAAAAAAAAGTTTGCAGTGTGTTATACATATTTTGAGGTGTGTGAAATAAACAATTTCTATATAGTTTTCTCCTACTGTGCTATACTAAAAAAACAACATTTTTTTTGAATAGCATTTTCTGCAGTTCTGTAGCTGTGCGATTCAGCGGTTATGTACTGTGGGTGTGTTCTGCTCCTCCAAAAAACGCCGTTTAGGGGCACAAAAAAAAGTTTGCAGTGTGTTATACATATTTTGAGGTGTGTGAAATAAACAATTTCTATATAGTTTTATCCTACTGTGCTATACTAAAAAAACAACATTTTTTTTGAATAGCATTTTCTGCAGTTCTGTAGCTGTGCGCTTCAGCGGTTACGTACTGTGGGTGTGTTCTGCTCTTCCAAAAAACGCCGTTTAGGGGCACAAAAAAAAGTTTGCAGTGTGTTATACATATTTTGAGGTGTGTGAAATAAACAATTTCTATATAGTTTTCTCCTACTGTGCTATACTAAAAAAACAAAATTTTTTTGGAATAGCATTTTCTGCAGTTCTGTAGCTGTGCGATTCAGCGGTTGCGTACTGTGGGTGTGTTCTGCTCTTCCAAAAAACGCCGTTTAGGGGCACAAAAAAAAGTTTGCAGTGTGTTATACATATTTTGAGGTGTGTGAAATAAACAATTTCTATATAGTTTTCTCCTACTGTGCTATACTAAAAAAACAAAATTTTTTTTGAATAGCATTTTCTGCAGTTCTGTAGCTGTGCGATTCAGCGGTTACGTACTGTGGGTGTGTTCTGCTCCTCCAAAAAACGCCGTTTAGGGGCACAAAAAAAAGTTTGCAGTGTGTTATACATATTTTGAGGTGTGTGAAATAAACAATTTCTATATAGTTTTCTCCTACTGTGCTATACTAAAAAAACAACATTTTTTTTGAATAGCATTTTCTGCAGTTCTGTAGCTGTGCGCTTCAGCGGTTACGTACTGTGGGTGTGTTCTGCTCTTCCAAAAAACGCCGTTTAGGGGCACAAAAAAAAGTTTGCAGTGTGTTATACATATTTTGAGGTGTGTGAAATAAACAATTTCTATATAGTTTTCTCCTACTGTGCTATACTAAAAAAACAAAAATTTTTTTGAATAGCATTTTCTGCAGTTCTGTAGCTGTGCGATTCAGCGGTTACATACTGTGGGTGTGTTCTGCTCTTCCAAAAAACGCCGTTATGGGGCACAAAAAAAAGTTTGCAGTGTGTTATACATATTTTGAGGTGTGTGAAATAAACAATTTCTATATAGTTTTCTCCTACTGTGCTATACTAAAAAAACAACATTTTTTTTGAATAGCATTTTCTGCAGTTCTGTAGCTGTGCGATTCAGCGGTTGCGTACTGTGGGTGTGTTCTGCTCTTCCAAAAAACGCCGTTTAGGGGCACAAAAAAAAGTTTGCAGTGTGTTATACATATTTTGAGGTGTGTGAAATAAACAATTTCTATATAGTTTTCTCCTACTGTGCTATACTAAAAAAACAAAATTTTTTTTGAATAGCATTTTCTGCAGTTCTGTAGCTGTGCGATTCAGCGGTTACGTACTGTGGGTGTGTTCTGCTCCTCCAAAAAACGCAGTTATGGGGCACAAAAAAAAGTTTGCAGTGTGTTATACATATTTTGAGGTGTGTGAAATAAACAATTTCTATATAGTTTTCTCCTACTGTGCTATACTAAAAAAACAAAATTTTTTTTGAATAGCATTTTCTGCAGTTCTGTAGCTGTGCGCTTCAGCGGTTACGTACTGTGGGTGTGTTCTGCTCTTCCAAAAAACGCCGTTTAGGGGCACAAAAAAAAGTTTGCAGTGTGTTATACATATTTTGAGGTGTGTGAAATAAACAATTTCTATATAGTTTTCTCCTACTGTGCTATACTAAAAAAACAAAAAATTTTTTAAATGCATTTTCTGCAGTTCTGTAGCTGTGCGATTCAGCGGTTACGTACTGTGGGTGTGTTCTGCTCTTCCAAAAAACGCCGTTTAGGGGCACAAAAAAAAGTTTGCAGTGTGTTATACATATTTTGAGGTGTGTGAAATAAACAATTTCTATATAGTTTTCTCCTACTGTGCTATACTAAAAAAACAACATTTTTTTTGAATAGCATTTTCTGCAGTTCTGTAGCTGTGCGATTCAGCGGTTACGTACTGTGGGTGTGTTCTGCTCTTCCAAAAACACCCATTTAGGGCAAGATCCTAAATTTGGAAAATATGAGGAGAAGGTCAAAGGGACGTGGTGGCCCCGGTCGTGGTGCTGCTGGTGGAGCTCCTGTTGCAGGGAGAGGACGTGGTGGATCTGTGCCAGATACACGCACAAGTGAAACACCTTCCTCAGGTGCGAGTAGGCGACCGAGCCTGCGGCGGTATTTTGTCACGCCTAATGAGGCTGTACGAATGTTTAGGCCAGGACAAGTACAGGCGATAGTAGATTGGGTTGCTGACAGTGCCTCGGGTTCCTTCACATTGTCTCCCACCCACTCTTCTGATGAAAGAACAGAGTTGGCACCTGAAACCCATGTCCATCAGTCTTTCACCTCACCCCCTTGCAAATCAGCCAAGCAGTCTGAGCCCCAAATAATGCAGCAGTCTCTTCTGCTTTTCGATGACTCTGTTAGCAGGGTTTCCCAGGGCCACCCACCTAGCCCTGCCCCAGAAGTGGAAGAGATTGAGTGCACCGATGCCCAACCACTTATGTTTCATGATGAGTACATGGGAGGACCATCGCAGTACGTCTCGGATGATGACGAAACACAGGTGCCAACTGCTGCTGCTTTCGCAATTGTGCAGACAGACAAGGAGGGCAGGGGTGAAGACTGGGTGGAAGATGATGTGGAGGACGATGAGGTCCTCGACCCCACATGGAATGAACGTTATGCAGGTGACCAGTGTAGTTTGGAGGAAGAGGTGGTGGTCGCACAGAGCCACCAGCACAGCAGAAGAGGGAGCAGGGTGCAAAAGCGGAGCGTCTGTCAGCTAGACAGTATGTCTGCTACTGCCCAACGCAGCAAGGGACCGAGCACACCAAAGCCAGGTCCAAGGAGTTCCCTAGCGTGGCAGTTTTTCACACAATGTGCTGATGACAAGACACCAGTGGTTTGCACGCTGTGCAATCAGAGGCTGAAGCGAGGCATAAACGTTCTCAACCTGAGCACAACCTGCATGACCAGGCATCTAAGTGCAAAGCACGAGCTGCAGTGGAGTAGACACTAGTAGTCTCTGGCTCCTCCTGCTTCCTCTTCTACTGCAGTCTCGGCCTCTTCATCCACCTCTGTAGTGACAGTGGCACCTGCCACCCCGCAAACAGAGGATCTGCCAGCAACACTACCACCTGGGTCACCAACCATCTCCACAATGTCCCATGGAAGCGTTCAGCTCTCTATCTCCCAAACATTGGAGCGGAAGAGGAAGTACCCCCCTAGCCACCCGCGATCCCTGGCCCTGAATGCCAGCATTTCAAAACTCCTGGCCTTTGAAATGCTGTCATTCCGTCTGGTGGAGACGCAGAGTTTTAAAAGCCTGATGGCATTGGCTGTCCCACAGTACGTCGTGCCCAGCCGCCACTATTTTTCCAGGCGAGCCATCCCTTCCCTGCACAACCAAGTGGGGGACAAAATCAGGTGTGCACTGCGCAACGCCATCTGTGGCAAGGTCCACCTAACTACGGATGCGTGGACCAGTAAGCACGGTCAGGGACGTTATATCTCCCTAACAGCACACTGGGTAAATGCAGTGGCGGCTGGGCCTGAGGCAGATAGCAGTTTGGCGCATGTCCTTCCACCACCGAGGATTGCAGGGCGCTTCAGTTTGCCTCCTGTTGCTAACTCCTCCTACTCCGCTTCCTCATCCTCTACCGCCTCCTCATCCGGTCAGCGTAACACCTTCACCACCAACTTCAGCACAGCCAGGGGTAAACGACAGCAGGCAGTTTTAAAACTTTCCTGTTTGGGGGAAAAACCCCACACCGCACAGGAGTTGTGGAGGGACATGGAACAACAGACCAATGAGTGGTTGCTGTCAGTGAGCCTCAAGCCCGGCCTGGTGGTGTGCAATAATGGGCGAAATCTCGTAGCAGCTCTGGGCCTAGCCGGTTTGACGCACATCCCTTGCCTGGCGCATGTGCTGAACTTGGTGGTCCAGAGGTTCCTTAAAAATTACCCCAATATGCCAGAGCTGCTGCAGAAAGTGCGGGCTGTGTGTGCGCACTTTCGGCGTTCTCACCCTGCTGCTGCTCGCCTGTCAGCGCTGCAGCGTAACTTCGGCCTTCCCGCTCACCGCCTCATATGTGACGTGCCCACAAGGTGGAACTCCACCTTGCACATGCTGGCCAGACTGTGCGAGCAGCAGCAGGCGATAGTGGAGTTTCAGCTGCAGCAATCACGCGTGAGTCGCTCTGCGGAACAGCACCACTTCACCACCAATAACTGGGCCTCCATGCGAGACCTGTGTGCCTTGTTGCGCTGTTTCGAGTACTCCACCAACATGTCCAGTGCCAATGACGCCGTTCTCAGCGTTACTATCCCAGTTCTATGCCTCCTTGAAAAAACGCTTCGGGCGATGATGGAAGAGGATGTGGCACAGGAGGATGAGGAGGAGGAGGAGGAAGCGGGATCATTTCAAAGGCTTTCAGGGCAGTCTTTCACAAGTGGCTACGAGGGTGGGTTCCTGCACCAACAAACGCCAGGTCCACAATTGTCCGGCAGAAAGGGCACAGTTCTGGAGGATGACGAGGTGGAGGAGGAGGAGGAGGAGCCATTTTCACAGCAGGGTGGCACCCAGACCAGCTCGTGGCCATCACTGGTGCGTGGCTGGGGGGATACAGAGGACACAGACGATACACCTCCCACAGAGGACAGCTTTTCTTTGCCTCTGGGCAGCCTGGCACACATGAGCGATTACATGCTGCAGTGTTTCCGCAATGACCGCCGAGTTGCCCACATTTTAACTGGTGCTGATTACTGGGTGGCCACCCCGCTGGATCCCCGTTACAAGGACAACGTACCGTCCTTAATTCCCTCACTGGAGCGGGATCGTAAGATGCGTGAGTACAAGCGCACGCTGGTAGACGCGCTGCTGGTGGCATTCCCACCTGACAGCGGGCGTACGGTGGAAGCACAAGGCGAAGGCAGAGGAGGAGGAAGAGGTCGCCAACGCAGCCGGGGCACCGGCAGCACCTCAGAAGGCAGGGTTAGCATGGCTGAAATGTGGAAAAGCTTTGTCAGCACGCCACAACAGCCAGCACCACCAGCTGAGATGGAACGTCTTAGCAGGAGGCAGCATTTCACCAACATGGTTGAGCAGTATGTGTCCACAGGCCTACACGTACTGGATGACGGGTCTGCCCCCTTTAACTTCTGGGTCTCCAAATTGGGCACATGGCCTGAGCTTGCCCTTTATGCCTTGGAGGTGCTGGCCTGCCCTGCAGCCAGTGTATTATCTGAACGTGTATTTAGCACGGCAGGGGGCGTTATCACAGACAAGTGCAGCCGCCTGTCCAGAGCCAATGTGGACAAGCTCACGTTCATTAAAATGAACCAGGCATGGATCCCACAGGACTTGTCCGTACCTTGTGCAGAATAGACATGTATACCAGTGTTGTGACAAAAACTGTCCGGCCATCGGATTGTGTCCGGCCCATACTGCGAAGGCGCAGCGCTTGCGCAGTACAGAGGACAAGGAGATTCACAAAATCTCCGAAGATGAACGGCGCCTGCGCTGTGAGTGCAGGTTCAAGCCCCACCATCCAAGTGGACATACGGTAGCACATAGTAACAGGGCCCCTCACGGGCTCGGTTCGATCGCCACGCTTCGGGCACGGCCTCACTTGGCTCGGCTTGAACCACGGATGGTGTGGCCTTCACCTGAACTCACCACGCAGGCGCCGTTCGTCTTGGGAGATTTTAGAAATCCCCTTGTCCTACATACTGAGCAAGCGCAGTACAGGGTGGACACTATTTGACGGGGGACAGAATTCGACACATCACCGGCCTTACCCAGCCATTGTTGTATTTTTGAATCAGTGTTGGCTACCTCGTCCTCCTCCACCGCCGCTTCCACCTACACAGCCACATCCACCGCCACCTCAACCTCCTACTCCATATGGACCTCGTCCTCCTAGGTCAAGATTATTATTTTTTATTTTTATTTTTTTAATGTTATTTTAAGTTGTTTCCCTATCCACATTTGTTTGCAGAGCACTTGCCATGCTCTTAACAACATTTTGCTGCCATTTGCAGCCCTCTAGCCCTTTCCATTACTTTTTTAGAGCCTTTTTAGTCCTTAGAAGTCCGGGTCCCCATTGACTTCAATGGGGTTCGGGTTCGGGTCCGGGTTCGGGTTAAAGTTCGGTCCCGAACCCGAACTTTTTTCCGAAGTTCGGCCGAACCCGTCGAACCCGAACATCCAGGTGTCCGCTCAACTCTAGTTGTCACATGAAAAGATATAATAAAATATTTACAAAAATGTGAGGGGTATACTGACTTTTGTGAGATATTGTATTCTATACAGCATAGGAGTGATCTCTGGTCACTATTTGCTTTTAGCTTTATTTTTTATATTAGCTGGCGTGCAAAATAATTTTTACAATTTTAAATTTCAAATTGTATCTAACCATTAGTGTGATGGAGTTGATAAAATTATTATTTTATGTCTAAGATTAATCTCTCTATTATCCACTCAAATATTGGTACTTTCTTTTATTCTTTATTATTTTTATTATTTCTTTCTTTCATTATGCTTTGGTATATTGGTTTAGAAATTTGGTGCAAGTTGGGTGTCTTTTGTTTCAGATGCACACATGGTTCACAGCCCTATCCTTCAGAATTTTAGAGTAAATAGCCCCCTTTCTGAGAAATGTTTCTGCAAGGAATAATAGACACACACACACTGAGATATATTGTCAGGTCACCTGTGGCCAGATGACAGATGCACACCGTAGGGGGTCAGGAGTGCACCACAAGGTAGTGAACCCTATGGCTGACTGCTGCGGATAGGAAACTGGGTGGTTGTGGAAAGCGGGACCAGAGGAGCACAACCGGGACCAACAGAAAGCTAAAGCAGAGATTCCCCAGGGCGCGGAGTCTAAGACCCAGCAGGTCTTCACCAGAGCCTCTAGCGGTGAGGATGTAACGCTGCAGCTAGGTCCAGGTCGCGACCTCTATAGTCTCCTAGCTCACGCCTCATAGGGTAAGGAGGAAAGAGGGGAAGCAGCAGCACAGGATACAAGAATAGTGAAGGGAAAGGCCAAGGTCAGGGCAACAAGCAGACAAGGATAAACAAAGGACAAGCCGAAGGTCAAGGTCACAAGCAGACAAGGATAAACGAAGGACAAGCCGAAGGTCAAGGTCACAAGCAGACAGGGATAGTCGGGAACAAGCCAATATCGGAAACACAGAGACAGACGTAGCACACGGCAGGCAGGAACCCAAACACACAATGCTTAACAAACACGTTGATCAGCAATGCAGACTTGCAGGCTGGGAGGAGATTATAAAGGCAGCCAGGTGAGAGAGAGTCTGGCCTCTAAGATGAACACATGGGAAGGAAGGTAAGCTGACAGACAAACACTACTGCATATCCATGACAGTACCCTCCCTCTTATGGGCCCTCCCCCGCCTGGGCCCAGGCCTAAAGGGAAATCTCAGATGAAACCTCCTCAACAGATGAGGTGCAACAACCTCAGATGCAGCGATCCAAGACGCCTCCTCAGGACCAAAACCTCTCAAATGCACAAGGTACTGAAGAATACCTCTGCAGAGCCGAGAATCCAGAACTTGTCTAACCTCGTACTTTAGATTATCCTCAGAGACCAGAACCAAGGTAGGGAGATGACGAGAAGATTTATTGAGGACCAAAGGCTCTCTAGGAATAAGCAAGGGCATGAGAGGATCAACAGGAATCTGAGGAGGGTCCCCCAGACCCTTAAAGATGAACTGGTCATCTAGCACAGGACCATCAGACTGGGCAGATGTCAGTGGAACCCTGAAGTCAGGTTGGTTAGAAGGTGACATGTCACAGGAGTCAATCTGAATAGCTGAAAGACAAGCAGAATGTCCTGAACAAGAAAAAGTAGGAGGCTCACTGGACATAGGCTGGACTGGCATAACTAGTACAGAGGCCGAGTGAATAACAGAGTCAGGTGTAGCGACTACCTGAATCGCATCGCAAGACGTAGCGACTGCAGAACTTGTAGACAAGCTAGCCTGGCTGTGCGTCCAAGGGTGATTAGGGACAGACAAATGTAAATGGTTATGCAACCTGGAATGAATGACCAGCTCAGGTTCACAGAGGGCAACCTTGGGTAGGCAAGACGAGGAACAGGAGGAACCCCAAGCCAGGATCTGTCCAGTAGTCCAGTCAACGTGTGGAGAATGGAGCCGTAACCATGGGAGACCCAAAATTATAGGATTTGAGGCCTTGGGTAAGATAAGGAAGGATATCCACTCCTGGTGGAGTTTCCCTACCGACATCTTAATAGGGAGGGTCTGGAAGCGGATAGGTCCCCCTGGGAGAACAGTACCATCAATCGCCAAAACCGCCAATGGTGTGGTGAGGGGCAAAAGAGTAAGTCTCATGGACGATGCGATTACCCAGTCCATGAAATTACCAGCGGCTCCGGAATCCAGATATGCTGAGACCGAATGAGAAGCACCAACATGATGGAACACAGAAAGCAGAAGACGAGAAGGGAAAGGTGATATTTCTGGGTCCAATACTCCACTTTTCAGATAAAGTGGACCCGAACGTTTTTCTGGACAAAGAGAGCAAGTGTCACGAAAATGACCTTTGCCCCCACAGTAAAGACACAGACCAAGAGTTCTGCGCCTAGCACGTTCCTCGGGGGATAGCCTGGTCCGACCCAGCTGCATGGGTTCCTCAGCTGGTAGGAGATGCTCTACGGGTCGAAGAGAGGGGAGCTCAGGCTGACTAAGAACCAAGGAGTGCTGGTGTTGCTTTTCTAGGGTCCTCTCCTGAAAGCGAATATCGATCTGGTTACACAAGGAGATAACTCCACCCAGATCAGTGGGGATGGTTCTTCCTGCTAATTCATCCTTCACTCTATCAGAGTGGCCATGCAAAAAGGTTGCGACTAAGGCTTCATTGTTCCAGCTCAACTCAGCCGATAGTATGCGGAAATGAAGGGCATACTGTCCCACTGAAGCAGACTCTTGGCGGAGACGTAGAAGGGCGCTGGCCGCTGAAGAGACACAAGCCGGTTCTTCAAAGATATTCTGAAAAAGTTTCAAGAAGCCAGACAGGCTAGAAACCACTGGATCATTCAGTTCCCACAGAGGGGCTGCCCAGGCTAAAGCTTCACCGGAGAGGAGGGAAATTATATAGGCTACCTTTGCCCTATCAGACAGAAAGTTTTGAGGCTGAAGCTCAAAATGAATTGTGCATTGGCTAAGGAACCCCCTGCAGGCCTTGGAGTCCCCAGAGAAACGGGACGGAGCTGGCAGTTGGTAGCGGTTGAGGTTGTTGAACCGGGGGTCCTAATGAGGCCTGAACCTGCTCAAAAGGGGAGGCCAAATCCTGAAGGAATCGCACGACCTGGGTCTGAGTAGATTCCTGGGTCTCAAGTCTGCGGACTATGCCCTGCAATGGATCATCTGCGGTGAGCGGTGTAGTGATATAGTATATAGTCCACCGATGACCCAATACTTAGGTTATTATGATGATATATAAGTTATGTTTCCCGCAGCATCACCCAAGTTCTCCAGAGATTGCGCTTTATTGACTTCCAATACAGAACAAAGTCCAATACTTGCACAGATGACAACAAACCCAACAGAGTATATATATATATATATGATTCAAAGTCCCACTCCTCCTAGATCATATTCTAGACCTGTGCTGTCATATCCATGCAGATTGACAAGACTAGAGCAGAAATATATATCCTGTGCCTTCATATTCCTACAGAATATACCCTATGCCTTCATATTCCTACAGAATATCTCCTATGCCTTCATATTCCTACAGAATATCTCCTATGCCTTCATATTCCTACAGAATATCTCCTAAGACTAGACTGAATATCAGCTTATATATCTTATCTATTGAATGACTGAGCAATTTGATTGGCTGTCTTTGATCTACACTCTGTCATTCTGAATGACAGAGAATGACCCCCAACCTAGCTGGAGATGACCATAGCCATCATTTGCATTCTTGCATAATAACATCAACATGCTTTCTTTTGACACATGCAATTAGATTACGGATACGAAAGGTTGCCTGAACACTGCTTTTATACGTAAAAATAGACTCGTCCTGGATTCTTGCATATTGACATAAACAAGTCCCCTTGATATGTGTAGTAAATCCTGTTTGGCCCTTTGGTCAACAAAACACCCTTCAATTAAGTTAACAGGCCACCTCACCCACCTTGCATAAGATTAGCACATCAGAGTCATTATCTGTCAACCTTGTTTGACCACTAACCCCTTTTGGTCAACAAAACACCCTTTGATGTGCGTAACTAGAATGCCTGTATGTAACACAAATATATTGTGCCATACATATAACACAATATATAATACATACACCTATATAATATTACATATATATTATTATATATAATATTACAACATATACCCCCACTTGGGTCGGTTCTAACTACTAGAACTGACCCATAAATCAAGCAACAAACATCTGTCAGGGTCACCTGTGGCCAGGTGACAGATGCACACCGTAGGGGGACAGGAGTGCACCGCGAGGTAGTGAACCCTATGGCTGGCTTCTGCGGATAGGAAACTGGGTGGTTGTGGAAAGCGGGACCAGAGGAGCACAACTGGGATCCAAACAGAAGCTAGAGCCAAGATTCCCCAGGGCGCGGAGTCTAAGACCCAGCTGGTCTTCTCCAGGGCCTCTAGTGGTGAGGATGTTAGCTGCAGGCTGGGACCAGGTCACGGCCCCTGGAGTTTCCTAGATCACGCCCCGTAGGATAAGGGGAAAAGAGGGGAAGCAGCAGCACACGATAAGAGAGAACCGAATAACAAGCTGAAGGTCGGGGGCCACAAGCAGACAAGGATAACGAAGAACGAGCCGAAGGTCAAGGGTCACGAGCAGACAGGGATAGTCGGGGACAAGCCAATAACGTAACAGAGAGACAGACGTAGCACACGGCAGGCAGGAACCCAAACACACAATGCCTAACAAACACGTTGATCAGCAAGGCAGGCTTGCAGTGCACAGGTTAATATAGTGTTCTGTGATAGGGCCTGGGGTGGAGTCAGGCTGGGAGGAGATTATAAAGGAAGCCAGGTGAAAGAGGTCTGGTCTCTAGATGAACACATGAGGAGGAAGGTAAGATGGCAGACAGACATTAATGCATATCCATGACAGTACCCTCCCTCTTACGAGGCCTCCCCCTTCCCCGCCTGGGCCCAGGTTTAGAGGGAAACTTCAGATGAAACTCCTTTAACAGACGAGGTGCAAAGACCTCAGATGCAGTGATCCAAGACCTCTCCTCAGGACCAAACCCTTTCCAATGAACGAGGTACTGAAGAACGCCTTTACAGAGTCGGGAGTCCAGAATTTGACTGATCTCGTACTCCTGATTATCCTCAGAGACAGGCGCCACGGTAGGGAGAGGACGAGAGAATTTATTGAGGACTAAAGGCTTTAGAAGAGCAACATGAAAGGAGTTAGTGATTTTAAGGCTCTTAGGAATCTGGAGTTTGAAACAAACCGGATTCAGTTTAGCAGTTACCGTGTATGGACCGATGAATCGTGGAGCAAACTTCAGAGAAGGACCTCGGAGCTTGATGTTCCTGGTAGAGAGCCAGACTTTGTCCCCTGGCTGAAGAGAAGGCGGTTTACGCCTGCGGCGGTCGGCAAAGCCTTTGAATTTTTCAGCAGCTGCCCGGAGGGAATCATGAACGTGACCCCAAACGGAATTGAGAGACTCCTGAACCGAAGCCAAAGCTGGAATGTCAGGAGAACAGATCATGGGAAGAGGAAGTTGAGGGTGTTTTCCATAAACTGTGAAAAAGGGTGTCTTCTGCGAACTGGTATTCACATGATTGTTATGGGAGAATTCTGCCCACGGGAGTAGAGAGGACCAATCGTCATGGTAAGAAGACACAAAGGTGCGAAGAAAGACCTCTAACTCCTGATTAACCCTCTCAGTCTGTCCATTGGATTGGGGATGGTAAAAAGAAGAAAAATCCAAGACAATATTGAGGGATTTGCAAAAGGCTCTCCAAAAACGAGACGTGAATTGGACTCCCCTGTCGGAAACAATATGAGAAGGGACCCCATGTAGGCGGAGAATTTCTCGAATGAAAATGGGAACCAAGGCAGGGGCAGAAGGAAGACCAGGAAGAGGAACAAAATGAGCCATCTTGGAGAATCGATCGATTACCACCCAAATGACTGTATTATTCTCAGACAGTGGGAGATCGGTGATAAAATCCATGGCAATATGGGCCCAGGGTTCCTTAGGAATGGGCAAGGGCATGAGGAGACCAGCAGGAGCTTGTGTGGAGGATTTGGACTGAGCACAGACATGACAAGCTTTAACGTAGTCTTTGACGTCTGAGCGGAGATTAGGCCACCAGTAGTGACGACTGATGAGTAGGAAGGATCGGAGGAATCCAGAATGCCCTGCCACCTTGGAATCATGTCCCCAACGAAGGATCTTAGCTCTTAGCTCAGTGGGGACAAAGGTCTTACCAAGCGGAATTTTTGACTCCGGGGTGGTAGAGTGGGCAACAATGCATGAGGTTGGAATGATCGGCTCAGGTTCAGGGGCGGACTCCTCGTCCAAAGTGTCAAATGACCTAGAGAGCGCATCAGCCCGACCGTTGCAGGAACCAGGTTTGTAGGTAATAGTGAAATTAAAACGGGCAAAGAAGAGACTCCACCTGGCCTGTCTAGGATTCAGACGTTTAGCATTCTGTAGATACTGTAAATTCTTGTGATCGGTAAAGATCGTTATGGAGTGAGGGGAACCCTCCAAGAGATGACGCCACTCCTCTAACGCCAATTTAATTGCGAGAAGTTCACCGATGGCATAATTCCTCTCTGCCTGAGAATTTTTTTTGGAGAAGAACGCACATGGTTGGCGTCTCTTCTCAAAGATTTGAAGAAGCACAGCTCCCACCCCCATTGAGGAAGCGTCCACTTCAATAAAAAATGCATTCCCAGGATTTGGTCTCCTCAAGAGGGGGCCAGAAACAAAGGCCTGTTTCAGGTTGTGAAATGCAGAGACAGCTTCGGGAGGCCAGTCTCTGGCATTCACACCCTTCTTGGTCAAAGCGATAATAGGCGCGGCAATGGAAGAGTAATTCCTTATGAACTGCCTATAATAATTAGTGAAGCCAAGAAAGCGCTGTGTGGCCTTGAGGCTAGCAGGAAGAGGCCAGTTGGTGATAGCCAAGACCTTCCCAGGGTCCATACGAAGACCCGAACATGAGACGAAGCACCCCAAAAACAGGACCTCAGAACATTCAAAGGAACATTTCTCCAGCTTGGCATAGAGATTGTTCTCTCTAAGACGTTGAAGTACAGTGCGGACATGGTTTCTGTGGACGAGCAGATTCTCAGAAAAGATCAGAATGTCATCCAGATAGATGACAACAAACTGGTACAGCAGATCTCTGAAAATTTCATTGACAAAGTTTTGAAACACGGCTGGAGCATTACACAGACCAAAAGGCATCACCAGATATTCGTAATGCCCGTCTCTAGTGTTGAATGCAGTCTTCCATTCGTCACCCTCCCGTATTCGAATGAGATTGTACGCGCCTCTGAGATCCAACTTGGTGAAAATGGAGGCACCCTTCAACCTATCGAATAGCTCAGATATTAAGGGTAAGGGGTATCGATTTTTAATAGTAACCGCATTTAAACCCCGATAATCGATGCAGGGTCTTAAGGTACCATCCTTTTTGGCAACAAAAAAGAACCCTGCCCCTGCTGGTCTCCAGATTCTCTGCGACATACTCCGACATGGCCTGGGTCTCTGGGATGGACAGAGGGTAGGTACGACCCCTGGGTAGAGTTGCTCCGGGGACAAGATCAATAGCACAGTCAAAAGACCTGTGGGGAGGAAGCACCTCAGCTGATTTCTTACAGAACACATCCCGGTAATCGCTGTATGCAGCAGGAAGATCAGAAGAAACAGAAGTGGCAGCAACCGGAAGACTCTCCTTGGGGGTCACCTTGAGAAGACACGACGAGAAACATGAGGAACCCCAGGCCAGGATCTGCCCAGAGACCCAGTCCACATGTGGAGAGTGGAGCTGTAGCCAAGGGAGGCCCAATACAACTGGGGTAGAGGCCTTGGGTAGAATAAGAAAGGATATCCACTCCTGGTGGAGAATCCCTACCGACATCCTAATGGGTAGCGTCTGGAAGCGAATAGGGCCCCCTGGGAGAACAGTGCCATCAATTGCCGAGACTACCAATGGGGTAGTGAGAGGTGAAAGGGTAAGCTTCATAGAAGAAGCAGTTCTCCAATCCATAAAATTGCCGGCAGCCCCGGAATCCAGGTATGCAAGGGTTGACTGAGGAGAAGTGCCTACATGAAGGAACACCGGCAAGAGCAGGCGAGAAGGTGATGTTTCTGGGTCCAATACTCCACCTTCCAAATGTATTAGACCCGAGCGTTTCCCGGACGAAGCGAGCAGGAGTCACGAAAATGACCCTTGCCCCCACAATAGAGGCACAAGCCCAGAGTTCTGCGCCTAGCACGTTCTTCGGGGGTTGGTCTGGTCCGGCCCAGCTGCATAGGTTCTTCAGCAGGTAGAGGATGCTCCACGGAATGAAGGGAGGGGAGCTCAGACTGGCTAGGACCCAGAGAGTGCTGCCGTCTTTTTTCTAAAGACCTCTCTTGAAAACGAATGTCGATCTGGTTGCATAATGAAATTACATCGTCCAGACCGACGGGAATGGCTCTTCCCGCTAATTCGTCTTTCACTCGGTCAGAGAGGCCATGTAAAAAGGTAGTGACCAGGGCCTCATTATTCCAGCTCAATTCAGCTGTGTGGATACGGAACTGAAGAGCATATTGCCCCACTGAACTAGATTCTTGGCGAAGACGTAAGACAGCACTAGCCGCTGAAGAAGCCCGAGCCGGCTCTTCGAAGATATTACGAAAGAGCTTCAAGAAATCGGACAGACTGGAAACCACCGGATCGTTCCTCTCCCACAGGGGGGCAGCCCAGGCCAAAGCTTCACCGGAGAGGAGGGAAATGATATAGGCTACCTTAGCCCGGTCAGACAGGAAGCTTTGAGGCTGAAGCTCAAAATGAATTGTGCATTGGCTGAGAAACCCCCTGCAGGCCTTGGAGTCCCCAGAGAAACGGGACGGAGCTGGCAATCTTAGTGAGTGTGAGGCTGCGACTGGTGCGATAGGTACAGCCGCTGGTTGTACTTGGGGTTGCGGATTCGGGGTTCCCAAGGAGACCTGAAGCTGCTCGAATCGAGAAGCCAGATCCTGGAGGAATCGCATCACCTGAGTCTGATTTGATTCCTGGGCTTCGAGTCTGCGAACTATGCCCTGCAATGGATCATCCGCGGGAAGCGGGATGTCAGCCGTGTTCATGGCTGATCAAACTGTCAGGGTCACCTGTGGCCAGGTGACAGATGCACACCGTAGGGGGACAGGAGTGCACCGCGAGGTAGTGAACCCTATGGCTGGCTTCTGCGGATAGGAAACTGGGTGGTTGTGGAAAGCGGGACCAGAGGAGCACAACCGGGATCCAAACGGAAGCTAGAGCCAAGATTCCCCAGGGCGCGGAGTCTAAGACCCAGCTGGTCTTCTCCAGGGCCTCTAGTGGTGAGGATGTTAGCTGCAGGCTGGGACCAGGTCGCGGCCCCTGGAGTTTCCTAGCTCACGCCCCGTAGGATAAGGGGAAAAGAGGGGAAGCAGCAGCACACGATAAGAGAGAACCGAATAACAAGCTGAAGGTCGGGGGCCACAAGCAGACAAGGATAACGAAGAACGAGCCGAAGGTCAAGGGTCACGAGCAGACAGGGATAGTCGGGGACAAGCCAATAACGTAACAGAGAGACAGACGTAGCACACGGCAGGCAGGAACCCAAACACACAATGCCTAACAAACACATTGATCAGCAAGGCAGGCTTGCAGTGCACAGGTTAATATAGTGTTCTGTGATAGGGCCTGGGGTGGAGTCAGGCTGGGAGGAGATTATAAAGGAAGCCAGGTGAAAGAGGTCTGGTCTCTAGATGAACACATGAGGAGGAAGGTAAGATGGCAGACAGACATTAATGCATATCCATGACAACATCCTTATGATTTGAGGTACGGGATGCTTTACAATGGCTCTCATAAAATATGAAGCTGAGACTGGTTACATCTCTCTTCACCAGCAGCTAAAATATTCCCATGAAACAGTTATTAGATAATATAACTTTAGACTAGTGATGAGCCGAACACCCCCGGGTTCGGTTTGCACCAGAACCCGCGAACGGACCGAAAGTTCGCACGAACATTAGAACCCTATTAAATACAATGGATGCGAACGTTCGAATTCTAAAGTGCTAATTATAACGACTATTATCCATGTTATTGTCCTAAACAGAGTTTGGGAACCCGGGTTCTGCACCAGGGGACATGTATCAATGCAAAAATAAGTTTTAAAAACGGCCGTTTTTCGGGAGCAGTCATTTTAATGATGCATAAAGTGAAAAAAAAAAGTCAAATATTCCTTTAAATATTGTACCTGGGGGGTGTCTAAAGTATGCCTGTGAAGTGCCACGTGTTTCCCGTGTTTAGAACTGTCCCTGCACAAAATTACATTTCTAAAGGAAAAAAAGCCATTTAAAACTGCTTGCGGCTTTAATGTAATGTCTGGTCCCGGTAATATGGATGAAAATCTTTAAGAAAAATGGCATAGCTACCCCATCACCCCCCCCCCCTACCCCAGACCATTACCAGCCCCTTTGGGTCTTGTATGGATATTAAGGGGAACCCCGCACACAAAATAAAAAAGGCCCTATATACTCTGAACAGCCGTATACAGGCGGTGCATACAAGACAGGGACTGTAGGTTTGTTCTTATGTAGAATCTGTTTGTAATTTTGAACAGCTTAATTGTTTAAGTGTAGCTCCAGCCCAAATACCTATTTTTAAGCTTTTTGGAAAACATAGGGAAGGGTTATCACCCCTGTAACATTTGTTTTGCTGCCTGTGCCCCTGTTCAGAACATTTCACCTCACTTTGCGTCCCAATGACAACTGTTTTTGAAATGTGGTGTTTTTATTGAAACAAGGATTGGTGATAAAGCATCAGTAGAGAGGAGACACCTTTCTCCCATATTAATTCTTACAGGAGAGCATTTTCCTTCCTAGGGGTAGATTTCCTCTCACTTCCTGTTGTCTTCTTCCGTTTGCAAGTAGGAGTCGTTTGTAAGTTGGATGTTTGAAAGTAGGGACCTGCCGTATATACTCTGCAGAAATTGGCCCCTTAGGTGTTGGTGTTGGCACAACACTGTAAGCACTCACAGTTACTCTTGGTGGGTGCTGGAACGCCCTGCTGTCAACTATTATATCAGGAATTGTAATAACATATAATTGTTGAACAGTGGTAGTAAAAATTGGGCCTTTGATGGTGGTGCTGGTGCCACAACACTGTAAGGCCTGACAGTTACTCTTGGTGGGCGCAGCAATGGGCCCTGCTGTGAATTATTAGATCAATAATTATAATTGCATGCCCCTGTTGAACAGGGGCTGAAAAATTGGGCCTTAGGCACTGGTGGCACAACACTGCAACCCCTCACAGATACTGTACTTGGAGCACAGCAATGAGGCCTGTTGCAAAGTATTGCATCAAAAATTGTAATTACACGCCCCTGTTAAACAGGGGCTGAAAAATTGGGCCTTAGCCACTGGTGGCGGCACCCATAAACCAAAATGATCTTCCAAGCTATCATCATTAATCGGATCATTGAGGAGGAGGAGGAGGATAGCCAGTCAACATAACAGCACAGGCACTCAGCATCAGCATCAGTCTTGAAGGGATGTGACATTTTAAAATCAATTAGTCTGTTATATCAGCATCAGGTGTGTGGTAGCTGGTGTTGATCCAAGACTGGTTCATCTTGATGAAAGTCAGTCGATCAACCGAGTCTGAAAGAACGCTGGATGCAGGACAGGCCAGTAGCTCAATTGCATACTGTGCAAGCTCTGGCCAGTGATCCATCCTCAAGACCCAGTAAGCCAGAGGATTTTCGGTGGGGAAGGTGTCCAAGTCTGACCTTGCCCCTAGGTATTCCTGCACCATGTATATCAGACGCTGGTGATGGTTGCTGGAACCGATCATACTTTGGGGCTGCGGACTAAAGAATTGTCTGAACGCATCGGTCAGACGGCCACATTCCCCACCGCTCCTTCTTTGACTGCCCGAAGCCTCAGCAACTCGTTGTCCAGGACCAGGAGTTTGTAACCTCCCAGTCTCTGGGAACGCGTTGCACAGACCTTTCTGCAAGGCCTCCTGGAGTTGTCTCATCCTCTGCTCCCTCTGCGACGGTAACATAAGGTCCGCAACCTTACCCTTGTACCGTGGATCAAGGAGAGTGGCCAGCCAGTAATGGTCCCTCTCCTTGATCCGAAGAATACGAGGATCCTTCCGCAGACTTTGCAGGATCAGGGAGGCCATGCAGCGTAGGTTAGCTGAGGCATTCAGTCCGGAGTCCTCTGGGTCACTAAGGACGACATGATCCGCAGCCACCTCCTCCCAGCCACGTACAAGTCCACTGGTTTCTTGGGACTGTAAATCATCCCTAAAAGACTGCTGCTGATGATGCTGAGTGCCAGCCTCCACCTCCATGCTGACACAATCCTCCTTCTCCTCCTCCTCCTCCTCCTCCTCTTCCTGTGCGATGGGTGGGACAGAAGGAACACTGTCTGGGTAAAGGGGGCCTTGAGAGGCAAGGAAGTCCTCCTCTTCCTGCCTCTGTTCTGCCTCAAGTGCCCTGTCCATTATTCCACGCAGCGTGTGCTCCAACAGGTAGACAAGAGGTACAGTGTCACTGATGCATGCACTGTCACTGCTCACCATCCTCGTGGCCTCCTCAAATGGTGCCAGGACAGTGCATGCATCCCTGATCATGCCCCACTGGCGTGGTGAAAAAAACCCGAGCTCCCCTGACCCTGTCCTGGTGCTGTAGTCGCACAGGTACTCATTGATGGCCCTCTGCTGCGTGTGCAGCCGCTGCAGCATGGCCAACGTTGAGTTCCACCTGGTGGGCATGTCACATATAAGGCGGTTCTTGGGCAGGTTCAACTCCTTTTGCAGCTCAGCCAGGCGAGCACTGGCATTATAAGATCTGCGGAAATGCACACAGACTTTCCTGGCCTGCCTCAGGACATCCTGTAAGCCCGGGTACCTGCCCAAGAACCGCTGCACCACCAGGTTAAGGACGTGAGCCATACAGGGCACATGGGTCAGTTGTCCCTGTCGGAGGGCGGAGAGGAGGTTGGTGCCATTGTCGCAAACCACCATTCCTGGCTTAAGCTGGCGTGGCGTCAACCACCTCTCGGCCTGCCCCTGCAGAGCAGACAGGACCTCTGCCCCAGTGTGGCTCCTGTCCCCCAAACACACCAGCGCAAGCACGGCATGGCATCTTTTTGCCTGCGTACTTGCGTAGCCCCTTGAACGCCTACGGAGCATTGCTGGTTCCGAGGACAAACCACAGGAAGAGGCCATGGAGGAAGAAGAAGAGGAGGGGGTGGAGGACAGAGGCGTGTCACAACCAGTAGTAGCATTTTGGAGGCGTGGCGGTGGAACAACCTCCAACACTACTGCACCTTGTCCTGCATCCTTCCCAGCTGCCAAAAGAGTGACCCAATGGGCCGTGAAAGAAAGGTAACGTCCCTGTCCATGCCTGCTGGACCATGAGTCAGCGGTAATATGCACCTTACCGCTGACCGCCCTGTCCAGCGAGGCCAAGACATTGCCTTCCACATGCCTGTAGAGAGCCGGAATCGCCTTCCGTGAGAAAAAGTGGCGTTTGGGAACCTGCCACTGAGGAACCGCACATTGCACAAACTCACGGAAGGGGGCCGAGTCTACCAACTGAAAAGGCAGCAGTTGAAGCGCTAGCAATTTAGCCAAGCTAGCATTCAACCGCTGGGCATGTGGATGGCTGGGAGTGAACTTCTTTCGACGGTCCAGCAGCTGGGGCAGGGAAATTTGCCTGCTAGAATCGGACGTCGGTGTACTGCTAGCAGAGTGGCCGCAAGTACTTGGCTGTGACACACCTAATTCTACACCTTCATTCCTCTCAGTGCAGGTTTCAGAGAGGACTGAAGGTATAGTGGGGTTGGAGATCCCAGCTGATGCGGTGCAAGGAGAGGTCCGCTTTGTTCTTTGGTGTGGGTCTTTAAGGTAGGCTTGCCAACGAGCTGCATGGCAGGTCAACATATGTCTGATCAAGCATGTGGTGCCCAAGCGGCTGATGTTTTGGTCACGCGATATACGCTTGAGACATATGTTGCAAACAGCAGCTGTGCGATCTGATGCACTCGCCTCAAAAAAGGCCCACACCAAAGAACTTTTTGAATGACGGGCAAAGGCAGTGCCCTGCACAGGCGGAGCTCTGCGGTGTGATTCCGTCGGTGTGCTGCCCATACGCTGGCCACCCAAGGGCATCCTGCCTCGTTGGAGATGTGCCTCCTCCTCATCCTCCTCCTCCTCCTCTCTCCTATTAGGCACCCACGTGGAGTCAGTGACCTCATCATCCCCTCCCTCCTCATCACTGGAGCCAATCTGGCAGTATGCTGCAGCTGCTGGAGCATGACTGCCAGATTGGTGTCCTTCTTGAGCATCCCCTCTCTCTGCTCTCACGTTACTGCCTTCTTCTAGCTGGGTATCATCATCAGATCCTTCGAAACGCTGGGCATCCTCCTGGAGCATGTACCCAACACTGTGCTCAAACAGTTCGGGTGACTCCTCAGGAGGAGGACATGGTGGGTCTAGGGAAGGAGTGACTAATGATGACATTGATACCAGAGAAGAGGACGCTTTGGCAGCTGCTTTGCCAGTACCCTGAGCCTGGGTGAGAGAGGATGAGGAGGATGAGGTGGGCTTGGTCATCCACTCTACCAAGTCTTCGGCATGATGTGGCTCAACATGTCCAGCTGCCGAAAAGAAGGACAAGTGTGTCCCATGGCCATGTGCTGATGACAATGCACCGCGTCCACGACCAGCACTGTTGCCCCAGACACAGAGCCTGCTTGCCCTCTTTTTTTGCCTCCTGACTGTCTGCCTCTCCTTGTTTGCCTTCCAGACATTTTAATGGATGGCCTGCAGGGAGATGGGAAAAACAGCAATAAGGGCTACCTTCAGGTGTATACTGTGCAGGAGGCTTAGCAACAAAGACACTGACACTGTCCCCTGCCTATCCTTCTCTGTCCCTAAACACAAGGATTTGCAATATGCTTCAGCAAGATTGGTTTAGCACAGAATAGCACACTGACAGTTTCCACGAGTGTCCTTCTCTGTCCCTAAACTCAAGGATTTCAAATATGGTTCAGCAAGATTGGTTTAGGACAGAATAGCACACTGACACTTTCCCTCACTGTCCTTCTCTGTCCCTACAAACAAGATTTAGCACAGAATAGCACACTGATAGTTTCCCCGAGTGTCCTTCACTGTCCCTAAACTCAAGGATTTAAAATATGGTTCAGCAAGATTGGTTTAGGACAGAATAGCACACTGACACTTTCCCTCACTGTCCTTCTCTGTCCCTACAAACAAGATTTAGCACAGAATAGCACACTGATAGTTTCCCCGAGTGTCCTTCACTGTCCCTAAACTCAAGGATTTCAAATATGGTTCAGCAAGATTGGTTTAGAACAGAATAGCACACTGACAGTTTCCACGAGTGTCCTTCTCTGTCCCTAAACTCAAGGATTTCAAATATGGTTCAGCAAGATTGGTTTAGGACTGAATAGCACACTGACACTTTCCCTCACTGTCCTTCTCTGTCCCTACAAACAAGATTTAGCACAGAATAGCACACTGATAGTTTCCCCAAGTGTCCTTCACTGTCCCTAAACTCAAGGATTTCAAATATGGTTCAGCAAGATTGGTTTAGGACAGAATAGCACACTGACACTTTCCCTCACTGTCCTTCTCTGTCCCTACAAACAAGATTTAGCACAGAATAGCACACTGATAGTTTCCCCGAGTGTCCTTCACTGTCCCTAAACTCAAGGATTTAAAATATGGTTCAGCAAGATTGGTTTAGGACAGAATAGCACACTGACACTTTCCCTCACTGTCCTTCTCTGTCCCTACAAACAAGATTTAGCACAGAATAGCACACTGATAGTTTCCCCGAGTGTCCTTCACTGTCCCTAAACTCAAGGATTTCAAATATGGTTCAGCAAGATTGGTTTAGGACAGAATAGCACACTGACACTTTCCCTCACTGTCCTTCTCTGTCCCTACAAACAATATTTAGCACAGAATAGCACACTGACAGTTTCCCCGAGTGTCCTTCTCTGTCCCTAAACTCAAGGATTTCAAATATGGTTCAGCAAGATTGGTTTAGCACAGAATAGCACACTGATAGTTTCCCTCACTGTCCTTCTCTGTCCCTACAAACAAGATTTAGCACAGAATAGCACACTGATAGTTTCCACGAGTGTCCTTCTCTGTCCCTAAACTCAAGGATTTCAAATACATTTCAGCAAGATTGGTTTAGGACAGAATAGCACACTGACACTTTCCCTCACTGTCCTTCTCTGTCCCTACAAACAAGATTTAGCACAGAATAGCACACTGATAGTTTCCCCGAGTGTCCTTCACTGTCCCTAAACTCAAGGATTTCAAATATGGTTCAGCAAGATTGGTTTAGAACAGAATAGCACACTGACAGTTTCCACGAGTGTCCTTCTCTGTCCCTAAACTCAAGGATTTCAAATATGGTTCAGCAAGATTGGTTTAGGACTGAATAGCACACTGACACTTTCCCTCACTGTCCTTCTCTGTCCCTACAAACAAGATTTAGCACAGAATAGCACACTGATAGTTTCCCCAAGTGTCCTTCACTGTCCCTAAACTCAAGGATTTCAAATATGGTTCAGCAAGATTGGTTTAGGACAGAATAGCACACTGACACTTTCCCTCACTGTCCTTCTCTGTCCCTACAAACAAGATTTAGCACAGAATAGCACACTGATAGTTTCCCCGAGTGTCCTTCACTGTCCCTAAACTCAAGGATTTAAAATATGGTTCAGCAAGATTGGTTTAGGACAGAATAGCACACTGACACTTTCCCTCACTGTCCTTCTCTGTCCCTACAAACAAGATTTAGCACAGAATAGCACACTGATAGTTTCCCCGAGTGTCCTTCACTGTCCCTAAACTCAAGGATTTCAAATATGGTTCAGCAAGATTGTTTTAGAACAGAATAGCACACTGACAGTTTCCACGAGTGTCCTTCTCTGTCCCTAAACTCAAGGATTTCAAATATGGTTCAGCAAGATTGGTTTAGGACAGAATAGCACACTGACACTTTCCCTCACTGTCCTTCTCTGTCTCTACAAACAAGATTTAGCACAGAATAGCACACTGATAGTTTCCCCGAGTGTCCTTCACTGTCCCTAAACTCAAGGATTTCAAATATGGTTCAGCAAGATTGGTTTAGGACAGAATAGCACACTGACACTTTCCCTCACTGTCCTTCTCTGTCCCTACAAACAAGATTTAGCACAGAATAGCACACTGACAGTTTCCCCGAGTGTCCTTCTCTGTCCCTAAACTCAAGGATTTCAAATATGGTTCAGCAAGATTGGTTTAGCACAGAATAGCACACTGATAGTTTCCCTCACTGTCCTTCTCTGTCCCTACAAACAAGATTTAGCACAGAATAGCACACTGATAGTTTCCACGAGTGTCCTTCTCTGTCCCTAAACTCAAGGATTTCAAATACATTTCAGCAAGATTGGTTTAGAACAGAATAGCACACTGACAGTTTCCCTCACTGTCCTTCTCTGTCCCTACAAACAAGGATTAGCACAGAATAGCACACTGACACTTTCCCTCACTGTCCTTCTCTGTCCCTACAAACAAGGTTTAGCACAGAATGACACACTGACACTCTCCCTACCTATCCTTCTCTGTCCCTAAACACAAGGAATCCAGGATTAGTAAAGGAAAAAAATGACACTGTCCCTGCCTATGCTTCTCTTTCCCTGCTCCGGAACACACTACACAAGGCCGCCGCGCTGGCGGCCTTTTATAGTGTGGGGTGTGTACTAAACCCCCTCAGCAATAATTGGCCACAGGCATCCTGCCTGTGGCCAATCATTGCTCTCCTCGCTGCCGGCGCTGTGATTGGCCAAGCATGCGGGGTCACAGTGCATGCTTGGCCAATCACAGCGCCTGGATGACACTGCGATGGCGTAGTGCATTGTGGGCCGTTCGCGTCACTCGAATTTGGCGCGAACGGCCCAAATCGTTCGATCTTCGTCGAACGATCGAACAGCCGATGTTCGAGTCGAACGTATGTTCGACTCGAACACGAAGCTCATCCCTACTTTAGACCATGACTGTAAAAGGATTCGGTAAACATCCGTGGCCTGTATAGCTGTTAGACCTTATTTCAAGGCTTGCTCTTGAGTAAATCACATCACGATCTTGAATATTGCGCAAAAATTAGCTGATGTCACAGTCCATTCTGACTTCATCACATCTCTCACCATCTCACTGAAAGTAAAGTTTGGTATGCTTTGGGAGCTCCAATCCACATAAGTCCAGGATTCTCTCATCTTCAGGCTCAAAGTTTTAATTTTAAAGATGCTTTTACACAATCACCAGCAAATCCTGAAATTCTGCTTCTGTTAAGGTATGTACTTACCGAGGCCGAGATGCCGAGAGTGGTTCACCTTTGCGACTTGACGCACTCCACTCCCTGGAGGTGAGACAGGGAGTGGATGGCGAGAAGCGGCACCGGCTACCAGCAGGTGGTGGGTACTTGTAGACGGTCCGGTAGTGCTGAGTAGACTGAAGAGCAGGCTTCTAGCAGGAACTAGCTGGATCGGTATAGTTCAAACAGCAAGAGTCAATAGAAGCCGGTGCAGGCTGAGTCTGTTTTGCAACTGCAGAGGTAACAGTCCCGGCTGGGGGTCTAGCACAGCAAAAGGTAACAAGTCCAGAACATACCGGGATCAAGGCAGGAGTTCAAAGGAAACGTGGAAGTCCAGAGGTACAAGCAGGAGGTCGAGGATTGTAGACAGGCAGCAGATCCGAGTCACAGGCCGAGGGTCAAACACAAGAGAAGGCAGAAGTCCGTATAACAAGCCGAGGGTCAGGTCCAGGAGAGAGATCAGAGGAATCAAGCCAGTCCGGGTCACAAGGAGATTTTCAAGGTAGTTTTCCAGAGTCTTGGGTACACAGGAAAGCTGACAAACCAGCAACTTGTCAGTGCAACTGGGTTTCTTTAAATAGGCCCGCCTGGATTCCTATTGGTGCGCCGCCACGCGTGAACGTGCGCCGCTGCGTCGGTGCGCGCACCCGAGAACGTAATAGCGCCGTCCCGCGCACACGCATGCGCCGAAGCGTCATTCCGCCGCGCGTGCGCATTGGGCGCTGATTGGCGCTGTTGGACGGAAGATTTCCCTGACAGTGCCCCCCTCCTAGGGGCGGACTCTGGACGCCCAGACTAGACATCAACTCGGGATGTTCCTGGTGAAAGACTCTAATTAGACGGGGAGCATGTAGGTTCCTAGATGGTTCCCAAGAGTTGTCCTCTGGGGGATACCCCTTCCATTTGATTAAATACTGTAATTGCCTGCCTCTTTTCCTGCAGCCCAAGATAGATTCCACCATGTATTCGTTTTCACCATCAACCTCCACAGGTGGAGGAGGTGGCTCATCCCTTCCCGGGAAGGAGCTGGAGATTACCGGTTTCAACAGAGACATGTGGAAGACCGGGTGTATCCTGTAGGAGTTGGGCAGTGCCAATTCAAAGGCCACAGAGTTGATTACTCGCTTGATTTTAAAAGGGCCTATGAATCTTGGTCCCAATTTCCGTGAAGGGATAGGCAATTTGAGGTTGGTGGCGGAGAGCCATACTTCCTCCCCAACTTTGAAGATTGGATTTTCCTTCCTACCTTTGTCATAGTGTCTCTTGTAAGATTCCTGAGCGTTTTGCATCATTTCCTGAAGTGTCAGAAAATTAGATTGGACAGAGACTATCAGATCTTGAACAGCAGGAACAGAGCTCTCCGGAATGTCGTCAGGGAGGAAAGAAGGATGGAAGCCAAAGTTGGCCCAAAAAGGAGTTTGGCTGGTGGCTGAATGCACCGAGTTGTTATATGCAAATTCAGCGTAGGATAATAGGGAGGACCAATCGTCTTGTGAGGCTGAGCAAAAGCAACGGAGATATTGTTCCAGAGTTTGGTTGGTTCTCTCTGTCTGTCCGTTGCTCTGGGGGTGATATGCCGATGATAGGCAAATCTTGACTTCTAAAGAATTGCAAAGTTCCTTCCCGAATTTCGACGTGAATTGGACGCCTCTGTCAGAGGTGATGCTCTTAGGCACCCCATGGAGCCTGATTATCTCCTGAAAAAAGACTTTGGCTGTATCTGCAGCAGAGGGGGTACCGATCATGGGCACGAAGTGTGCCATTTTGGAGAGACGGTCAATTACGACCTGAATCGTGGTAAAACCTCCAGAGGGCGGCAGATCTACAATAAAATCCATGGACACATCTGCCCATGGATGTTCAGGGATAGGCAAAGGTTTGAGTAGCCCCCAACTCTTGGTTTTGGGTCCCTTATTCCGTTGGCAACGGGTACAGGAGGCAACATAGGACTTGCAATCTTGCCTCCAACCAGGCCACCAGAAGGAGCGGGAGACTAGTTCCATGGTTTTTCGGGCTCCAAAGTGGCCAGCTAGTTTGTGGTTGTGGAAAGTTTTCAGAATCAGTTGCCTCGTTTCCAGAGGGATGAAGACTTTACCTTGGGACCAGAGCAAGTCATTATGCTTCTCTAGGGAAGGGGTTACTTGGTCAGGACAATGTTTAGAGGCAGCTTTTATGGAGGTTAGAACATCAGCCTGTGGGATGAGCAGAAAGTTTTGTGCTGATAGGATGGTACTTGGTTCCTCTGCTTGAGGGGTCTCGGGAAACATCCTAGAGAGTGCATCCGCCTTCACGTTCTTGGAACCGGGCCTATAAGAAATATGGAAGTTAAACCTGGTGAAGAAGAGGGCCCATCGGGCTTGTCTGGGTCGTAGACAATTTGCTGTTCTCAGATATTCTAGGTTTTTATCATCCGTGAATATCATGACAGGGTGAGGGGCTCCCTCCAGAAGGTATCGCCATTCTTCCAGGGCGAATTTGATAGCCAATAGTTCCCGGTCTCCGACGTCATAATTACGTTCCGGAGAAGTTAGTTTACGAGAGGCAAAGGCAACTGGATAAAGAAGAGATTTGGGGCCCTGCCTTTGAGAGAGGATGGCTCCAGTGGCTGACTCGGAAGCGTCTACTTCCAGAGTAAACGGTAGTAGCGGATCTGGATGCTTCAATACAGGTGCTGATGTGAATGCGTTTTTTAGTTTATCGAAGGCATCCTGGGCTTCCTGTGACCAGTGGAAACGGTAGCCCTGGCGTGTCAGTTGGGTTATAGGTGCCACAATAGAGGAGAACCCCACAATGAACCTCCTGTAGAAATTGGCGAAACCTATAAACCGTTGTACCCCTTTCTTGTCTGTTGGGGCTGGCCATTCCTGGATAACTTTGACTTTCTGCGGGTCCATTGCGACCCCATTGGTAGAAATAATAAATCCCAGAAATTGCACAGTGGTTTTCTCAAAGTCACATTTCTCGGCCTTGAGGTAAAGTCTATGTTCTCTGAGAATAGTGAGGACCTTAATGACATGGATCCGGTGCAGTTCAAGGCAGGACGAGAAAATAAGAATATCGTCCAAGTAGACTACTAGGAAGTCGGCCAGGTGTTCACGGAAAATGTCATTGACCAGGTGCTGAAAAGTGGCTGGGGCGTTGCAAAGCCCGAATGGCATCACCAAGTATTCAAAATGACCGAACCTAGATCTAAAAGCGGTCTTCCATTCGTCTCTAGCCCTGATCCGGATGAGATTGTAGGCCCCTCGAAGGTCCAGTTTAGAGAAGATCCGAGCTGATCAGAATCGTTGGAACAACTCCGGGATGAGAGGCAGTGGGTATCTGTTTTTAATAGTAATTTTATTTAATTCCCTATAGTCGATGCAGGGCCTCAGAGTTCCGTCTTTTTTTTCAACGAAAAAGATTCCGGCACCGGCTGGGGAAGAAGAGGGGCGAATGAATTTCTTTTCCAGATTTTCCTCGATGTAGGCCTTGAGGGCCTTCAACTCAGATTCGGACAAGGGAAAGATGCGACCGAACGGAATTTTGGAGCCAGGCAGAAGGTCAATGGGGCAATCGTAGGGCCGATGTGGTGGTAGGCGGTCGGCCTGCTGTTTGTCGAAGACGTCCCGGAATTCCAAGTATGCTGATGGAACATGTGGTAGGTTATCCAGTTGAGGGGTTAAAGTAGCACAGACAGTTGGAAGTGCAGGGAGACAGTGTTGGGAACAATACGAAGAAGTGAAGTTAACTTCCCTTTTGGCCCAGTTTATGTGAGGCTCGTGTGCTTGCAGCCAAGGGAGGCCCAGGATGATGGGGGACATGGGAGATGGGATGAGGTCAAATCGGAGGTATTCTTGATGGCCTGAATCCGTGATAGCAAGGACGGGTTTTGTTTCTTGCGTAATTACCCCTGAACGGGGCAGGGATCCATCCGCCAGACGAACCTGAAGATAACGGTCCTTGGTTTGCAGAGGAAAGTGAAGTTGGGAAGCAAGTGAAGAGTCCAGAAAGCAGCTGCAGGCTCCGGAATCAATAATCGCCGGCAGGCGGGTTACTCCTGCTGGTAGCTGTAGAGAAATAGAAAGAACAACGTAAGTCTGTGGTAAGCCAGAAACTTGGTAGTTCAAAGTGTCTTTGGGGATACACTTACTAGGTCTTACTGGGCAGCTCCGAAGGAAATGGCCAGTACCCCGCAGTAAAGACACAGATTGGCCTGACGCCTGCGCTGCTTTTCCTCAGGAGAAAGGGGAGGACGAACCAGACCAAGATGCATGGGTTCAGGCTCGGGAGGAGAAGATGCTGTAGGAACTGGAATGGGTGGATAGGCAGGAGCTGATCGGGGCAAAGTCCAGTTTGGACGGGTAGTCTGGAAACGCTCAGAACGCCGTTCTCGCAGGCGTCTGTCAAGCTGAGTGACAGACTGGATCAAATCTTCCAGAGTAGTGGGAACACCAATCCTGGCCAGCTCGTCTTTAAGAGCCTCAGACAGTCCTTGGCGATACTGGTATTTGAGGGCCGTCTCATTCCAGCCAGTGTCAGCTGACCATTTCCGGAATTCTGCCGTGTAGTCCTCCACCGGCCTTCTCCCCTGGGTTAAACTGTGGAGAACAGACTCAGCTGTGGCTGATCGCTGAGGATCGTCATACAGCTGCGCCATACTCTCGAAGAAGGTGTCCACGGAATCTAGTATGGGGCTGCTTTGCTCCATCAGGCCATGGGCCCAGGCCTGAGGTTCGTCGGTTAGAAGGGAGATGACGAACCCCACCTTTACCACTTCTGAAGAAAAAGTCCTGGGTTGAAGGGCAAGGTAAAGAGAACATGCGTTTTTGAAAGCCCGATATTTCTTACGGACGCCAGAAAATCGTTCAGGCAGAGGGACCCTGGGTTCAGGGGTAGCCATTACTACGGTAGGGTTTGCCTGATTTTGAGATGTGGAGGCAACATTGGCAGCGGTAGCAGCTGGTGATGCTGGTCCTGTAGCTCCAGTAAGTAGCTGAAAGCGGCCATCCATTTGGACATAACCTTCTTGTAATTTCTGAACCGCATCGGTTAGCGCGGTGACCTGCTGACAGAGGGTCTCGAACGGTGAACGCACCCTGTCGGCCTCAGACATCTGGCTGGTTTGTACTGTTAAGGTATGTACTTACCGAGGCCGAGATGCCGAGAGTGGTTCACCTTTGCGACTTGACGCACTCCACTCCCTGGAGGTGAGACAGGGAGTGGATGGTGAGAAGCGGCACCGGCTACCAGCAGGTGGTGGGTACTTGTAGACGGTCCGGTAGTGCTGAGTAGACTGAAGAGCAGGCTTCTAGCAGGAACTAGCTGGATCGGTATAGTTCAAACAGCAAGAGTCAATAGAAGCCGGTGCAGGCTGAGTCTGTTTTGCAACTGCAGAGGTAACAGTCCCGGCTGGGGGTCTAGCACAGCAAAAGGTAACAAGTCCAGAACATACCGGGATCAAGGCAGGAGTTCAAAGGAAACGTGGAAGTCCAGAGGTACAAGCAGGAGGTTGAGGATTGTAGACAGGCAGCAGATCCGAGTCACAGGCCGAGGGTCAAACACAAGAGAAGGCAGAAGTCCGTATAACAAGCCGAAGGTCAGGTCCAGGAGAGAGATCAGAGGAATCAAGCCAGTCCGGGTCACAAGGAGATTTTCAAGGTAGTTTTCCAGAGTCTTGGGTACACAGGAAAGCTGACAAACCAGCAACTTGTCAGTGCAACTGGGTTTCTTTAAATAGGCCCGCCTGGATTCCTATTGGTGCGCCGCCGCGCGTGCGCGTGCGCCGCTGCGTTGGCGCGCGCACCCGAGAACGTAATAGCGCCGTCCCGCGCACGCGCATGCGCCAAAGCGTCATTCCGCCGCGCGTGCGCATTGGGCGCTGATTGGCGCTGTTGGACGGAAGATTTCCCTGACAGCTTCCATCTTTATAGTAAGAAGAACCATCAATATACCAGCAGTCCCTTCCAAGGTCAAAAAGGTTTGGATACGGCAGTAAAAACTCTATGCTGCAAACTATTTCCTTGCATGAGTCCATCTTGTAAGCATCTTACAATTCACATTTGCTTCTTTCCATTTCCTATTTGAGCAATGATGACCTTTTGTGTACCTGTCAAGTAATTTGCTGATTGACAGACACAATTTGAATTTGCTGTAGGCCACCCCTCATTGCCTTTAATAGAGCAGTTACTTGTATCATTCAGTCCATAATTCCACCAGAATGGTATACCAACATATATATATATACCCCCACGCAATGGTTCAAATGGAATCAGCTTGACATCAGTGTCTATCAGATCTTCTATCCCGACAAATCGGCAGTGGAAATTCTTGTCAGTATCTTTTCATGAAAGGTAGAAAGGTCTTTGTCATCCATATATGTCGTAGCCTTCAGCATATTATAAACAACTGATTCAACAAAATCTAAATCATGACTAGAGTGATGAATTTCACTCACCCCTCTTATAAATTTAGGAAAACCACCCAACATCCTATAATTTATGCATTGCCGAGCCATTGTGCAGCATCACCTCAGATGTTAAATCTATTGATATCAATATGCATTATGTCATATGTACGGATGTTATAAAATTATCTTAGGTTTAAATGCTTCGCTCTGGTTTTAAGATAAAGTTCATAAAATAAAACATTAAAAAAAAATGAAAACATAAAATAGATCAGGGAAAGGGAGAAAATAAAAAAATTGGGTGTTGGGGAAGTCTTAAAAAAAAAAATGGAGAAAAAAAAAAAGAAATTTGAATGTTCAATAAAAAAGTCCATTGCTTGATGAATATTGAGAGAGTGTCCATTCCTTGTATATTGTCTATCAGCATTTCTCCCCCACTAGCCAACTTCTGTTCACATTCAAACGAGTTCCTCCGGGGTTCTGAAAGACAAAAATTCTCAGACAAAAACTCATTAGCAAAGTCCTTAGTATTTTTTTTTTTTTTTTAGGTTTAAACAAAAGTACTATTTACAGTTTACAGTGTAAAGCTAATTTACCCCCACTGCTAGAGAAGCGTCATTTGCATTCAAAAACAGATCTGGAGAATGTACATTTGTATTTATGACACCCTATATAACTGTTCTAATAATGTGTCACGTTCTTTTCTCATCTTGTCATACTCAATTTTCAGGTGATCATATTTCTGTTTTAATTGAGAAAATGGTATCCAGGTCCTTTTCTTATTATTATTTTGGTCAGCTCTGTTTTTCATATTATTATCAAACAATGTGGCTACATCAATTTTGACAGCTTGCTCATTTGACTTTCTCCATAAATGATCTGCCCTCAACAATACGTCTTTTAAATCATGGGGATTTGGGGTAACTAATAAAATATTTTGTTTGATATCTTCATGCAAAGCATCTAGAAACATACTCATATGTACCAAGCCTCCACGCTCAAATGCAAGATTATTACTGACCAATAATTCCATAATAGTAGATATTCTGTGTGACAATTCATAGGGGGATTCACTTTGCATTTGTTTGATCTTCCCATGAATAGTAACATCAGAACGTACCCCATACAAAACACATAATAATTCCAGTAATATGTCTCTTGTCCTCAGAGGCTGAATACAGATCTGTTTAATTCTCATCCAAAGACCATTTCCTATTGAATGTTGCAAAACTCTTTCTAAGTCAGATGGGTTTAGACTGTACATATCTTTGACATTCTGCAAGTCACAAAACCATTTCAAAAATCTGTTTAAATCATGGCAGGGAACCATTCCTATTTCTTTAAGAATTGCATCTAGTTCTTTTGGTTTCAAATGCTTCATTACAAGCTGAACTTCACCTGTATTATTATAAACTGTGGTGGTCACAGTGGGTGCGGCTGGCAATGAATTATCAGATTTGATATGAGGTTCTGTTTCATTTGATAGAAAGTTTGTGTTTGTATTTTGCTGCAGATTGCTTAATCCAAGATTTGATGCATATCTGCATTCCTGAGATCTCTTCTCTAATTCCATAATTCTTAATTTTAATCTCTCATTTTCCTCTGATAATTCATCACAACGTTTAGATTTCTCAAGCAAAGCTCCACCAATGGTAACTGTATGCAATTTTAAATTTACTGTCTCAGTTTCTGATTGGTTTTGTAACCTCTGACAAACATTGTTGCTATTTGCAACTGCACTCTGTAAATGGGTAATTTCCTCAATCTTACCCTTCAAAGAACTTTTCATAGTTAAACAGCAAGATAACAAGCCCTGCAAAATGCAACCTTTTCTTTTACTTTCTGAAATTTTGCTATCAAAAACATTTTTCTCTAAAAATTCCTTCATCATAGTCCATGTTTGCTTACATTTTTCTGGAATTTCATAAGGACCGCCATGACCCTTAATACATTTTAATATCCATCTGTTAACTTTATCAGAACTTACACTAGCTTCACACTGAGTAAGCATTTTGGCTATATTACTAATAATTTAAAAAAAGGAAATATTTTACTCACCGCATTAGAGGCTCCACCTTGTCAGTTCCGGTCTTCTGGTACACGACAGTCTTTCTTTTTGTTGCTTCCAATCTCCAGAGAATAATTCTGGGGTTCCGAACTTGTTTAATCTTGTATATCAGACTCTTATGTCACAACCAGACATTAGAGTCACAGCACAGCTCTTGGGTCTTCATCTGTCCACTTCACAGGATTGTTGTCATCACCGACTTCTGTTACTAAGTCCTGAAAATGCGCTTCTGGTCCGGGTCACGGCACCAATGTAGTGATCTAGTATAGTCGTTTCCAGTTGATAATTGAAGTTTAGTTATTAGTATGATGAAATAAGTTATGTTTCCCGCAGCATCACCCAAGTTCTCCAGAGATTGCACTTTATTGACTTCCAATACAGAACAAAGTCCAATACTTGCACAGATGACAACGAACCCAACAGAGTATATATATTTATATGATTCAAGGTCCCACTCCTCCTAGATCATATTCTAGACCTGTGCTGTCCTATCCATGCAGATTGACAAGACTAGAGCAGAAATATATATCCTGTGCCTTCATATTCCTACAGAATATACCCTATGCCTTCATATTCCTACAAAATATCTCCTATGCCTTCATATTCCTACAAAATATCTCCTATGCCTTCATATTCCTACAGAATATCTCCTAAGACTAGACTGAATATCAGCTTATATATCTTATCTATTGAATGACTGAGCAATTTGATTGGCTGTCTTTGATCTACACTCTGTCATTCTGAATGACAGAGAATGACCCCCAACCTAGCCGGAGACGACCATAGCCATCATTTGCATTCTTGCATAATAACATCAACATGCTTTCTTTTGACACATGCAATTAGATTACGGATACGAAAGGTTGCCTGAACACTGCTTTGATACGTAAAAATAGACTCGTCCTGGATTCTTGCATATTGACATAAACAAGTCCCCTTGATATGTGTAGTAAATCCTGTTTGGCCCTTTGGTCAACAAAACACCCTTCAATTAAGTTAACAGGCCACCTAACCCACCTTGCATAAGATTAGCACATCAGAGTCATTATCTGTCAACCTTGTTTGGCCACTAACCCCTTTTGTTCAACAAAACACCCTTTGATGTGCGTAACTAGAATGCCTGTATGTAACACAAATATATTGTGCCATACATATAACACAATATATAATACATACACCTATATAATATTACATATATATTATTATATATAATATTACAACAAGCGGCACATCAGCCGGGTCCATGGCTGATCAAACTGTCAGGTCACCTGTGGCCAGATGACAGCTGCACACCGTAGGGGGTCAGGAGTGCACCACAAGGTAGTGAACCCTATGGCTGACTGCTGCGGATAGGAAACTGGGTGGTTGTGGAAAGCGGGACCAGAGGAGCACAACCGGGATCCACAGGAAGCTAGAGCCGAGATTCCCCAGGGCGCGGAGTCTAAGACCCAGCAGGTCTTCACCAGAGCCTCTAGTGGTGAGGATGTTACGCTGCAGCTAGGTCCAGGTCGCGACCCCTAGAGTCTCCTAGCTCACGCCTCATGGGGTAAGGAGGAAAGAGGGGAAGCAGCAGCACAGGATACAAGAATAGTGAGGGGAAAGGCCAAGGTCAGGGCAACAAGCAGACAAGGATAAACGAAAGACAAGCCGAAAGTCAAGGTCACAAGCAGACAGGGATAGTCGGGAGCAAGCCAATATCGGAAACACAGAGACAGACGTAGCACACGGCAGGCAGGAACCCAAACACACAATGCTTAACAAACACGTTTATCAGCGATGCAGACTTGCAGTGCACAGGTTAATATAGTGTTCTGTGATAGGGCCTGGGGTGGAGTCAGGCTGGGAGGAGATTATAAAGGCAGCCAGGTGAGAGAGAGTCTGGCCTCTAAGATGAACACATGGGAAGGAAGGTAAGCTGACAGACAGACACTACTGCATATCCATGACATATATCTATACAATAAGAAACTTATTGATGTTCATATTGGGAACCAGAAAGTTTATGTTATGTTTATGTTATGTATGCTAGCTAAGGCATGCATGCATATTCACACCATAAATTTGGACCAGCCGCAGAATAGCGAATAGTATTCTGGTATTGGACCAGAGGCGATCTATTACATTAGCTTATTACCTTGGCTGGAATGCAGCCTTGAAGAACAAATCCCTTTAATCAGGTATGCTTTTTTTTTCTTACAGTTAAGTGCATCACTCTGCAATCCACCAAAGATAAGGATTGCTCTTCAAAAGCTAATGAAACCTATGGAGTCTTTCGAATTGGCTCGGATTTTTGTTATGATCCTTTTCAAGATGGCAGAAATGATTGCAATATAAACTGCACAAGTAAGTAAATACAATGTCATTTTTTAAATCTTAAACAGTCATCAGTCACATATCAGCTTAGGCTTGGTGAACCCATATCGTTTTGACAATTTTTTATTTTTGCTCTTCAGTTAGAATATTTACGTTTTACCCCCAACCCCAAAGGAGTCGCAGATTGATGTGAATCCCCAAGAACCTCAGCTGCTCTGATACAACGGGTTGAGTATTTGAACATGCAAAAGCACAGAAACCCCCATAAAGTATCACTTAGCAGCCAATGATCAGACCTCAGAAGAAGAACAGGCATCAAGCAGTTCAATAAAATAACACAATATATTACCAACAATATAGACGGTAACAAAGCTGCATTCAGTAAGATCAACAATAGTATTAAGCACATTACATATGCAAAGTGACAATGATTGAGGACTAAATAATAATTTATTCCCAGTTCAGCCTAAACAGTAGCAGTGCCACAGTGAAGGAGGGGAAGGGATTTAGGGGGGGGGGTGGCAGGAGTGGGAGGAGAGCGGGATGGCTCTGTGTTTTTTTTTTTCTACTTTCCCCTCCTCTCCTCTCCCTTTCTTTTCGGACTTGCTGCGGTCTGCCAAGTGCTCCATATGACGAACCATGGCCACAATAAATGTAATCACTTATAATGTAAGGGGGGTGAATACCCCAGGTAAAAGGTATAAAATAAGAAAGAGCTGCATTTTCTTGGGGCGAATGTGGTCTGTCTTCAGGAGACGCATATCGCTCATGCTTCTGGCTGTAGACTGGCTTCACATTTGTTTCCTATGTGGTTCTACGGCGATTCAACCTCCAGCCACTCGAGGGGTATGGCCATAGGTTTTGACAAGACTATGGTATTTATCGTAAAGGAGCAACTGGCAGACCCCGAAGGGAGATTTCTCTTTGTAAAAGGGAGACTGTTTAATATGGAATGTACACTGGCAAATATATACTCCCCAAATAAGGAACCAGATTTGTTTCTAAAGAAAGCCCTAAAAAAAACTTCAAGTATTTAAAGAAGGTAAACTCATAATGGTAGGAGACCTAAACTTGAGCATAGACCCGCAGGTAGACACAACAGGGGATCACTCTTGCTATACAGCTAAAAGACAGAAGGCCGTAAAAAAATTATTATGCGAACAACAGCTGGTAGATACTTGGAGGATCAGGCACCCAGGGAAGAGGGATTATACCTTTTATTCCCCAGTCCATGGGTCATCTTCAAGGATTGATTATATCTTTATAGAACATCAATTACTACCGTCTCTCAAAAGTGCAGAGATTAAAGCAATTACTCCATCCGACCATGCCCCAGTAGTGATTAAGCTAGAAATATTAAGAATTTTTATGACAGGTAGGAATTGGAAATTAAACAACTCTCTTATCCAGGACTCGGTGATAATCAAGAAGATCGAGCAAGAACTTAAAAATTTCTTTGCGGTAAATGATACATCAGAAATTCCCCAGCCAGCCCTGTGGGAAGCACATAAAGCCATCATAAGGGCGATACGGATAGGGGTAGGCGCAGGGAAGAAGAGGGAAAGGGGAGAAAAACGTTGTACCCTATATAGAGAGATACAGGACCTAGAACAAATGACAAGACCACAAGGTATCCTGGAGAGACAGGAATTATTAGCAAAAAGGGTGAAATTTACAGACCTGCTAGAACAGGAGAAAAAGCGTGCCTTTCATATAGTAAACAAGGAGAGGTATCAATGGGGAAATAAATCAGGGAAATGGCTGGCCAGAGTATTAAGGGAAAAAAAAATCGTTCCTTTATCTCTAAGATCAAGAATGACCAGGGAGAGATGGTGCATTCGTCCCCTGAAATGGCGGAGGTATTCCATGCATACTATATCTCACTATGCAACGTAAATCAGAGAGAGGTACAATGAGACACAGAAATTTATGAGTACCTGAGGGACCAAGACCTTCCCATGCTGCCTAAGGAGGAGCTCGAGCAACTTGAAGCTCCAATTACTTAAGAAGAAGTAAGAAGAGCAATAATGGTCCTGGGAAAGAGTCCGGGCCCTGATGGGTATTCTATACTATTAAAGATTTCAGAAGTATTTGATCCCTAAATTATGCGAATATCCGAACGCCTTAGCAAAAGGAAAGAGAGACCCTGTGGGAGGAATCATTATTGGCCTATAAAACTCTCATTTTAAAAGAAGGGGAGGATCCAACAGTCCCAGCGAGTTATCGCCCAATATCCCTGTTAAACATAGATATAAAGATTTTTGCTAAAGTAATAGCAGAAAGATTAAAGCCCCTACTACCAAGTTGGGTAAATAGCGATCAGGTAGGGTTTGTGTCAGGGGGAGAGGGAAAAGGTAATGTCCTGAAGTCATTGTGTCTGATCCATGAAGTGAAAGGGGGGAAGACCCAGTCGCATTCCTGTCGATTGATGCTGAAAATGTCTTTGACAAGGTGGACTGGGGCTTCCTGTTTGGAACATTAAGACATCTGGGTATTGGGGTAAGGATGATGAAATGGAGATCGGCCTTTTATCACCACCCAACAGCTAAAATTAGAATAAATGGGAACTTATCCCCTACCTTGGACATATTTACGGGACAAGACAGGGGTGCCCTCTTTCGCCAATGCTGTTTGTAATAGCACTGGAACCCCTGTTAGCGGCTGTCTGTAAAAACTCAGATATTAGAGGGGTAAGAGTAGGGGAAAGGGGGTTTAAGGTAGCGGCATATGCCGACGACCTGCTTTTTTTACTTCTCTAACCCCAGAATAACAATCCCAATTGTATTAGATGAGTTAACTAGATATGGAAAATTTACCAATTTTAAAATAAATATGTCTCAATCTGAGATTCTGAATATTACTATCCCAAGGGAGGAGCAGCGGGTGATCCAACCTAAATTCCTAGATATGCGTCCTCGGCTTTCGGGGGTTTTCCGGGGATGATGCCTGTAGCTGCAGGCATCATCCCAGTACCGTTGTTTAGAGCCGGCGATTGGCTTTCCAGGTATAACAACCGATGTGGCTAAAAGCCGCTCGGTTGTTATACCGGAGGAGCGGGAGGGGACATCCCCCCCTCCCGCCACCTCCGCCGCTCTTACCGGGCCTCCCGTCCCACCGGGAGACCCGATCCACGATCCGCCACCTTGGGCGCCTAGAGAGAGACTGAATCGAAGCCGCAAACGGCTTTGATTCAGTCTCTTCACTGTAACCACGGAAGCGACGTCATGACGTCACGTCCGGGTTACTCGGCTGCCAATAGCGCCGGATTTAAAAAAGTACACAGTATTCAGAATCGCCGTTTTCGGCTATCTGAATACTTTGAAGTGCAAAAGAGGGATTGGGGGTCTTTTAGACCTCCGATCTCTCCATAAAGAGTACCTGTAACCACTTATTACTGTCACAATTACATTCCTTGTGACAGCAATAAAAGTGATCAATTTTTTTTTTTTTAAAACACTATTTTTTATTATAAAAATAAATAAAATAAATAAGAAAAAAAATAAATTTTTAAAACGCCCCTGTCCCCACGAGCTGGCGCAGCAAAGAAAACGCATACGGAAGTCACGCCCGCATATGAAAACGGTGTTCAAATCACACATGGGAGATATCGCCGCGATCGTCAGAGCAAGAGCAATAATTATAAACATAGACCTCCTCTGTAACTCTAACCTAGTAGCCGTAATTTTTTTTTTAAGTGTCGCCTATGGAGATTTTAAGGTACCGTAGTTTGTTGCCATTCCACGAGTGCGGGCAATTATAAAGCATGACATGTTTGGTATCTATTTACTCAGCGTAACATCATCTTTCACATTATACAAAAAAATTGGACTAACTTTACTTTTTAATTTTTTTAAAATTCATGAAAGTACATTTTTCCAAAAAAGTTGTGTTTAAAACACAGCTGCACAAATACTGTGTGACATAAAATATTGCAACGATCGCCATTTTATTCTCTAGATTCTCTGCTAAAAATATATATATAATGCTTGGGGTTTCTAAGTAATTTTCTAGCAAAAAATATGCATTTTAAGTTGTAAACACCAAATGTCAGAAATAGGCCTAGGCATGAAAGGGTTTTAAGGAATGTTTGGAGAATCTGAGACATAAGCCTCTTCAATGGACAGGAAGAATTATTGCTCTAAAAATTTATATTTTACCAAGGATGGTGTCATGGTTATGCAGTAATGTTTGTCTGTCAGCTTACCTCTCCTCCATGTGTTCAGCTTTAGAGGCCAGCCACTCTCACCTGGCTGCTTAAGTAATCTCTCCTCAAACTAGCATGGCTCCACCCCAGCCCCTATCAGAGATCTCTATATTAACCTGTGCACTGCAATCCAGCCCTGATGAGCAATATTGTGTGTTTTGGCTTCCGTGTACTCATTGCTCTGTATGTCCTATGTCTGATCCTGTTTACCGACTTTGGCTTGTTCTTGACTGTCCTCGTCTGCTTCATACCCTGACCTTTGGCGTGTTCTTCGACTAACCCTATCTGCTTGTTGCCCTGACCTTTTGGCTAATCTCCTGACTATCCTTGTTGTTCCAGGCTGCTGCTTCCTTCCTCTTTCTCCTGTAGTCTACCGTGAGCATGAGCTGGGAGACCCTGGGGGCCGTGACCTGGAGCCAGTTGCAGCGCAGTCCATCCTCACCACTAGAGGCTCTGGTGAACAACTGCTAGCTCTTAGACTCTGTGCCCTGGGGAATATATGCTCTAGCTCCCAGTGGGATCTGTGTTGGTGCTCCAGTGGACTTGCCTTCCTGAACCTCCCAGAGTTCAATCCAAAATCAGTCCTAGAGTCCACTACCTCAGCGGTACACTCCTGACTCCTACGGAGTGCATCTGTCACCTGGACTCAGGTGACCTGACAGTTTAATCAGCCATTGACCCGGCCGACGTGCCGCTTCCCGCAGGTGATAGTCCGCAGACTTGAGACCCAGGAATCAAATCATACTCAGGTGATGCGATTCCTCCAGGATCTGGCTTCTAGCTTTGAGCAGCTTCAGGCCTCCTTGGGAACCCCGAGTCAGCAACCTCAAGCACAATCAGCGGCTGCACCTATTCCGGTCGCAGCCACACATTCACTACAACTGCCAGATCCGTCTTGTTTCTCAGGGGACTCCAAGGCCTGCAGGGGGTTCCTCAGCCAATGCACTATTCATTTTGAGTTCCAGCCTCAAAACTTTCTGTCTGATCGGGCAAAGGTTGCCTATATCATTTCCCTCCTCTCCGGTGAAGCTTTAGCCTGGGCTGCCCCTCTGTGGGAACTGAATGTTCCAGTGGTTTCTAGCCTGTCTGACTTCTTGAAACTTTTTCTGAATATTTTCAAAGGAACCGGGTCGTGTCTCTTCAGCGGCCAGCGCCCTTTTACTTCTCCGTCAAGAGTCCACTTCTGTGGGATAGTACGCTTTTCATTTTCGTATTTTGACTGCTGAGCTGACCTGGAATAATGAGGCCTTAGTTGTAACCTTTTTACATAGCCTCTCCGATAGAGTGAAAGATGAATTAGCAGGAAGAACCATCCCTGCTGATCTGGACGGTGTCATCTCCTTGTGTAACCAGATCGATAATCGCTTTCAGGAGAGGACCCTGGAAAGAAGACACCAGTACTCCCCGGTCTTTAGGCAGCCTTAGCCTCCCTCTCTTCGACCTGAGGAGCTCCTTATGCCAGCTGAGGAATCTATGCAGCTGGGCCGGACCAGGCTTTCTCCCGAGGAACGCGCCAGGTGCAGAACTCTGGACCTGTGCCTCTATTGTGGGGCCAAAGATCATTTTTGTGACACTTGCTCTCTTCGTCTGGAAAAATGCTTGGGTCTAATACATTTGGAAGGTGGAGTACTGGACCCAGAAATATTACCTTCTCGTCTTCTTTCTGTGTTCCCTCATATTGGCGCTTCTTCTCATTCGGTCTCGGCATATCTGGATTCCGGAGCTGCTGGCAATTTCATGGGCTGGGAAACTGCATCTTCCATGACACTTACCCTTTTTACCCTCACCACGCCATTGGTGGTCTTGGCAATTTATGGCACTGTTCTCCCAGGGAGCCCTATCCGCTACCAGACCCACCCTGTTAAGATGTCGGTAGGGACACTCCACCAGGAGTGGATATCCTTCCTTATCTTACCCAAGGCCTCAACTCCTATAATTTTTGGTCTCCCATGGTTACGGCTCCATTCTCCTCACGTGGACTGGACTACTGGACAGATCCTGGCTTGGGGTTCCTCCTGTTCCTCGTCCTGCCTACCCAAGGTTTCCCCGTGTGAACCTGAGCCGGTCATTCATTCCAGGTTGCATAACCATTTACATTTGTCTGTCCCTAATCACCCTTGGACGCACAGCCAGGCTAGCTTGTCTACAAGTTCTGCAGTCGCTACGTCTTGCGATGCGATTCAGGTAGTCGCTACACCTGACTCTGCTATTCACTAGTCTACCGTGAGCGTGAGCTGGGAGACCCTGGGGGCCCCGACCTGGAGCCAGTTGCAGCGCAGTCCATCTTTACCACTAGAGGCTCTGGTGAACACCTGCTGGCTCTTAGACCCCACGCCCTGGGGGATCTATGCTCTAGCTCCCAGTGTTGGTGCTCCAGTGGACTTGCCTTCCTGAACCTCCCAGAGTTCAATCCATAGCAGTCAGTCCTAGGGTCCACTACCTTAGCAGTGCACTCCTGACTCCTACGGAGTGCATCTGTCACCTGGACTCAGGTGACCTGACAGATGGTCTACATTTTCCAAATGATCCAATTACAGTACCCCAGGACTATTTTAAGAAATGAAGATCAATGATACTAAAATATATCTGGGCACATAAACGTCCCAGAATTGCATACGCAACAAGTTCAGGAGGACTAGCAACTCCAGGATTTTGAAAAATATTATCAGGCGATTTGTGTTTCCCGGATGGTAGAATGTATTCATACTAAGGAGGGGAGAAGTTGGGTAAATATGGAGATATAACAAAGTAAGACAGATTTAGGGAAAGATGGTCTGGATACCACGACAGCACCGGGACTTTAGCACAAACCCCCTAACTAGAAATATTTTTAAGATTTGGGATGGCTTAGGGCTTAGGGTAGTGGTTCTCAACCTGGGGGTCCAGACCCCCTCGGGGGTCAAATAATGATTTGCTAGGGGTCACCGAATCCTTGGCTGTTCCTGGATTTAGCACCGCTCTCCCAGCCTTTTTGCAACCACCCAGCAGGGCTGTCCCTGGAGCTTGTGGCCACCCAGCTGGGCTGTTCCTGGAGCCTGTGGCCGCCCACTCAGCCTCTTCGCAGCCGCCCATTCAGTTCACGGCATGGCTGGGGGACAGAGACTAGAGGTCAGCTAACTAGTGAGGAATGTGAAGTGGGAGGGGCGGGAGGAGACCTCAGATTTTGGCATAGGTGTCACTGCTGCGAGACACCACAAAGTCGGAGACACAGTGAAGTAAGAGACACAGTGAGTAACACTACATGTGATTACAGTTGCCATTAAAAGTCCCCACTACAGTTCTCAGATCAGCAGATGACCTTGATCAAGAGCACCTAAGTTGGCTGATCAGAACTCCCCCCAGCATTGCCACTCATCCCAACCCCCCTGCCAGCACTGCCACTCATCGAATTCCACCCACCAAGGGGTAAGAGAAGGAAAAAAATTGAGAATACATGGAAGGAGGAGGAACAAAGAAAAAGGGGAGAGAAAGAATAAGTGAAATAACAAGAAAGGTGGCTAGAGAGGGATGGGGGGAACAAAAACAAGAAATTAGGATAGAGAGAGATAAAAGGGAAAGAAAGGAGAACAGAGAAAGAGTGGTACATCCTAAAATGTACCATAAGGGGTTTTAATACTGTACAAGTGGAAGGGACTAAGGGAGCGCTAAATATCCGTGGGTTAGGGGCGGAAAATCATTGTCTTGCCTTGGGTGCTGACAACCCACACTAGGAAAATGATAATTTTACTGTTAGGGGTCTCCAATACTTGGGAAATTTTATCAAGGGGTCACGGCACTAGAAGGTTGAGAACCACTGGCTTAGGGAGACTGCACCACTGGGACTATAATTCACCACTATTACCTATATTGGGCACAAACTACTTTAAGCCAGGGAAAGAGGAACATATATATATTTCACCAGATGGGCAAAGAAAGAGGAAATACAATTACAAGATGCAATGAAAGGTAATAGGATTTGCACTTATGAGGAAATTACACAAAAATGGGGAAATAAGCCACTAGATAAATGGAGGTATACACAACTACAGCATTTTGCACAATCACTGCCACAACTGTTATGGGGAAAAGGACACATGAGATTAATAAATAAACTTTTCTGCTCTCCACTTAAATCAAAGTACATCAAAAATTTATAGGATCCTAATTAAGGAAACAGAACCTGAATTCCCCTCATATTTGGGGAAATGGGAATAGGAGATAGGCCAGCTCCAAGATGAGGAACATAGAAAGGAAAATTCTGACAATAGCTTGTTTTTCTACAGGAGATACAAAGACAGTGGAAATGTGCTATAAACTCCTGTGAGATGGTATGTGACCCCCCAGAGGTCACACAGGATCGGGGCAGAAGGATCCCCAACTTTCTGGAGTGGCTGTGATGCCCTGGGGACCTTTGCGCACCTCTGGTGGGAATGCATAAAAATTCAACCCTATTGGGAGGGGATCTTGGCAGCAACCTACCAAATCTCAGAAGAACAAATTCAGAGGAACCCTTGAGATTGCCTATTTCACGATACAAGGAAAACGGTCCCTCAATATAAGAATACCCTAGTTCCATTCCTTTTAAATGCAGCTAAAAGTTTGATCCCGAGCTTCTGGAGTAGGGATGAGCTTCGTGTTCGAGTCGAACATACGTTCGACTCGAACATCGGCTGTTCGATCGTTCGACGAAGATCGAACGATTTGGGCCGTTCACGCCAAATTCGAGTGACGCGAACGGCCCACAATGCACTACGCCATCGCAGTGTCATCCAGGCGCTGTGATTGGCCAAGCATGCACTGTGACCCCGCATGCTTGGCCAATCACAGCGCCGGCAGCGAGGAGAGCAATGATTGGCCACAGGCAGGATGCCTGTGGCCAATTATTGCTGAGGGTGTTTAGTACACGCCCCACACTATAAAAGGCCGCCAGCACGGCGGCCTAGTGTAGTGTGTTCCGGAGCAGGGATAGAGCAGCATAGGCAGGGACAGTGACTGTTATTTCTTTCTTGCTTAACCTGGATTCCTTTAGTTTAGGGAAAGAGAAGGATAGGTAGGGAGAGTGTCAGTGTGTTTTGTGCTTGTGCTATAGTGTGCTTAAAAAAAACATTTATTCTAGGGACAGAAAACTGTAGGTAGGGACAGTGTCAGTTTCTTTCACTCTGCAAGTCCTTGTTTCCAGGGACCTGGAAGGACAGTGAGTGAATTGTCCTTGTGCTATATTGTGCTTAAAAAAACATTTATTCTAGGGACAGAAAACTGTAGGTAGGGAGAGTGTCAGTTTCTTTCACTCTGCAAGTCCTTGTTTCCAGGGACCTGTAAGGACAGTGAGTGAATTGTCCTTGTGCTATATTGTGATTAAAAAAAACATTTTTTCTAGGGACAGAAAACTGTAGGTAGGGAGAGTGTTTTTTTTCTTTCACTCTGCAAGTCCTTGTTTCCAGGGACCTGGAAGGACAGTGAGTGAATTGTCCTTGTGCTATATTGTGCTTAAAAAAAAACATTTTTTCTAGGGACAGAAAACTGTAGGTAGGGAGAGTGTTTTTTTTTTTCACTCTGCAAGTCCTTGTTTCCAGGGACCTGTAAGGACAGTGAGTGAATTGTCCTTGTGCTATATTGTGCTTAAAAAAAACATTTATTCTAGGGACAGAAAACTGTAGGTAGGGAGAGTGTCAGTTTATTTCACTCTGCAAGTCCTTGTTTCCAGGGACCTGTAAGGACAGTGAGTGAATTGTCCTTGTGCTATATTGTGATTAAAAAAAACATTTTTTCTAGGGACAGAAAACTGTAGGTAGGGAGAGTGTTTTTTTTCTTTCACTCTGCAAGTCCTTGTTTCCAGGGACCTGTAAGGACAGTGAGTGAATTGTCCTTGTGCTATATTGTGCTTAAAAAAAACATTTATTCTAGGGACAGAAAACTGTAGGTAGGGAGAGTGTCAGTTTATTTCACTCTGCAAGTCCTTGTTTCCAGGGACCTGTAAGGACAGTGAGTGAATTGTCCTTGTGCTATATTGTGATTAAAAAAAACATTTTTTCTAGGGACAGAAAACTGTAGGTAGGGAGAGTGTTTTTTTTCTTTCACTCTGCAAGTCCTTGTTTCCAGGGACCTGTAAGGACAGTGAGTGAATTGTCCTTGTGCTATATTGTGATTAAAAAAAACATTTTTTCTAGGGACAGAAAACTGTAGGTAGGGAGAGTGTTTTTTTTCTTTCACTCTGCAAGTCCTTGTTTCCAGGGACCTGTAAGGACAGTGAGTGAATTGTCCTTGTGCTATATTGTGCTTAAAAAAACATTTATTCTAGGGACAGAAAACTGTAGGTAGGGAGAGTGTCAGTTTCTTTCACTCTGCAAGTCCTTGTTTCCAGGGACCTGTAAGGACAGTGAGTGAATTGTCCTTGTGCTATATTGTGATTAAAAAAAACATTTTTTCTAGGGACAGAAAACTGTAGGTAGGGAGAGTGTTTTTTTTCTTTCACTCTGCAAGTCCTTGTTTCCAGGGACCTGGAAGGACAGTGAGTGAATTGTCCTTGTGCTATATTGTGCTTAAAAAAAAACATTTTTTCTAGGGACAGAAAACTGTAGGTAGGGAGAGTGTTTTTTTTTTTTCACTCTGCAAGTCCTTGTTTCCAGGGACCTGTAAGGACAGTGAGTGAATTGTCCTTGTGCTATATTGTGCTTAAAAAAAACATTTATTCTAGGGACAGAAAACTGTAGGTAGGGAGAGTGTCAGTTTATTTCACTCTGCAAGTCCTTGTTTCCAGGGACCTGTAAGGACAGTGAGTGAATTGTCCTTGTGCTATATTGTGATTAAAAAAAACATTTTTTCTAGGGACAGAAAACTGTAGGTAGGGAGAGTGTTTTTTTTCTTTCACTCTGCAAGTCCTTGTTTCCAGGGACCTGTAAGGACAGTGAGTGAATTGTCCTTGTGCTATATTGTGCTTAAAAAAAACATTTATTCTAGGGACAGAAAACTGTAGGTAGGGAGAGTGTCAGTTTATTTCACTCTGCAAGTCCTTGTTTCCAGGGACCTGTAAGGACAGTGAGTGAATTGTCCTTGTGCTATATTGTGATTAAAAAAAACATTTTTTCTAGGGACAGAAAACTGTAGGTAGGGAGAGTGTTTTTTTTCTTTCACTCTGCAAGTCCTTGTTTCCAGGGACCTGTAAGGACAGTGAGTGAATTGTCCTTGTGCTATATTGTGCTTAAAAAAAAACATTTTTTCTAGGGACAGAAAACTGTAGGTAGGGAGAGTGTTTTTTTTTTTTCACTCTGCAAGTCCTTGTTTCCAGGGACCTGTAAGGACAGTGAGTGAATTGTCCTTGTGCTATATTGTGCTTAAAAAAAACATTTATTCTAGGGACAGAAAACTGTAGGTAGGGAGAGTGTCAGTTTATTTCACTCTGCAAGTCCTTGTTTCCAGGGACCTGTAAGGACAGTGAGTGAATTGTCCTTGTGCTATATTGTGATTAAAAAAAACATTTTTTCTAGGGACAGAAAACTGTAGGTAGGGAGAGTGTTTTTTTTCTTTCACTCTGCAAGTCCTTGTTTCCAGGGACCTGTAAGGACAGTGAGTGAATTGTCCTTGTGCTATATTGTGCTTGAAAAAAACATTTATTCTAGGGACAGAAAACTGTAGGTAGGGAGAGTGTCAGTTTATTTCACTCTGCAAGTCCTTGTTTCCAGGGACCTGTAAGGACAGTGAGTGAATTGTCCTTGTGCTATATTGTGATTAAAAAAAACATTTTTTCTAGGGACAGAAAACTGTAGGTAGGGAGAGTGTTTTTTTTCTTTCACTCTGCAAGTCCTTGTTTCCAGGGACCTGTAAGGACAGTGAGTGAATTGTCCTTGTGCTATATTGTGCTTAAAAAAAACATTTATTCTAGGGACAGAAAACTGTAGGTAGGGAGAGTGTCAGTTTATTTCACTCTGCAAGTCCTTGTTTCCAGGGACCTGTAAGGACAGTGAGTGAATTGTCCTTGTGCTATATTGTGATTAAAAAAAACATTTTTTCTAGGGACAGAAAACTGTAGGTAGGGAGAGTGTTTTTTTTCTTTCACTCTGCAAGTCCTTGTTTCCAGGGACCTGGAAGGACAGTGAGTGAATTGTCCTTGTGCTATATTGTGCTTAAAAAAAACATTTATTCTAGGGACAGAAAACTGTAGGTAGGGAGAGTGTCAGTTTATTTCACTCTGCAAGTCCTTGTTTCCAGGGACCTGTAAGGACAGTGAGTGAATTGTCCTTGTGCTATATTGTGATTAAAAAAAACATTTTTTCTAGGGACAGAAAACTGTAGGTAGGGAGAGTGTTTTTTTTCTTTCACTCTGCAAGTCCTTGTTTCCAGGGACCTGGAAGGACAGTGAGTGAATTCTCCTTGTGCTATATTGTGCTTAAAAAAAACATTTATTCTAGGGACAGAAAACTGTAGGTAGGGAGAGTGTCAGTTTATTTCACTCTGCAAGTCCTTGTTTCCAGGGACCTGTAAGGACAGTGAGTGAATTGTCCTTGTGCTATATTGTGCTTAAAAAAAACATTTATTCTAGGGACAGAAAACTGTAGGTAGGGAGAGTGTTTATTTTCTTTCACTCTGCAAGTCCTTGTTTCCAGGGACCTGTAAGGACAGTGAGTGAATTGTCCTTGTGCTATATTGTGATTAAAAAAAAACATTTTTTCTAGGGACAGAAAACTGTAGGTAGGGAGAGTGTTTTTTTTCTTTCACTCTGCAAGTCCTTGTTTCCAGGGACCTGTAAGGACAGTGAGTGAATTGTCCTTGTGCTATATTGTGCTTAAAAAAAACATTTATTCTAGGGACAGAAAACTGTAGGTAGGGAGAGTGTCAGTTTATTTCACTCTGCAAGTCCTTGTTTCCAGGGACCTGTAAGGACAGTGAGTGAATTGTCCTTGTGCTATATTGTGATTAAAAAAAACATTTTTTCTAGGGACAGAAAACTGTAGGTAGGGAGAGTGTTTTTTTTCTTTCACTCTGCAAGTCCTTGTTTCCAGGGACCTGGAAGGACAGTGAGTGAATTCTCCTTGTGCTATATTGTGCTTAAAAAAAACATTTATTCTAGGGACAGAAAACTGTAGGTAGGGAGAGTGTCAGTTTATTTCACTCTGCAAGTCCTTGTTTCCAGGGACCTGTAAGGACAGTGAGTGAATTGTCCTTGTGCTATATTGTGATTAAAAAAAACATTTTTTCTAGGGACAGAAAACTGTAGGTAGGGAGAGTGTTTTTTTTCTTTCACTCTGCAAGTCCTTGTTTCCAGGGACCTGTAAGGACAGTGAGCGAATTGTCCTTGTGCTATATTGTGCTTAAAAAAAACATTTATTCTAGGGACAGAAAACTGTAGGTAGGGAGAGTGTCAGTTTATTTCACTCTGCAAGTCCTTGTTTCCAGGGACCTGTAAGGACAGTGAGTGAATTGTCCTTGTGCTATATTGTGCTTAAAAAAAACATTTATTCTAGGGACAGAAAACTGTAGGTAGGGAGAGTGTTTATTTTCTTTCACTCTGCAAGTCCTTGTTTCCAGGGACCTGTAAGGACAGTGAGTGAATTGTCCTTGTGCTATATTGTGATTAAAAAAAACATTTATTCTAGGGACAGAAAACTGTAGGTAGGGAGAGTGTCAGTTTATTTCACTCTGCAAGTCCTTGTTTCCAGGGACCTGTAAGGACAGTGAGTGAATTGTCCTTGTGCTATATTGTGATTAAAAAAAAACATTTTTTCTAGGGACAGAAAACTGTAGGTAGGGAGAGTGTTTTTTTTCTTTCACTCTGCAAGTCCTTGTTTCCAGGGACCTGGAAGGACAGTGAGTGAATTCTCCTTGTGCTATATTGTGCTTAAAAAAAACATTTATTCTAGGGACAGAAAACTGTAGGTAGGGAGAGTGTCAGTTTATTTCACTCTGCAAGTCCTTGTTTCCAGGGACCTGTAAGGACAGTGAGTGAATTGTCCTTGTGCTATATTGTGCTTAAAAAAAACATTTATTCTAGGGACAGAAAACTGTAGGTAGGGAGAGTGTTTATTTTCTTTCACTCTGCAAGTCCTTGTTTCCAGGGACCTGTAAGGACAGTGAGTGAATTGTCCTTGTGCTATATTGTGATTAAAAAAAAACATTTTTTCTAGGGACAGAAAACTGTAGGTAGGGAGAGTGTTTTTTTTCTTTCACTCTGCAAGTCCTTGTTTCCAGGGACCTGTAAGGACAGTGAGTGAATTGTCCTTGTGCTATATTGTGCTTAAAAAAAACATTTATTCTAGGGACAGAAAACTGTAGGTAGGGAGAGTGTCAGTTTATTTCACTCTGCAAGTCCTTGTTTCCAGGGACCTGTAAGGACAGTGAGTGAATTGTCCTTGTGCTATATTGTGATTAAAAAAAACATTTTTTCTAGGGACAGAAAACTGTAGGTAGGGAGAGTGTTTTTTTTCTTTCACTCTGCAAGTCCTTGTTTCCAGGGACCTGGAAGGACAGTGAGTGAATTGTCCTTGTGCTATATTGTGCTTAAAAAAAACATTTATTCTAGGGACAGAAAACTGTAGGTAGGGAGAGTGTCAGTTTATTTCACTCTGCAAGTCCTTGTTTCCAGGGACCTGTAAGGACAGTGAGTGAATTGTCCTTGTGCTATATTGTGATTAAAAAAAACATTTTTTCTAGGGACAGAAAACTGTAGGTAGGGAGAGTGTTTTTTTTCTTTCACTCTGCAAGTCCTTGTTTCCAGGGACCTGTAAGGACAGTGAGTGAATTGTCCTTGTGCTATATTGTGATTAAAAAAAACATTTTTTCTAGGGACAGAAAACTGTAGGTAGGGAGAGTGTTTTTTTTCTTTCACTCTGCAAGTCCTTGTTTCCAGGGACCTGTAAGGACAGTGAGTGAATTGTCCTTGTGCTATATTGTGCTTAAAAAAAACATTTATTCTAGGGACAGAAAACTGTAGGTAGGGAGAGTGTCAGTTTATTTCACTCTGCAAGTCCTTGTTTCCAGGGACCTGTAAGGACAGTGAGTGAATTGTCCTTGTGCTATATTGTGCTTAAAAAAACATATATTCTAGGGACAGAAAACTGTAGGTAGGGAGAGTGTTTATTTTCTTTCACTCTGCAAGTCCTTGTTTCCAGGGACCTGTAAGGACAGTGAGTGAATTGTCCTTGTGCTATATTGTGATTAAAAAAAACATTTATTCTAGGGACAGAAAACTGTAGGTAGGGAGAGTGTCAGTTTATTTCACTCTGCAAGTCCTTGTTTCCAGGGACCTGTAAGGACAGTGAGTGAATTGTCCTTGTGCTATATTGTGATTAAAAAAAACATTTTTTCTAGGGACAGAAAACTGTAGGTAGGGAGAGTGTTTTTTTTCTTTCACTCTGCAAGTCCTTGTTTCCAGGGACCTGGAAGGACAGTGAGTGAATTCTCCTTGTGCTATATTGTGCTTAAAAAAAACATTTATTCTAGGGACAGAAAACTGTAGGTAGGGAGAGTGTCAGTTTATTTCACTCTGCAAGTCCTTGTTTCCAGGGACCTGTAAGGACAGTGAGTGAATTGTCCTTGTGCTATATTGTGATTAAAAAAAACATTTTTTCTAGGGACAGAAAACTGTAGGTAGGGAGAGTGTTTTTTTTCTTTCACTCTGCAAGTCCTTGTTTCCAGGGACCTGTAAGGACAGTGAGTGAATTGTCCTTGTGCTATATTGTGATTAAAAAAAACATTTTTTCTAGGGACAGAAAACTGTAGGTAGGGAGAGTGTTTTTTTTCTTTCACTCTGCAAGTCCTTGTTTCCAGGGACCTGTAAGGACAGTGAGTGAATTGTCCTTGTGCTATATTGTGATTAAAAAAAACATTTTTTCTAGGGACAGAAAACTGTAGGTAGGGAGAGTGTTTTTTTTCTTTCACTCTGCAAGTCCTTGTTTCCAGGGACCTGTAAGGACAGTGAGTGAATTGTCCTTGTGCTATATTGTGCTTAAAAAAAACATTTATTCTAGGGACAGAAAACTGTAGGTAGGGAGAGTGTCAGTTTCTTTCACTGTGAAAGTCCTTGTTTCAAGGGACAGAGAAGGACACCTGAAGGTAGCCCTTATTGCTTTTTTCCCATCTCCCTGCAGGCCATCTATTAGAATGTCTGGAAGGCAAACAAGGAGAGGCAGACAGTCAGGAGGCAATAAAAGAGGGCAAGCAGGCTCTGTGTCTGGGGGCAACAGTGCTGGTCGTGGACGCGGTGCATTGTCATCAGCACATGGCCATGGGACACGCTTGTCCTTCTTTTCGGCAGCTGGACATGTTGAGCCACATCATGCCGAAGACTTGGTAGAGTGGATGACCAAGCCCTCCTCCTCCTCCTCATCCTCTCTCACCCAGGCTCAGGGTACTGGAAAAGCAGCTGCCAAAGCGTCGTCTTCCCTGGTATCAATGTCAGACAAATCATCAGTCACTCCTTCCCTAGACCCACCATGTCCTCCTCCTGAGGAGTCCCCCGAACTGTTTCAGCACAGTGTTGGGTACATGCTCCAGGAGGATGCCCAGCGTTTCGAAGGGTCTGATGATGAAACCCAGCTAGAGGAAGGCAGTAGCGTGAGAGCAGACAGAGGGGATGCTCAAGAAGGACACCAATCTGGCAGTCATGTTCCAGCAGCTGCAGCATACTGCCAGATTGGCTCCAGTGATGAGGAGGGAGGGGATGATGAGGTCACTGACTCCACGTGGGTGCCTAATAGGAGAGAGGAGGAGGAGGAGGATGAGGAGGAGGCACATCTCCAACGAGGCAGGATGCCCTTTGGTGGCCAGCGTAAGGGCAGTACACCGACGGAATCACACCGCAGAGCTCCGCCTGTGCAGGGCGCTGCCTCTGCCCGTCATTCAAAAAGTTCTTTGGTGTGGGCCTTTTTTGAGGCTAGTGCATCAGATCGCACAGCTGCTGTTTGCAACATATGTCTCAAGCGTATATCGCGTGGCCAAAACATCAGCCGCTTGGGTACCACATGCCTGACCAGACATATGTTGACCTGCCATGCAGCTCGTTGGCAAGCCTACCTCAAAGACCCACACCAAAGAACAAAGCGGACCTCTCCTTGCACCGCATCAGCTGGGATCTCCAACCCCACTATAACTTCAGTCCTCTCTGAAACATGCACTGAGAGGAATGAAGGTGTAGAATTAGGTGTGTCACAGCCAAGTACTTGCGCCCACTCTGCTAGCAGTACACCGACGTCCGATTCTAGCAGGCAAATTTCCCTGCCCCAGCTGCTGGACCGTCGAAAGAAGTTCACTCCCAGCCATCCACATGCCCAGCGGTTGAATGCTAGCTTGGCTAAATTGCTAGCGCTTCAACTGCTGCCTTTTCAGTTGGTAGACTCGGCCCCCTTCCGTGAGTTTGTGCAATGTGCGGTTCCTCAGTGGCAGGTTCCCAAACGCCACTTTTTCTCACGGAAGGCTATTCCGGCTCTCTACCGGCATGTGGAAGGCAATGTCTTGGCCTCGCTGGACAGGGCGGTCAGCGGTAAGGTGCATATTACCGCTGACTCATGGTCCAGCAGGCATGGACAGGGACGTTACCTTTCTTTCACGGCCCATTGGGTCACTCTTTTGGCAGCTGGGAAGGATTCAGGACAAGGTGCAGTAGTGTTGGAGGTTGTCCCACCGCCACGCCTCCAAAATGCTACTACTGGTTGTGACACACCTCTCTCCTCCACCCCCTCCTCTTCTTCTTCCTCCATGGCCTCTTCCTGTGGTTTGTCCTATGAACCAGCGGTGCTCCGTAGCCGTTCACGGGGCTACGCAAGTACGCAGGCAAAAAGATGCCATGCCGTGCTTGCGCTGGTGTGTTTGGGGGACAGAAGCCACACTGGGGCAGAGGTCCTGTCTGCTCTGCAGGGCCAGGCCGAGAGGTGGTTGACGCCACGCCAGCTTAAGCCAGGAATGGTGGTTTGCGACAATGGCACCAACCTCCTCTCCGCCCTCCGACAGGGACAACTGACCCATGTGCCCTGTGTGGCTCACGTCCTTAACCTGGTGGTGCAGCGGTTCTTGGGCAGGTACCCGGGCTTACAGGATGTCCTGAGGCAGGCCAGGAAAGTCTGTGTGCATTTCCGCAGATCTTATAATGCCAGTGCTCGCCTGGCTGAGCTGCAAAAGGAGTTGAACCTGCCCAAGAACCGCCTTATATGTGACATGCCCACCAGGTGGAACTCAACGTTGGCCATGCTGCAGCGGCTGCACACGCAGCAGAGGGCCATCAATGAGTACCTGTGCGACTACGGCACCAGGACAGGGTCAGGGGAGCTTGGTTTTTTTTCTCCACGCCAGTGGGGCATGATCAGGGATGCATGCACTGTCCTGGCACCATTTGAGGAGGCCACGAGGATGGTGAGCAGTGACAGTGCATGCATCAGTGACACTGTACCTCTTGTCCACCTGTTGGAGCACACGCTGCGTGGAATAATGGACAGGGCACTTGAGGCAGAACAGAGGCAGGAAGAGGAGGACTTCCTTGCCTCTCAAGGCCCCCTTTACCCAGACAGTGTTCCTTCTGTCCCACCCATCGCACAGGAAGAGGAGGAGGAGGAGGAGGAGGAGGATTGTGTCAGCATGGAGGTGGAGGCTGGCACTCAGCATCATCAGCAGCAGTCTTTTAGGGATGATTTACAGTCCCAAGAAACCAGTGGACTTGTACGTGGCTGGGAGGAGGTGGCTGCGGATCATGTCGTCCTTAGTGACCCAGAGGACTCCGGAGCGAATGCCTCAGCAAACCTACGCTGCATGGCCTCCCTGATCCTGCAAAGTCTGCGGAAGGATCCTCGTATTCTTCGGATCAAGGAGAGGGACCATTACTGGCTGGCCACTCTCCTTGATCCACGGTACAAGGGTAAGGTTGCGGACCTTATGTTACCGTCGCAGAGGGAGCAGAGGATGAGACAACTCCGGGAGGCCTTGCAGAAAGGTCTGTGCAACGCGTTCCCAGAGACTGGGAGGTTGCAAACTCCTGGTCCTGGACAACGAGTTGCTGAGGCTTCGGCCAGTCAAAGAAGGAGCGGTGGGGAAGGTGGCCGTCTGACCGATGCGTTCAGACAATTCTTTAGTCCGCAGCCCCAAAGTATGATCGGTTCCAGCAACCATCGCCAGCGTCTGATAAACATGGTGCAGGAATATCTAGGGGCAAGGTCAGACTTGGACACCTTCCCCACCGAAAATCCTCTGGCTTACTGGGTCTTGAGGATGGATCACTGGCCAGAGCTTGCACAGTATGCAATTGAGCTACTGGCCTGTCCTGCATCCAGCGTTCTTTCGGAACGCACATTCAGTGCTGCTGGAGGATTTGTCACGGATCACAGGGTGCGCCTGTCCACCGACTCGGTTGATCGACTGACTTTCATCAAGATGAACCAGTCTTGGATCACCACCAGCTACCACACACCTGATGCTGATATAACAGACTAATTGATTTTAACATGTCACATCCCTTCAAGACTGATGCTGATGCTGAGTGCCTGTGCTGTTATGTTGACTGGCTATCCTCCTCCTCCGAGTCCTCAATGATACGATTGATGATGATAGCTTGGAAGATCATTTTTGTTTATGGGTGCCGCCACCAGTGCCTAACGCCCAATTTTTCAGCCCCTGTTTAACAGGGGCGTGTAATTACAATTTTTGAAGCAATACTTTGCAACAGGGCTCATTGCTGTGCTCCAAGTACAGTATCTGTGAGGGGTTGCAGTGTTGTGCCACCAGTGCCTAAGGCCCAATTTTTCAGCCCCTGTTCAACAGGGGCATGTAATTACAATTCTTGATCTAATAATTCACAGCAGGGCCCATTGCTGCACCCACCAAGAGTAACTGTCAGGGCTTACAGTGTTGTGGCACCAGCACCACCATCAAAGGCCCAATTTTTACTACCACTGTTCAACAATTATATGTAATTAAAATTCCTGATATAATAGTTGACAGCAGGGCGTTCCAGCACCAACCAAGAGTAACTGTGAGTGCTTACAGTGTTGTGCCAACACCAACAACTAAGGGGCCTATTTCTGCAGAGTATATACGGCAGGTCCCTACTTTCAAACATCCAACTTACAAACGACTCCTACTTGCAAACGCAAGAAGACAACAGGAAGTGAGAGGAAATCTACCACTAGGAAGGAAAATTCTCTCCTGTAAGAATAAATATGGGAGAAAGGTGTCTCCTCTGTACTGATGCTTTATCAGCAATCCTTGTTTCAAGAAAAACACCACATTTCAAAAACAGTTGTCATTGGGACGGAAAGTGAGGTGAAATGTTCTGAACAGGGGCACAGACAGCAAAACAAATGTTACAGGGGTGATAACCCTTACCTATGTTTTCCAAAAAGTTTAAAAATAGATTTTTGGTCTGGAGCTACACTTCAACAATGTACCTGTTCAAAATTACAAACAGATTCTACATAAGAACAAACCTACAGTCCCTGTCTTGTATGCACCGCCTGTATAGGGCTGTTCAGAGTATATAGGGCCTTTTTTATTTTATGTGCGGGGTTCCCCTTAATATCCATACAAGACCCAAAGGGGCTGGTAATGGGCTGGGGTAGGGGGGGGGGGTCATGGGGTAGCTATGCCATTTTTCTTAAAGAATTTCATCCATATTACCGGGACCAGACATTACATTAAAGCCGCAAGCAGTTTTAAATGGCTTTTTTTTCCTTTAGAAGTGTCATTTTGTGCAGGGACAGTTCTAAACACGGGAAACACGTGGCACTTCACAGGCATACTTTAGACACCCCCCAGGTACGATATTTAAAGGAATATTTGACTTTTTTTTTTTCACTTTATGCATCATTAAAATGACTGCTCCCGAAAAACGACCGTTTTTAAAACTTCTTTTTGCATTGATACATGTCCCCTGGTGCAGAACCCGGGTTCCCAAACCCTTTTTAGGACAATAACATGCATAATAGTTGTTATAATTAGCACTTTAGAATTCGAACGTTCGCATCCATTGTATTTAATAGGGTTCTAATGTTCGTTCGAACTTTCGGTCCGTTCGCGGGTTCTGGTGCGAACCGAACCCGGGGGTGTTCGGCTCATCACTATTCTGGAGGACTCAAGAAGTTCAGAGCATGAAGGATTGGGTTGTAAGGGTGGAAATGATAAGAGCTATAAAAGAAACTATCCATATAGAAGATGACTCACTGGAGATATTTCGGAATATATGGGGGAAATGGAGGGAATTCAGGGAGTCGGGAAGTTGGAGGAATTGATGAAGGTGCAGGGAAGCGGGGGGAGGAGAGGAGGGTGAGAGGGGGGGGGCCCTTTTTCTTTTTGTTTCGTTTTTTGGAGATTGTTTGGGGGGAGGGCTTGGCAGGTAGCGGGAAAGAATATTCAGAGCGTAAATAAAGGAATATGACTTTTTATCATGTGTATCTGTTTATATCTGTCTAAACAATAACAAAGAGAATATTTAAAAAAAAAGGACAATTACCTGTCCAGGGATCCAGCGTTGTCCTCAGTAGAGCCAGTTCTTCAATTGGCTTTGGATGAAGGCATCTCAAGCAAGAGAAACAGGCAGTGAAGCCTTTCGGCGTTACAGCCAGTTTCCTACTACACATACGTGAGCCGTGCTATGGCTTGTGAATAGTCCCGTTGTCTTCTGGAACCTGTGATGTGTCCCAGAAGGTTGCAGAGGGAAGGAGGGGGTTGAACTTCTGTCTCAGATTGCCGTGACGCATCTGATTAGAAGTGGGAGTGGATACCTGTCAAAACCAGGTAGCCACTCCCCCCTCCCTCGAAAAAAGTGCCAAATGTGCCAGTGGAAAGGAGGGGGGGGGGAGAAAATATCCAGAACTTCCCTTTTGGGTGAAGTTCCACTTTAACGCAGAAGATAATTTAGACAGTTATATAGCAAAAATGGCAGGAATATACAATTATCTGTTCTGTAATGCTGGGTTCATACGGGATAGAGAACCAATGATAGTGAAAATGTCCAAATTGGACCAAATTAGCCATTTTCCCTCCCCGGTGTCATGTGACTCGTTAGTGTTACAAAGTCTCGGGTGTGAATGGGGAGCAAGTGTGTTAAATTTGGTGTTATCACTCTCACTCTCTTACTGGTCACTGGAAATTCAACATGGCACCTCATGGCAAAGAACTCTCTGAAGATCTGAAAAAAAGAATTGTTGCTCTACATAAAGATGGCCTAAGCTATAAGAAGATTGCCAAGACACTGAAACTGAGCAGCAGCACGGTGGCCAAGACCATACAGCTGTTTAACAGGACAGGTTCCACTCAGAACAGGCCTCGCCATGGTCGACCAAAGAAGTTGAGTGAACGTGCTTAGCGTCATATCCAGAGGTTGTCTTTGGGAAATAGACGCATGTGTGATGCCAGCAATGCTGCAGAGGTTGAAGGGGTGGGGGGGGTCAGCCGGTCAGTGCTCAGACCATACACCGCACACTGCATCAAATTTGTGTCGTCCCATCATCTTCTAAAGATGATGCATAAGAAAGCCTGCAAACAGTTTGCTGAAGACAAGCAGACTAAGGACATGGATTACTGGAGCAATGTCCTGTAGTCTTATGAGACCAAGATAAACTTATTTGGTTTAGACGGTGTTAAGCGTGTGGGACGGCAACCATGTGAGGAGTACAAAGACAAGTGTGTCTTGCCTACAGTCAAGCATGGTGGTGGGAGTGTCATGGTCTGGGGCGGCATGAGTGCTGCCGGCACTGGGGAGCTACGTTCATTGAGGAAACCATGAATGCCAACATATACTGTGACATACTGAAGCAGAGCATGATCCCCTCCCTTCAGAGACTGGGTCGCAGGGTAGTATTCCAACATGATAATGACCCCCAACATACCTCCAAGACGATGACTTCCTTGCTAAAGAATCTGGGATTAAAAGTGATGGACTGGCCAAGCATGTCTCCAGACATATCCCTTTTGAGCATCTGTGGGGCATCCTCAAACGGAAGGTGGAGGTGCGCAAGGTCTCTAACATCCACCAGCTCCGTGATGTCATCATGGAAGAGTGGATGAGGACTCCAGTGGCAACCTGTGAAGCTCTGGTGAACTCGATGCCCAAGAGGGTTAAGGCAGTGCTGGAAAATAGTGGTGGCCACACAAAATATTCACACTTTGGGTCCATTATGGACATTTTCACTTTTTTGGCAGCAGTTTAGACATTAATGGCTGTGTTGAGTTATTTTGAGGGGACAGCAAATTCACACTGTTATACAAGCTGTACACTCACTACTTTACATTGTAGTAAAAGTGTAATTTCTTCAGTGTTGTCACATTAAAAGATATAATAAAATATTTACAAAAATGTGAGGGGTGTACTCACTTTTAAAAAAAAATAATTGTGTAGAAAAATAAATAATCACAGACATGCCTCAAAACTATTTTCATTTAACATTCCATCCTTCTGGCTTTAAGAAAAACGTAAAAAAGAAAAAAAGAAAGAAAACTGTAGTCAGTTGTAACTGTTTTTGCAGTTTAAGCAAATATGGAATCACTAAAATCTGAGGAAAATATTATGAAATCACCATGTACTTTGCAGTTCTAAAACTAACAGCTGCATCAAATTACATCCTGAAAAATTATGTCATCTTCACCAAACATCCTTTCAATTGATGGAATAAGAAAAGTGTCCAAAATCCCAATATAAACTTGTGCATTTATTGAAGATTTAATGACTGTCATCTCCGTATCTTTACCTGACATGCAACCCCATATCAGCAATGATTGTGGAAATTTGCATGTTTTCTTCAGGCAGTGGTCTTCATACATTTCATTGGGACGGCACCAAACAAATGTTCCAGCATTATCACCCTGCCCAATACAGATTGGTGATTCATCGCTGAATATCACTTTCATCCACAGTCCATGATTGCTTTTCTTTAGCCCGTTGTAACCTTGTTTTTTTCTATTTAGGTGCTAATGATGGTTTTCGTTAGTACAAATCAAATGGGAATTTTGTTAAAGGGAAGCGTACTGGTAGACCAAGCAAGACATCAAAGCATCGAGTTAGAAAACTTAAAGCCATATGCCTTAAAAACAGAAAGTGAAAAAACAAATGAGGAACAAATGGTCAGAAACTGGAGTCAATGTCTGTGACCGAACTGTAAAGCCCTGTACACACGATCGGATATCCTATGGATTCTAACCCGATGTTTTTTTCCATCGGAAATCCGATGAAACTGTCTTCCATCAGTCTTGCCCACACACCATCAGTCAAAAAACCGACCGTTTCAAACGCGGTGACGTAAAACACTTAGATGAGCCGAGAAAAATGAAGTTCAATGCTTCTGAGCATGCGTCGACTTCATTCTGAGCATGCATGTGTTTTTTATCCGATGGAGTTCCCCACAGACGATAGTAATTTGCTATCGATTTTTTAACCATCGGATAAATTTAAAACATGTTCTATTTTTGACACCGATGGAAAAAAGACCGATGGGGCCCATACACGATCGGTTTGTCCGATAAAAAAAATCCACAGGACTGTTTTCATCGGTAAATCCGATCGTGTGTACGCGGCTTAAGACATTGCCTGAAGGAAATGGGATTTACATACAGAAAAGCCAAACAAAACCCATCATTAACACCTAAACAGAAAAAAACAAGATTGACAGTCATTAAATCTTCAATAAATGCATAAATTGAGATCTTTAGCTTTATGCCTCCTACACACGACATGTTTTCCTGTCGGAAAAACTGCGATGAAAGCTTTTGGCCGGGAATCCCGGCCATGTGTATGCTCCATCGCAGTTTTACCGACGGGAAAACTGCCAGACAAAAAAAGAGAGCAGGATGTCTTTTTTCCCGTCAGGAAAAAATACTGGCGGGAAAACGGGTCGTCTGTATGCTTTTTCGACAGGGGAAAAAAACGCGTATGCTCAGAAACAATCCGACGCATGCTCAGAAACATAGAACTTAATTTTGTCGGCTCGTCGTAGTCTTTTACGTCACAGTGTTCTTGGCAGTCAAAAGTTCACCAGAATTTTTCCTGAGCTTGTGTATGCAAGACAAGCTTGGCCGGAATCCCGTCGGGAAAACCATCGTTTTTTTATCCGACGGGAAAACCGGTAGTGTGTACAGGGCATGAGATTTGAGATTGAGATTTTGGACACTTTTCTTATTCCATCAATTGAAATGATGTTTGGTGAAGGTGACATAATTTTTCAGGACGTAATTTTGATGCAGATGTTTGTTTTAGGACTGCAAAGTACATGGTGATTCCGTAATATTTCCTTAGAATTGAGTGATTCCATATTTTTTTCCCTCTGCTTGATCTGCAAAAACAGTTGCAACTGACTACAGTTTTATTTCTCTTTTTATTTTTTTTAAGTGTTTCTTAAAGCCAAAAGGTTAGAATGTTAAATGAAAATAGTTTTGATGCATGTCTGTGAATAGTTTTTTTATTTTTTACACAAAATATGCTTAGGTAGATGCGACACAGACTATGCCCACTATAATTCCTCCCCCCAGGTTAAGCTGTGCCCACTATAAATCCTCCCCACGCTTGTTAAGCAGTGCCCACTATAATTCCTCCCCCCGCAGGTTAAGCGGTGCCCACTAGAATCCCCCCCTCCCCCCAGGTTATACTGTGCCCACTATAATTCCTCTCCTCACCCAGGTTATGCTGTGCCCACTATAATCCCTGTTTGACAGGAGCCAGAGACCGGGTAGTGACAGGCGTGGCAGCAGCTCCTCAGAAGTGTCTCGCTGAGAGACAACACAGAGGGAGAGAGAGAAAGGAACCGCACACTGCCAGTCCATAGACAGCTACCACTGAGGACATGCAGCATGGCAGCCCTGGCCTCCCGGGTAAATGCCCGGTGTGCCCCATGGCCAGTCCGAGCCTTGTTGGGTGAAGCAGACGTGTACTGGAGCATGTTACACATTAAATATGGGTTTAACTTGTAACATGCTCCAGAAGGTGAAAGTAGTCTTTATTATATACATATTATATATATATATATATATATATGTCTGTGTTTTGTTTTTATTTTAGAGTTCCTGGACGATGACTTTAAAGATGATATCCAATGTGCTCTCAAAATTTTGCGCAACTATTATATACATGCTTGGTAAGTATAGCCACTCCCCTTCTGGGATGAAACATGTTATAGTAGGAGGTGCAGTGCCCGCCGTGCGGCATTGTTTGCAATGCACTTTTTTCTTCTTATTGAGATGAAATAAATGATTTGGTTACAATGCAGCTTCTTTCACTTTAGGTGTAGCAACTCACAGTTTCTATATAGGACAATATATACCTCCCAACCAGAGCTGGCCCAAGACATTGTGCTGCCTGGGCCCAAGAATGAAATTCTGCCCCCCCCCCAAAAAAAAAAATCAAGCCCAAAAGACCCCCACATCCATTATTTTATATCATGACAAGTAAAGCAAAAATTAAATGTATCGGGAAGTCAGATTTACATGCAACAGTGGTAGGGTAGGGTGACCAGACATCCCTGGTTCCCGGTGACAGTCCACGGATTGAGGAAACTGTCCCCGGGCCAAGTCTGTCCCCGGTTTTGTCCCCGGACTGGATTTGAACAGGGGCTGGTCAGTGCAGAATTAAATCTGAATTACACCCCCCCCCCTTGCTCCTACTGGGGGGGGGGGGTATTTTTATAAATTTTTTCATTATCTGTGCCCCTTTCTGATGATCATGTGCTGGTCGGAGCGAAGGGAATTTTTCTTAAGTTTCGGGTGCATGCCCATTCAGCTCCGCTCACATGTTCTTCTGCCTTGGCTCAAGTCCCAGCCAGCCACCTGCCTGCTTATCTCCTTGCCTTCCCTGGTGGAGTGATCTTCCTCCACTCCCTACCTAGTAGTGGCCGGGGCCGGGAGAGTAATGGCCCGTACACACGATCCGAATATTGTACGAAAAATGTCGTCCGAGGAAGAATCGTACGATAATCGCATCGTTAGTACAGAGATTCCGAGAGCCGATCATGACAGTTTATCCGATATTATTTTATCGGGCATGCACAAAAATTTTCCTCGTACGATGCCAGATCGTACGATTTTCGTTTAGTCAGTACAGTTGTCGTCCGAAAATACAATACAAATACATTACAACACATGACATCACTTCCGATTTATACATTTTTTCTGTCGTACGAGAATTTTCGTGACTTTAATAACCTATTTAATTTCTACTTGTGACTATTAAGCGAAAAAAGTTGTACGGGGCATAAGACTTGACAGGCTGTGAGGCGGGGTGGCGGCGGCGACGGGCAGAGAGTCGCTTATTGCCGCCATTACTAGTAAAAAAAAAAAAAATATGTCCCCGGATTTCATTTTAAAAATCTGGTCACCTTATGGTAGGGGGTTCCATCCAATGCAGCTGTAGTGGTTAGGGGGGTTCAGAGGCGGTGGTGGGGGGGGGGTTTTAGTCAAAGGCAGCGATTAGGGATGAGCCGAACACCACCCGGTTCGGTTCGCAGCAGAACATGCGAACAGGCAAAAAGTTTGTTCGAGAGCGCAAACACCGTTAAAGTCTATGGGACACGAACGTGAAAAATCAAAAGTGCTAATTTTAAAGGCTAATATACAAGTTATTGCCATAAAAGGTGTTTGGGGACCTGGGTCCTGCCCCAGGGGACATGTATCAATGCACAAAAAGTTTTAAAACTGATGTTTTTTTGGGGGCAGTGATTTTAACCACCTCAATACCGCACGCCGTCATATGACATCTGGTATTAAAGTGGGGATATCTGAATGATGCCTGCAGCTACAGGCATCATTCAGATATCCTTCTTTTCAGCCGGCGATTCTGCGCACCATAAGAACCATCATAGCGGCAGTTCCACTGCTTAATCGTTCTTATAGGCAACGGGAGGGGACACCCCCCCTCCCGCCGCCATCCGGTGCTTCTCCGGGCTCTCCCGTGCCATCGGGGGCCCGGAGAACGAATCGGCCGGCTCACGACGATAGAGATTTCCGGTCACCAGTCATCTCTATGACCGTCGGAGGCCCGGGCGCGACGTTATGACATCATGCCCGGATACCCGGAAGTAAACAAAGCCGCAATTGCGGCTGTCGGCATGAGATCGGTGAATTTTTTTCATGATCTCATGCTTTCAAGCCTGGAGGAAAGATGTGTGGTCTTATTGACCCCGCATCTCTCCATAAAGAGGACCTGTCACAATGATTCCTATTACAAGGGATGTTTATATTCCTTGTAATAGGAATAAAAGTGATAAAAACTTTTTTTTTTAAAAAGGTCTAAAAATAAAAATAAATTAAGTAAAATAAAAAATGTAATTAAATAAAAAAAAAAATTAAACGCCCCTGTCCCCGGTAGCTCGCGCTCAGAAGCGAACACACACGTAAGTCCCGCCCACGTATGTAAACGCCATCCAAACCACACATGTGAGGTATCGCCGCGTGCGTTAGAGCGTGTGCAACAATTCCAGCACTAGACCTCCTCTGTAACTCTAAACTGGTAACCTGTAAAAAAAATTAAAGCGTCGCCTATGGAGATTTTTAAGTACCGAAGTTTGGCGTCATTCCATGAGTGTGCGCAATTTAAAAGCGTGGCAAGTTAGGTATCTATTTACTCGGCGTAACATCCTCTTTCACATTATCCCCAAAAATTGGGCTAACTTTATTGTTTTGTTATTCTTTAATTCATGAAACCATTTAAAAAAAAAGAAAAGGCGTTTGAAAAATGATTCTGCAAATACCGTGCGAGATAAAAAGTTGCAATGACCGCCACTTTATTCCCTAGTCATATAAAACTGATCGCGGCTGTAATGAATTGTCGGGTCACGGCAATACAGATAATACTCATTGAAAAAAATGGCATGGGTTCCCCCCCAGTCCATTACCAGGCCCTTTGGGTCTGGTATGAATATTAAGGGGAACCCCGCACCCAAATAAAAAAAAGTCGTGGGGGTCCCCCAGGCCCTATATACTCTGAACAGCAGTATATATGCTATACGGCCTGCCCTATATACTCTGCAGAAAATTGGGCCTTAGGTGTTGGTGGTACCAGAACACTGTAACCCCTCACAGATACTCTTGTTGAGCGCAGGAACAGGCCCTGCTGTGAAATATTAAATCAAAAATATTAATTACATGCCCCTGTTAAACAGGGGCAGAAAAATTGGGCCTTTGGTGGTGGTGCCACAACAATAAACCCTCACTGTTACTCTTGATGGGCGCAGGAATGGGCTCTGATGTGAAATATTAGATTAAAAATTGTAAGTACATGCCCCTGTTAAAAAGGGGCAGAAAAATTGGGCCTTTGGTTGTGGTCGTGCCACAACACTGTAAACCCTCACAGTTACTCTAACTGGGCACAGGAATGGGACCTGCTGTGAAATATTAGATCAAAAATTTTAATTACATGCCCCAGTTAAACAGGGGAAAAAAATTGGGCTTTTGGTGGTGGTGGTGGTGCCACAACACTGTAACCCCTCACAGATACTCTTGTTGAGCGCAGGAACGGACCCTGCTGTGAAATATTAGATACAAATTTTTAATTACATGCCCCTGTTACACTGGGGCAGAAAAATTGCTCCTTTGGTGGTGGTGGTGCCACAACACTGTAACCCCTCACAGATACTCTTATTGAGTGCAGGAACGGGCCCTGCTGTAAAATATTAGATCACAAATTGTAATTACATGCCCCTATTAAACAGGGGCAGAAAAATTGGGCCTTTGGTGGTGGTGGTGCCACAACACTGTAACCCCTCACAGATACTCTTATTGAGTGCAGGAACGGGCCCTGCTTTAAAATATTAGATCACAAATTGTAATTACATGCCCCTGTTAAACAGGAGCAGAAAAATTGGGCCTTTGGTGGTGGTGGTGCTACAACATTGTGACCCCTCACAGATATTCTTGTTGAGCGCAAGAACAGGCCCTGCTGTGAAATATTGGATCAAAAATTGTAATTACATGCCCTGTTAAACAGGGGCAGAAAAATTGGGCCTTTGGTGGTGGTAGTGCCACAACACTGTAAACCCTCACAGTTACTCTTGTTGAGCGCAGGAATGGGCCCTGCTATAAAACATTAGATCACAAATTGTAATTACATGCCACTGTTAAACAGGGGCAGAAAAATTGGGCCTTTGGTGGTGGTGGTGGTGGTGCCACAACACTGTAAACCCTCACAGTTACTCTTGATGGGAGCGCAGGAACGGACCCTGCTGTGAAATATTAGATCAAAAATTGTAATTACATGCCCCTGTTAAACAGGGGCAGAAAAATTGGGCCTTAGGCAGTGGTGGTGGTGCCACAACACTGCAACCCCTCACAGATAATCTAGTTGAGCGCAGGAACGAGCCTTGCTGCGAAATATTACAACAAAAGTTTTAATTACACTTTGGTGGTGGTGGTGCCACAACACTGTAACCCCTCACAGATATTCTTGTTGAGCGCAGGAACAGGCCCTGCTGTGAAATATTGGATCAAAAATTGTAATTACATGCCCTGTTAAACAGGGGCAGAAAGATTGGGCCTTTGGTGGTGGTGGTGCCACAACACTGTAAACCCTCACAGTTACTCTTGGTGGGCGCAGGAACGGGCCCTGCTGGGAAATATTATATCAAGAATTGTAATTACATGCCCTGTTGAACAGGGGCAGAAAAATTGGGCCTTTGGTGAAGATGGTGGTGGTGGTAGTGTTGCCACAACACTGTAAGCCCTCACAGTTACTCTTGGTGGGTGCAGGAATGGGCCCTGCTGTGAAATATTAGATCAAGAATTGTACTTACATGCCCCTGTTAAACAGGGGCAGAAAAATTGGGCCTTTGGTGGTGGTGGTGCCACAACACTGTAAACCCTCACAGATACTCTTGTTGAGCGCAGAAACGGGTCCTGCTGTGAAATATTAGATCAAAAATTTTAATTACATGCCCCTTTTAAACAGGGGCAGAAAAATTGGGCCTTTGGTGGTGGTGGTGCCACAACACTGTAAACCCTCACAGCTACTTTTGATGGGAGCGCAGGAACGGAACCTGCTGTGAAATATTAGATCAAAAATTGTAATTACATGCCCCTGTTAAACAGGGGCAGAAAAATTGGGCCTTTGGTGGTGGTGGTGGGGGTGCCACAACACTGTAACCCCTCACAGATACTCTTGTTGAGCGCAGGAACAGGTCCTGCTGTGAAATATTAGATCAAAAAATTTAATTACATGCCCGTGTTAAACAGGGGCAAAAAAATTGGGCCTTTGGTGGTGGTGGTGGTGCCACAACACTGTAACCCCTCACAGATACTCTTGTTGAGCGCAGGAACGGACCCTGCTGTGAAATATTAGATACAATTTTTTAATGACATGCCCCTGTTACACAGGGGCAGAAAAATTGCTCCTTTGTTGGTGGTGGTGCCACAACACTGTAACCCCTCACAGATACTCTTATTGAGTGCAGGAACGGGCCCTGCTGTAAAATATTAGATCACAAATTGTAATTACATGCCCCTGTTAAACAGGGGCAGAAAAATTGGGCCTTTGGTGGTGGTGGTGTCACAACACTGTAACCCCTCACAGATATTCTTGTTGAGCGCAGGAACAGGCCCTGCTGTGAAATATTTGATTAAAAATTGTAATTACATGCCCTGTTAAACAGGGGCAGAAAAATAGGGCCTTTGGTGGTGGTGGTGCCACAACACTGTAAACCCTCACAGTTACTCTTGATGGGAGTGCAGGAATGGACCCTGCTGTGAAATGTTAAACAGGGACAGAAAAATTGGGCCTTAGGCAGTGGTGGTGGTGCCACAACACTGCAACCCCTCACAGATAATCTAGTTGAGCGCAGGAACGAGCCCTGCTGCGAAATATTACAGCAAAAATTGTAATTACACGCCCCTATTAAACAGGGGCAGAAAAATTGGGCCTTTGGTGGTGGTGGTGCCACAACACTGTAACCCCTCACAGATATTCTTGTTGAGCGCAGGAACAGGCCCTGCTGTGAAATATTGGATCAAAAATTGTAATTACATGCCCTGTTAAACAGGGGCAGAAAAATTGGGCCTTTGGTGGTGGAGGTGGTGCCACAAAACTGTAAACCCTCACAGATACTCTTGTTGAGCGCAGGAACGGGTCCTGCTGTGAAATATTAGATCAAAAATTTTAATTACATGCCCCTTTTAAACAGGGGCAGAAAAATTGGGCTTTTGGTGGTGGTGGTGCCACAACACTGTAACCCCTCACAGATACTCTTATTGAGTGCAGGAACGGGCCCTGCTGTAAAATATTAGATCACAAATTGTAATTACATGCCCCTGTTAAACAGGAGCAGAAAAATTGGGCCTTTGGTGGTGGTGGTGCCACAACACTGTAACCCCTCACAGATATTCTTGTTGAGCGCAGGAACAGGCCCTGCTGTGAAATATTGGATCAAAAATTGTAAATACATGCCCTGTTAAACAGGGGCAGAAAAATTGGGCCTTTGGTGGTGGTGGTGGTGGTGCCACAACACTGTAAACCCTCACAGTTACTCTTGTTGAGCGCAGGAATGGGCCCTGCTGTAAAACATTAGATCACAAATTTTAATTACATGCCACTGTTAAACAGGGGCAGAAAAATTGGGCCTTTGGTGGTGGTGGTGTCACAAAACTGTGACCCCTCACAGATATTCTTGTTGAGCGCAGGAACAGGCCCTGCTGTGAAATATTAGATCAAAAATTTTAATTACATGCCCTGTTAAACAGGGGCAGAAAAATAGGGCCTTTGGTGGTGGTGGTGGTGGTGCCACAACACTGTAAACCCTCAAAGTTACTCTTGATGGGAGCGCAAGAACGGACCCTGCTGTGAAATATTAGATCAAAAATTGTAATTACATGCCCCTGTTAAACAGGGGCAAAAAAATTGGGCCTTAGGCAGTGGTGGTGGTGCCACAACACTGCAACCCCTCACAGATAATCTAGTTGAGCGCAGGAACGAGCCCCGCTGCGAAATATTACAGCAAAAATTTGAATTACACTTTGGTGGTGCCACAACACTGTAACCCCTCACAGATACTCTTATTGAGTGCAGGAACGGGCCCTGCTGTAAAATATTAGATCACAAATTGTAATTACATGCCCCTGTTAAACAGGAGCAGAAAAATTTGGCCTTTGGTGGTGGTGGTGCCACAACACTGTAACCCTTCACAGATATTCTTGTTGAGCGCTGGAACAGGCCCTGCTGTGAAATATTGGATCAAAAATTGTAATTACATGCCCTGTTAAACAGGGGCAGAAAAATTGGGCCTTTGGTGGTGGTGGTGGTGGTGCCACAACACTGTAAACCCTCACAGTTACTCTTGGTGGGCGCAGGAACGGGCCCTGCTGGGAAATATTATATCAAGAATTGTAATTACATGCCCCTGTTGAACAGGGGCAGAAAAATTGGGCCTTTGGTGGTGGTGGTGCCACAACACTGTTAACCCTCACAGATACTCTTGTTGAGCGCAGGAACGGGTCCTGCTGTGAAATATTAGATCAAAAATTTTAATTACATGCCCCTTTTAAACAGGGGCAGAAAAATTGGGCCTTTGGTAGTGGTGGTGATGCCACAACACTGTAACCCCTCACAGATACTCTTGTTGAGCGCAGGAACAGGCCCTGCTGTGAAATATTAGATCAAAAATTGTAATTACATGCCTCTGTTAAACAGGGGCAGAAAAATTGGGCCTTTGGTGGTGGTGATGGTGCCACAAGACTGTAACCCCTCACAGATACTCTTGTTGAGCGCAGGAACGGGCCCTGTTGTGAAATATTAGATCAAAAATTGTAATTACATGCCCCTGTTAAACAGGGGCAGAAAAATTGGGCCTTTGGTGGTGGTGGTGCCACAACACTGTAAACCCTCACAGATACTCTTGTTGAGCGCAGGAACGGGCCCTGCTGTGAAATATTAGATCAAAAATTGTAATTACATGCCCCTGTTAAACAGGGGCAGAAAAATTGGGCCTTTGGTGGTGGTGGTGGTGCCACAACACTGTAACCCCTCACAGATACCCCAGTCCTGTGCCCTGCCCCTCTTCCAGATCATTCTCCCTGGAAGCAGGGGAGGTGCCCCAGAACTAGAGCACAGGTAATCACACCCACTTATACACTAACCACTCCCTGCCCTCAGATCAAAACAAGCAGGCCTAGCCTGAAGCATAGGCCTGCTTAATTTACCTGCACTGACAGTTTACCTCACACAAAAAAAAATCCTACCTAGCACCTACCTACGGTAGAGGGTGCTACATATATATTGTGAGGGAGTTAGCTCGGCAGCGGGTGTGTGTGACCCCCGAGATGGGCTCCCCACACAAAAACAGGCCCAGCAAACGGAGGTTTGTGGTTTTCAAAATCAAAAAGGTGCGGTTTATTTTCTATTTACAGTGACAAAACACAGCAAAGCAAAAGAAACATAAACAAAATAAATCCTGGTCAACTTGACCTCTGACTAAACATACAGGTTTCCTAACTAACAACTGGGATCAGCCTAGTGCTGTCCTAGTCCCTAAGTCCCTGGTTTTAAATGTCCAAGCAAATAGCCACACAGGCTTTGTCTCACCGCACAGGGGTTCACTCTCCCTAGACAGTCCACACAGGTCTGGTTCCAGGCATGAGCTAACATCTAATGAAGCTGGGAGTTCTTATAGAGGCCTAAATGAGCTGACAAGCTTCAGCTGGTCTCATCAACTCCCTGTCTGCACGACGCCCCACACTCTCCCTAGAGGTATGAGTCATCCATGAGCCCACTAGCCTTATACAACTCTCCACCTAGTTGTATAAGTCGGCGTAAAGCCTGAATCTGGGCGAAATATATCTACCCCCCTGGATGCAACCAGGTGACTTTACCTTCCTGCTGTCACATACCCCCCCCTCTTGTTTTAACCTCGGGGTTGGAACACCAGCAATCAGGCATTCATGTACTCGAGACAAAGCATCCACATTCCCCATTTGAACGCCAGGGCGATGCTTTACTGTGAAGTTGAATTCCTGGAGGGCCAGGAACCACCTATTCACTCTTCTATTTGTTTCCTTGTTTTGAGCCATCCACTTTAACGGAGCGTGATCCGTAACCATGTCAAAGTGCCTACCTAGCAGGTAGTACCGAAGGGAATCTAGAGCCCACTTCACCGCTAAACACTCCTTTTCAACGGTGGCGTAATTTACCTCATGGGACTTCAACTTCCTGCTGAGGTAAATGACTGGGTGCTCTTCCCCGTTCCAGACCTGGGACAATACTGCTCCTAACCCCACATCTGACGCATCACTTTGTACGACAAAGTCTTTAGAGAAGTCGGGTGAGTACAACACTGGCTGGCTACATAAGGCTTGTTTCAAGAATTGGAATGCTGCCTCAGCCTCGGGGGTCCATTTAATCATGACCGACCCTTTCCCCTTCGTCAGGTTGGTTAGGGGCACAGCCTTAGAAGCAAAGTGGGGAATGAATCGCCGATAATACCCAGCGATTCCCAGAAAGGCTCGTACCTGCTTCTTGCTGTTGGGACGTGGCCAACTCTGGATGGCCTCGACTTTGTTGAGTTGGGGTTTTATTACTCCCCTCCCAATGGTGTACCCAAGATATTTGGCCTCCTCCTGCCCAATGGTACACTTCTTGGGGTTAGCCGTAAACCCCGCTTCCCGAACAGAGTCCAGGACTGCTTGCACTTTTGGCAGATGTGAGGCCCAATCTGTGCTATGGACAATTACGTCATCCAGGTAAGCCGCAGCATACTTCCGATGGGGCCTCAGCATCTGGTCCATTTTCCGCTGGAATGTGGCCGGCGCATTCTGTAACCCGAACGGCATTCTTTTATATTGGAACGCCCCGTCTGGGGTTACAAATGCGGTTTTCTCTTTGGCCGACTTGGCCAGGGGGATTTGCCAATACCCTTTTGTGAGGTCAAGAGTCGTCATGTATCGGGCTGTTCCCAGCCGGTCGATCAACTCATCTATACGTGGCATGGGGTAGGTGTCAAATTTTGTAACTTTGTTCAACTGACGAAAATCGTTACAAAATCGCCAGCTCCCATCCGGTTTAGGCACCAACACAATGGGACTAGACCAATCACTTTGGGACTCCTCTATCACCCCTAAGTTCAGCATTTTCTGTACTTCCTCCCGTATTGCCTCCCGTCGGGCCTCTGGGATCCGATAGGGTTTTAACTTCACCCTTTCACCGGGCGGGGTAATGATGTCATGCTCTACCCCAGATGTTTGTCCCGGCAGCTCAGAGAATACCTCCTTGTTGCGAAGCACAAACTCCTTAACCTCCTGTTGTTGGGGTTGTGACAAGGTGGCTGCTATTCCAACCTCAGGAATCACGCAACCAGTTTGAGCTGGTGACCAAGTGTCTGCGACTAGGGACTCTCTATCCCTCCAGGCTTTCAACAGATTAACGTGATAGATCTGTTCGGGCTTTCGCCTTCCTGGTTGTCTGACCTTGTAATTCACTTCGCTCACTTTTTCCATTATCTCGTAGGGGCCTTGCCATTTGGCAAGGAATTTACTTTCAACCGTAGGGACAAGTACCAGTATCCTATCCCCCGGGGAAAAGGTACGGGTCTTGGCTCCACGGTTGTACACTCTCTGCTGTGCTAACTGCGCTTGGGCCAAATGTTCCTTCACGATGGGCATTACCTGTGCAATTCGGTCTTGCATCAGGGCGACATGCTCAATCACACTCCTGTGGGGAGAACTCTCACTTTCCCAAGTTTCCTTGGCAATATCCAACAGCCCTCTTGGGTGTCTCCCATACAGTAACTCAAAGGGGGAGAATCCCGTAGAGGATTGGGGCACCTCCCTAATAGCAAACATCAGATAAGGAAGTAGACAGTCCCAATCCTTTCCATCTCTATCCACCACTTTCTTCAACATTTGTTTTAGGGTTTTGTTGAATCTTTCAACCAGCCCATCGGTTTGGGGGTGATACACAGATGTACGTAATTGCGTCACTTTGAACAATTTACACAGCTCCTTCATAACCCGGGACATAAAGGGTGTACCTTGGTCCGTAAGCAGTTCTTTACAAATACCCACCCGGCTAAACACAAGAGATAGCTCTTTGGCTATGGTTTTGGCCGAGGTATTTCGGAGAGGGATCGCTTCTGGATAACGGGTGGCATAGTCCATTATAACTAATATGTACTGGTGCCCCCTAGCGGACTTGATTATAGGACCTACCAAATCCATGGCGATCCTCTCAAACGGGACCTCAATGATGGGTAGAGGGACCAGCGGGCTACGGAAATGTGGCATCGGGGCCGACCTCTGACACACAGGGCAGGAGGAACAATAATTTTCTATGTCCTTCATCACCCCGGCCAATAGAATCTCTGTAATACCCTCTCTCGGGTTTTCTCTGTCCCCAGATGACCTCCAAGAATGTGCCCATGGGCCAACTCCAACACCAACTTCCTGTAAGGTTTGGGCACCACAAGCTGCTCAACGGTTTCTTCTGCCCTTTTTGCCACCCGATACAGTAGGTCCTTCTCTACGCTGAAGTATGGGTAAGTGCAGGTATTATCTGGGTTCACTAACTCGCCATCTATTTTCACTACGTTTTCCCGTGCCTTTATTAGGGCGGGGTCTTTCAACTGTTCTGTGGCAAAGTTTTCCCTGTGAACCTCAAGATCAGAAAACTCCACAGACGGTAGGTTTTCGTCTGAGGAGGTGGGCTCCTCTCCAGTTTCTTGAGTCTCCCCTGCCAATACTGATAAGGGAAATTCCGGAGAGTCCTCACCACTCTCAGGGGAGTTCTGGCTATCACATTCCTGGTACATAGGGGCACCAGTGGGGGGCTCAGGATCATCCCACAGTTCCCAGAACTTCGGAAAATCCCTTCCCACAATGGCGTCATGCGGTAACTGAGATACTAAGCCCACTGGATGAGAGAGGGTACCTTTGGGGGTCTCGAAACACACTGTAGTCACTGGATACTCTCAGGTGTCCCCATGCACACAAATAACAGCTACCTTGCTATTCCCAGAGACCTCTGTTTTAACTAACTCAGCCTTTATCAGGGTCACAAGGCTACCTGAATCCAGCAATACCACAACATTTCTACCATTAACACACATTTTGCATAAATGTTTCTCAGTTCCTCGAATGGCAGTGCATGCGACTGTCGCACACAGCGACTGACGTCTGCCCGTCAGAAAGTCACACTGCATGGGTTCCTCCACAACCGGGCAATTGGCTGCAATATGTCCCGCTTGCCGGCAGCGGTAGCAAACGATCCTTCTTGCGGCCTCTTGAGCCGCTGATTTCCCAGGCTGTTCTCGCCAAACTTGGGGTAGAGCTCCCACCCTCTCACTCTCTCCACCCTCACCCCTTGGAATCCTCTTATCCGCCCCTGGGGATGGTCTGGTCTTAGGGTGGAAAGTCCGAGTGTCTCTGGAAGAGGCCGTCAGGTTCTCTGTAGCCAAGTATTTCTCCACACGATCCACAAGACCATCGGCCGTCTCTGGGTCTCCATGGCTTACCCACTTTTGGATGGCAGTAGGAAGAGCTCTCAAAAACCGATCCATTACAACACGTTCCACAATCTTTGGTGCGGACAAAGTCTCTGGCTGTAGCCACTTTCTGCTCAGGTGAATGAGATCATACATTTGAGACCTGGGGGGTTTTCCAAGCTGGAAAGTCCAGTTATGCACACGCTGAGCCCGGACAGCCTGGGTGACACCCAGCCTTGCCAATATTTCAGCTTTTAGCATCACATAGTCTTTTGCTTGGTTAGGCTCTAGGTCATAGTAAGCTTTCTGCGATTCACCAGTTAACAGAGGAGCCACCAGTCCAGCCCACTGCTCCTCAGGCCACTTTTCTCTTTCAGCGGTCCTTTCAAATGTGGTCAAAAATACCTCTGGATCATCCTCTCCAGTCATTTTTGTCAATAAACGACTCACCCCAAAGGACGCGGTATTAGTGGGACGGCTTTCCTCACTGGTCTGCGGACGTTGCTGCATTACTGCTTCCATCTGTTGTTGTAGTCTCTGCTCTTGCTTCTGCAACAGGTCTATGAAGCGGGCCTCAGATTGCTGCTGGGCTTGTTGCTGAGCCTCCAGACTCTGTTGCAAAGTTGCGTTTGTCTGCTGCTGGGCTGCAAGGCTCTGTTGATGAGCTTGCTGCTGGGCTGCGAAGTTCTGTTGTTGAGCTGCAAGGCTCTGTTGATGAGCTGCAAGGCTCTTTTGCAAACCTGCATTTGTCTGCTGTTGATTGGCATTTGCTAGAGCCAGCTGCTTCAGTATCTCCTCCATGCTGGCTTAAAAAAAAACTGCCACTGGTTCTCCACTAACTGTGAGGGAGTTAGCTCGGCAGCGGGTGTGTGTGACCCCCGAGATGGGCTCCCCACACAAAAACAGGCCCAGCAAACGGAGGTTTGTGGTTTTCAAAATCAAAAAGGTGCGGTTTATTTTCTATTTACAGTGACAAAACACAGCAAAGCAAAAGAAACATAAACAAAATAAATCCTGGTCAACTTGACCTCTGACTAAACATACAGGTTTCCTAACTAACAACTGGGATCAGCCTAGTGCTGTCCTAGTCCCTAAGTCCCTGGTTTTAAATGTCCAAGCAAATAGCCACACAGGCTTTGTCTCACCGCACAGGGGTTCACTCTCCCTAGACAGTCCACACAGGTCTGGTTCCAGGCATGAGCTAACATCTAATGAAGCTGGGAGTTCTTATAGAGGCCTAAATGAGCTGACAAGCTTCAGCTGGTCTCATCAACTCCCTGTCTGCACGACGCCCCACACTCTCCCTAGAGGTATGAGTCATCCATGAGCCCACTAGCCTTATACAACTCTCCACCTAGTTGTATAAGTCGGCGTAAAGCCTGAATCTGGGCGAAATATATCTACCCCCCTGGATGCAACCAGGTGACTTTACCTTCCTGCTGTCACAATATATATATATATATATATATATATATATATATAAATACACATACACATACAGACTTCTGGCTGTGGGAATTCCTGATACTCCACCACACTCAGGAACTGCTGTGTGATTGACCACTTACGGACTGCCCGCTGTCATTATACGGCGGCTGTTTGAAGGGGAATACCGTTGTTATGGCAGCAGATAGCTGCCATAACCCTGGTATCCTCTTAAATCCGATCTCATCTCCACAACAAATGTTTCTTACCCCCATGTAACCAGTGCAATTCCCCCTTCCTTCAAACACACAGATCTCAGATACAGCAAGGTAGATGGCTGTGTGATGTCCTTCCTCCTAGGCTTCCCCTCATCTATTCTTGACATGTCAGATTTGAAAAGGAGCCAAGGGCAAGCTGACTTTTAACACTTTTGCCAGGCAGCTGGTGGGGAGAGATTCCAGCTGCTGAAGTGGTATGGGATCGTGGCTCGGGGACACCACTTACTGTCAGATTGGGAGTTTGCTTACCCAGCCCCTACCAACATTCTTTGCTGGGAGAGGATAGGGATGGGTATGCAAACCCTGCACAGTCTCAATCTGGCATTCTTGACGCAGGAGCGCTGCAGTGATAGGAGGGAGGAGCTGGAGGGGAAAGAGAGAACAGCTCGCACTTTCTCCCAGCTCTCTTCTGCTCTCCAGATTTGGCTTGTCACTTCCCGCACCAAGCGGAAAAGAGTAGTGATGCCATTGCACCCAGGGCCGGTGCCCCACCTGCCTCCCCTTATCCTGGCCCTGCTATCAGCTATGCAATTTGCTAAAGAGCCATACCTTATAAACTAAGTAATTTATAATATGTCTATCATTTATTTCCACTTATTCCGAGTCCACACAATTCCCAAGTCTTGATGAAGGGGGAGTACTAGAGCCATCAAAGTATGCTTGATTTTTTTTGTACCATATTTTAGAAAAATTTAAATCATCCTGTACTCTACAATACTTATCCTAATGTTAAAGATACAATGAGAGCGCCACACAAACAATCGTGGCACTTGTACTGATTCAATGTCAGGGACACTATACTACTAACCACCAGCATCAATGGGAATTGCAACTGTAAGCACCAGTATAAAGGGGCACTACACCACTGACCACCAATCTAAGGGAGCAGGTATCCACTGACCACCAATCAAAGGGGACACTTTACTACTGACCCACAATGTAAGGAGAATTACATTGACCAATATTGTAATGGGGCACAAGGGACCACCACACAACTGACCACCAATAACACAACTGAAAACTAATGTAAGGGACAGAGGGGTGGGGAACCACTTATATTGATGGTTAGTGAAATAGTTACCTCTGGAATTTGTGTCACTGATGCAGTGGCTCCTTACATTAGTGGTCAGTGTAGTGCCCCATTACATTGATAGTCAGTGCCCTGTTATACTGGTGGTGAGTAAAGTCCCCCTTACATTGATGGAGATGGTATAGTGCCCCTTAATCAGTTTAATACCAAGCACTTTTACCCCCTAACTGCCCAGGCCAATTTTCAGCTTTCAGCACTGTCACTTTGAATGACAATTGCGCAGTCATGCAACACTGTACTCGTATGACATTATTATAATTTTTTTCACACAAATAGAGATTTCTTTTGGTGATATTTACTCACCTCTGAGTTTTTATTTTTTGCTAAATAAACTAAAAAAGACCAACATTAAAAAAAAAAAGAAAAGCCCTTTTCTTTGTTTCTGTTATAAAATTTTGCAAATAAGTACTCTTCATAAATTTAGGCCAAAATGTATACTGCTACATTTCTTTGGTAAAAAATAACCCAAATGAGTGTTTATTATTATTTAGTATGTAGGAAAGTTATAGAGTCCACAAACTATGCTATATATCTGAAATCAATCAACCCTGATGTACTGACGGACAATTTCATTTCTTGAAGCCCAAAAATGCCAGGACCGTACAAATAGTAATATTTTGTCACAAAATTTTGTACCAGTGCAGTACAGCGTCATCATATGACTGGTGTGGCAGTGATCAGGGACACTGGGTTGTGGCAATATGTAAAAAATTACAATTTTTAAAAATATGTTTTCTTGTGGTTTTACATTGGTGGTCAGAGAGAGCCAAATAAATCATTGTCAGTGGTTAATTTCTTGAGGGAGGAGATACTCAATGTCCCACAGCGCTGGCTCTGTTCTTTTCTGCTGAGTAACAATGCCAGAACCATGCAGGCACCCAACCGGGGCGCCCAACATCAGACCAGTAACATGTGTCCTAGGTCATTCAGCTAAATGTCTGTTTCTACATCATACTAACTATTGTCTTTTTTGTTCCTTTCACTCCAAGGGGGGAATGCGGAAAAAAATGTATATCAGGAGGCAGATACAAACATAAACAAGGATGGACAAACACAAACAAACACAAACAAAGATGGACAAATAAAGTCAACTTTCATCTTCCTATATAGAAAACTTCCCTAGTGCAGTGTGTAATCTCTGAAAAGTATCTCTATGAAATTAATAAATCAAATACAGTTTACAATGCATGAAGTATGTGTGTGTGCATTTCTTAAAGGAAACTATAGTGGTTCTAAGTTAATGGAAAAATTTGTATTCTAAAGCGGAGTTCCAATAAAAAAATTAAAAAAATAAAAATCGGCAGCTACAAATACTGCAGTTGCTGGCTTTTAATAATCAGACACTCACCTGTCCCAGGGTCAAGCAATGCGGGGGAACGAAGCCCCGCTCATCTCCCCCTCCTGTTCGCAGCGCCAACATTGACACTGTGGGCGCCTGGCTGTGGCTTCACAGCAGGGCACGCACTACGTGAATGCATGAGCCGCGCTGTGCACTGTGACTGGCCGAGCAATCATCTGGGACCTGTGACGTGTCCCAGATGATTTCCGAGAGGGAGGGGGAGAGGTGAACTTCCTTCTGGCTCCGCGGAGCCCCGGGAGGAAGTGGGAGCTGGAAAAAAAGAGGGATTCCGCTCCCCGCAGCCAAAAATATGACATGCCAAATGTGGCATGTCAGGGGGTCACCTTCCTTTAAAGCGGAAGTTCCATTTTTGGGTGGAACTCCGCTCTAAGTTTACAAACCTTGTTATATGAATAAACCTCTATTATATCAAAAATAATTCCCAAATCACTATGAGGTACAAGAGAACACAAAAACAAGCTTGTTCTTTCATACACATCAGATTTCATTAAAACCTTGGATGGAGCAATTCACAGGTGTATGGACACTAATATACAGTACCTCCCTCCCTCTCCTGTGTGTGTAAATGTTAGATTGAACTATTGAGCTCTGTAGACAGAAAATAAAGAGAAATTAGAAAACATTAAAATGAAGACTAAAACTCAACATTCTGATGGAAAATGAGAATAAATAAGATCAATATTTCATATACATTTACCTGAACATTTTATTTTTTTATACCTGACAATTTTAAATTATTTAAAACGTAATAAAAGTAATGAATACATTATTAGCATGAACAAATTTAACATTTGTGGAGTATTTATAAACAGTGAATGTGATATTCTACAAGTGATCACAGCAGGTTAATCTTCTGGCCAATGTGTTTTAATAGACAGTGCCTTGAAAAAGTATTCACACCCCTTGAAATTGTCCACATTTTGTCATGTTACAACCAAAAACGTAAATGTATTTTATTGGGATTTTATGTGATAGACCAACACAAAGTGACACATAATTGTGAAATGGAAAGGGAAATGATAAATGGTTTTCAATTTTTCTTGTATTCAGCCCCCTTTTACTCTGATACCCCTAACTAAAATCTAGTGGAACCAATTGCCCTCAGAAGTCACCTAATTAGTAAATTAAGTTCACCTGTGTGTAATTTAAAGTGGATGTAAACCCTCCATACACCCAGTGAAGAGAACAGCCTCAGATGATACACAGAGATGAACCAAATCTCCCTACTTAGGTTTTACATGTATATCTGCTGTCTCCAAATTTATACACTGTTTAGAAAATTCAGATTGTGTTAGGAAATTTTCTCTTCCTGTTTTACACAAAGTGTGATGTCTGGGCATACAGCCAAGATAGCTAAAATTGCTGATTGGAGGAAAGGCACACACCCCCTCTCTTCATAGGCAGGGACTCTCAGAGGTGTTTTGTAACAGGGACAGCTCCCTGCTAATCTATTTATAGCAACCTCCCCGACAGAAATGTCAGGCTGCTTTTATCTGATGTGACCGAGAATTTGTCAGAAGTTCTCATGCTGATAACAGAGACAGGAGAGAGATACTGGAATTTTTTTTTTTTTTATTTTATTTATGTCTCTTTATTTATTTTTCATTGAAACACAACATTACAACATGCTAATACATTACATAAAATATACCAACCTCCCCCCGACCCTATCCCCCGACCTCTCCCATCTAATATCTCTCCATCTTCCTTTCTCTCTTTTTTTTTATTATGTACTTTTCCCGTCTTCTCCCTTTTTAGTTCAGATTTGTTTACTATTCTAATTTTGATGTAATATATTATGCTCCCAACACTTCTGTGTATCTTATTGTGTGCTTATATTCTGTCCATTCCTTCCATTTTTCCTCAAACTCCTCCATTACCTCCTCATCACTGAACCTTAAGTATTCTAAGTTTTGAATTTAATTTATTTTGTTGCACCAACCCTTCAATGTGGGCCGTTCCAGTTCTTGCCAGTGTATAGGTATTTGGCTCTTAGCTGCATTTAAGAGCTGTGGGAGCAATGTTCTCAAGTATTGTTTGGTTGGCATTCGAATCCCGTGGAGTAAACACCCCCACGGGTCGTCGGGGACTTCAATATTAGTTATTTCACGAATTATTTGCCTAATCTCCCCCCAGTATTTTTTAATTTTGGGACATGTTCACCATATGTGGGCCATATTCCCAATTAGGGATGAGCCGAACACCCCCCTTTTCGGTTCACACCAGAACCTGCGAACGGACCGAAAGTTTGCGCAAACTATCGAACCCTGTTAAAGTCTATGGAACTTGAACATTCGCAATCAAAAGTGCTAATTTTAAAGGCTAATATGCAAGTTATTGTCCTAAAAAGGGTTTGGGGGCCCGGGTCCCGCCCCAGGGGACACGTATCAATGCAAAAAGACGTTTTAAAAACGGCTGTTTTTTGGGAAGCAGTGATCTTAATGATGCATAAAGTAAAAAAAAAAAAAATATTCCTTTAAATATCGTACCTGGGGGGTGTCTATAGTATGCCTGTGAAGTGGCGTGTGTTTCCTGTGTTTAGAACTGTCCCTGCACAAAATGACATTTATAAAAGGGAAAAAAGGTCATTTAAAACTGCTTGCGGCTTTAATGTAATGTCTGGTCCCGAAAATATGGATGAAAATCATTGAGAAAAATGGCATGTGTACCCCCCCAGCCCATTACCAGCCCCTTTGGGTCTTGTATGGATATTAAGGGGAATCTCGCACCCAAATTAAAAAAAGGAAAGGCGTGGGGCCACCAGGCCCTATATACTCTGAACAGCACTATACAGGCGGTGCAAACAAGACAGGGGACTGTAGGTTTGCTGTTACGTAGAATCTGTTTGTAATTTTGAACTGGTACATTTTTAAAGTGTAGCTCCAGTCAAAAAATCTATTTTTAAGCTTTTTGGAAAACATAGGGAAGGGTTATCACCCCTGTAACATTTGTTTTGCTGTCTGTGCACCTGTTCAGAACATTTCACCTCACTTTCCGTCCCAATGACAAATGTTTTTTGAAAATTTGGGGTTTTTAGTGAAACAAGGATTGGTGATAAAGCATCAGTGGAGAGGAAACACCTTTTTCCCATATTAACTTTTACAGGAGAGAATTTCCCTTCCTAGGGGTAGATTTCCTCTCACTTCCTGTTGTCTCCTTCCGTTTGCAAGTAGGAGTCATTTGTAAGTTGGATGTTTGAAAGTAGGGGTCTGCCGTATATACTCTGCAGAAATTTGGCCCTTAGGTGTTGGTGTTGCCACAACACTGTAAGCCCTCACAGTTACTCTTGGTGGGCGCTGGAATGCCCTGCTGTGAACAATTATATCAAGAATTGTAATTACTTGCCATTGTTGAACAGTGGTAGGAAAAATTGGGCCTTTGGTGGTGGTGGTGGTGCTGGTGCCACAACACTGTAAGTCCTCATAGTTACTCTTGGTGGGCACAGGAATGGGCCCAGCTGTGAAATATTAGATCAAGAATTGTAATTACATACCCCTGTTGAACAGGGGCAGAAAAATTGGGCCTTTGATGAAGATGGTGGTGGTGGTAGTGTTGCCACAACACTGTAAGCCCTCACAGTTACTCTTGGTGGGTGCAGGAATGGGCCCTGCTGTGAAATATTAGATCAAGAATTGTAATTACATGCCCCTGTTGAACAGGGGCATAAAAATTGGACTTTAGGCACTGGTGTCACAACACTGCAACCCCTCACAGATACTCTAGTTGGAGCGCAGGAATGAGCCCTGCTGCAAAGTATTGCATCAAAAATTGTATTTACACGCCTCTGTTAAACAGGGGCTGAAAAATTGGGCCTTAGGCCTCGTACACATGACCGAGTTTCTCGGCAAGAACCAGCAAGAAACTTGCTGGCAGAGATGTCTTGCCGAGAAACTCGTTCGTGTGTATGGTTTCTCGTCAAGAAAACCGACAAGTAATCTCGACGAGAAAATAGAGAACCTGCTCTCTATTTTCTCGTCGAGATTCTCGTCGGCATGTTTCTCGACGAGAAAAGTGAGTGTGTGTACACTTATCTGTCCTCCCGGAAGCCCGCACATGTTCGAAATGAATTCGACGCATGCGCGGTAGCTTCCTAGGCATAGGTAGGGTATACCAAGATGGCGGCGACGGCATCGAATGTGACGAGCGCATGCTCGTCGTAGTCGATGACGTCACCGCGTACGCTCCATTCAAAGAACCGCGGGTTCTTTGAATCGAGCGTATGTACACTCGGCCGGGACAAGTTTCTTGTCCAAGAATCTCGTCGAAAAAAACGACATGTTTTTTTCGACGAGAATCTCAGCCGTGTGTACGAGGCTTTAGGCACTGGTGCTGGTGACACAACACTGCAACCCCTCACAGATACTGTAGTTGGAGCGCAGCAATGAGCCTTGCTGCAAAGTATTGCATCAAAAATTGTAATTACACGCCCCTGTTAAACAGGGGCTGAAAAATTGGGCTTTAGCCACTGGTGGCGGTGCCCAGAACCAAAAATGTTCTTACAAGCTAACAGCATGATCATTGAGGAGGAAGAGGATAGTCACTCAGCATAACAGGATAGTCACTCAGCATCAGCATAGGCAGTCTTGAAGGGATCTGACATTTCAAAAAAAAATCTTCGGTTACATCAGCATCAGGTGCTTGGTAGCTGGTGGTGATCCAAGACTGATTCATTTTTATGAAGGTCAGTCGATCGACCGAGTCGGTGGACAGGCGCACCCTGTGATCGGTTACAAAGCCTCCAGCAGCACTGAATGTGTGTTCCAAAAGAACGCTGGATGCAGGACAGGCCAGTAGCTCAATTGCATACTGTGCAAGCTCTGGCCAGTGATCCATCCTCAAGACCCAGTAACCCAGAGGATTTTCGGTGGGAAAGGTGTCCAAGTCTGATCTTGCCCCTAGGTATTCCTGCACTAAACCAGACGCAGGCGATGGTTGCTGGAACCGATCATACCTTGGGGCTGCGGACTAAAAAAAATTCTGAACGCATCGGTCAGACGGCCACCTTCTCCACCGCTCCTTCTTTGACTGACTGAAGCCTCACCAACACGTTGTCCAGGACCAGGAATTTGTAACCTCCCAGTCTCTGGGAACGCGTTGCACAGACCTTTCTGCAAGGCCTCCCGAAGATGTTTCATCCTCTTCTCCCTCTGCGACGGCAAGATAAGGTCCGCAACCTTACCCTTGTAACGTGGATCAAGGAGGGCTGCCAGCCAGTAATGATCCCTCTCCTTTATAGCACTAATACGAGGATCCTTCCGCAGACTTTGCAGGATCAGGGAGGCCATGCAGCGTAGGTTTGCTGAGGCTTTTGGTCAGGAGTCCTCTGGGTCACTCAGGACGACATGATCCGCAGCCACCTCCTCCCAGTCACGGGTGTCTTGGGACTGTAATTGACCCTTGAAGACAGCTGCTGATACTGAGTGCTAGGCTCCACCTCCATGCTAACACAATCCTCCTCCTCCTCATCCTCTTCCTGTGTGATAGGCGGGCCGTCAGAAACACTGTCTGGATAAAGGGGGCCTTGAGAGGTAAGGAAGTCCTCCTCCTCCTCCCTGTGTTCTGCCTCAAGTGTCCTGTCCATTATTCCACACAGCGTGTGCTTCAACAGGTGGACAAGAGGGACAGTGTCACTGATGCATGCACTGTCACTGCTCACCATCCTCGTGGTCTCCTCAAATGGTGCCAGGACAATGCATGTATCCCTGATCATGGCCCACTGGCGTGGCAAAAAAATACCAAAGCTCCCCTGACCCTGTCCTGGTGCCATATTGGCACAGATACTCATTGATGGCCCTCTGCTGGGTGTGCAGCTGCTGCAGCATGGCCAACGTTGAGTTCCACCTTGTGGGCATGTCACAGATTAGGCGGTTCTTGGGCAGGTTAAATTCCTTTTGCAGGTCAACCAGCCGAGCACTGGCATTATATGACCGGCGGAAAGGCACACAGAGTTTCCTGGCCTGCCTAAGGACATCCTGTAAGCCCGGGTACCTGCCCAAGAACTGCTGCACCACCAAGTTAAGGACGTGAGCCAAACAGGGCACATGGGTCAGTTGTCCCTGTCGGAGGGCAGAGAGGAGGTTGGTGCCATTGTCGCAAACCACCATTCCTGGCTTAAGCTGGCATGTCGTCAACCACCTCTGAGCCTGCCCCTGCAGAGCTGACAGAATCTCTGCCCCAGTGTGGCTCCTGTCTGATAAAGCATGTGGTGCCCAAGCGGGTGATGTTTTGGCCACGCGAGATATGCCTGAGACATATGTTGCAAATAGCAGCACTGCGATTTGATGCACCCGTCTCAAAAAAGGCCCACACCAAAGAACTTTTGGAATAACGCGCAGAGACAGCAGCGGCCTGCACGTGCGGAACTCTGCGGTGTGATGCTGTTGGTGTGCTGCCCTTAAGCTGGCCCCTGGAGGGCATCCTGCCTCATTGGAGATGTGCCTCCTCCTCCTCCTCTCTCCTATCATGCACCCATGTAGAGTCCCTGACCTCATCATCCCCTCCCTCCTCATCACTATAGCAAACCTGGCAGTATGCTGCAGCTGGGGGAACATGACTGCCAGATTGCTGTCCTTCTTGGGAACCCCCTCTCTCTGGGCTCACGTTACTGCCTTCCTCTAGCTGGGTACCATCATTGGAGCCTTCAAAACGCTGGGCATCCTCCTAGAGCATGTACCCAACACTGTGGTCAAACAGTTCGGGGGACTCCTCAGGAGGACATGGTGGGGCTAGGGAAGGAGTGACTGATGCCATTCAGCCGAGGGAAGAGGCTGCTTTGGCAGCTGCTTTGCCAGACAAAGTACCCTGAGCCTGGGTGAGAGAGGATGAGGAGGATGAGGTTGGCTTGGTCATCCACTCTACCAAGTCTTCGGCATGTTGCGGCTCAACATGGCCAGCTGCCGAAAAAAAGGACAAGCGTGTCCCACGGCCACGTGCTGATGAGGATGCACTGTGTCCATGACCAGCACTGTTGCCTTTAGACAAAGAACCTGCTTGCCATCTTTTATTGGTTCGTGACTGCCTGCCTCTCCTTGTTGTCCTTCCAGACATACTAATGGCCTGCAGGGAGATGTAGCTGCACAAAGCTGGGATGTGTATATATATATATATATATATATATATATATATATAAAACAGTGGTGGTGTTGGCGCTGTGTTAGAACAAAGGAAAAAATGAGGTGATAAGAAAATGGTGAACTAGTGTGACTGATAACACACTAAGCCTCAGTGTTAAATAAAAAATGAGATATAATACTAGTGGAAAATATACTCAAAAGTGAATAAGGACAATTCGCTAGTTATCCAACACAAATCAACCGTGATAGATTCACACACACAGCACTAATGTGATAACCAATAAAATACTGTGTCTAAAATAATAATAGTCCAAGTAGTCTAGTTAAAGTGTAAAATCCAAATAATAAAGTGGTTCCCACCACCAAAGTGATACAGTAAAAAACACACGTTTGTGCAGTGCTCCAAATTCTTTCTTCAGTGTTTCACCTCCGTGCCTGTAAGCAGCTCACCTTATTGCTGATAGAACACAGCATAAACAGGTCACAGGGTGTTGATCACTGATGAATAGTGAAAATCGTAATGGTCTCCCTCCTATTGCTGCAGTCCTCTCAGACACCGCATGAAAAGCCAAGAAAACACAATGCAATCATGGTGTAGATCAAATGTTGTATAGAGACACACACACGTGGGCTAGTAGTGCACTCACATAGAAAAGAAAAAACGCGGATAAATCTCCACGAGTACCGAACTCGTCGTCCCTCTATGAAGTCGCTCTGTGTGTGTCCCGATACAGCGAAGGTTCTCAGGAGGTAATAGTGTTCAGTAAAATACAAAAACATAAGGCAGACATCGCATAATCCCGTTTTAACAATTTTAATGAAATAGACAATAAAAAAACAAACTCACAATAAACATGAAACGCAGATGCAGGGTATCCTTACGAGCGCCTCGCTCGTCTGCCTGCTCGGGTCCTGGTGTGGCAAGAATGCTCAAAACACAGGGATTACCTGACTGTAGGCCATTCCTGGAGTGCGTCAAAGACACTCCTGGAGTGCGTCAAAGCGTCAAAGACACTTTCAGGCAGGCAGGCAGGCGACTCAGTGAGCTACAGTGCATAATATATATATATATATATATATATATATACAGTCTCCTAAATATATATCCACTGCATTCTAGTCCAGCCAAGCCTATACCTGACTGTAGGCCATTCCCGGAGTACGTGTTCAAAGACACTTTCAGGCAGGCGACTCAGTGAGCTGCAGTGTATAAAATATATATCCACTGCATTAAGGGCTGGACTGGGACAAAAATTTGGCCCTGGACTTCATCCAGACCGGCCCACTTTAATTCAATAAAATGCTGCCCCCCATCCCCCACCCCCAAAAAAATGACACCCACCAAAAGGCCCCTACATCCATTATTGTATATCATGAGAGGGTGAGTGAGAGGGGAATGAGAGAGAGAGAAAGGGAGGGTTGAGGGAAAGGGGTAAGAGGGGGTGGGTGAGAGAGGGGGGTGAGTGTAAGAGAGAGGGAGTGAGTGTAAAAGAGAGGGGGTGAGTGTAGGACCCCTTTCACACTAAGGGGTTTTTCAGGCGCTTTTGGGCTAAAAATAGCGCCTGAAAAACGCCTCCGCTGCAGTCCCAGTGTGAAAGTCCTCCAAGCAGCATCTTTGGGGGGATGGAGGAGCGGTGTGCACTTTGGCAGCAGCGCTACACGGGTGCATTTAACCTTTAATTTGGCTGCTAGCGGGGGTTAAAATAACCTGCTAGAAGCCGAATAGCGCAGCTAAAACGACAGTAAAGTGCTGCTAAAACTATCAGCGTTTTACCGTCAATGCCCGCCCCAGTGTGAAAGCAGCCTAAGAGTCGGGGAGTGAATGAGACAGAGGAGGGGGCAGAGAGACAGAGGGGGGAGCTGAGAGACAGGGGGCGAGCTGAGAGATAGAGGGGGGAGCTGAGAGATAGAGGGGGGAGCTGAGAGATAGAGGGGGAGCTGAGAGACAGAGGAGGGGGCTGAGAGACAGAGGGGGGAAGCTGAGAGACAGAGGGGGAGCTAAGAGACAGAGGGGGAGCTGAGAGACAGAGGGGGAGCTGAGAGACAGAGGGAAGCTGAGAGACAGAGGGGGAAGCTGAGAGACAGAGGGGGGAGCTAAGAGACAATGGGAGGGAGCTGAGAGACAGAAGGGGAGCTGAGAGACAGAGGGGGGATGAGAGATAGGGGCAGAGAGACAGAAGGAGGGAGCTGAGAGACAGAGGGGGAGCTGAGAGACAGAGGGGGGAGCTGAGAGATAGAGAAGGAGAGCTGAGAGACAGAGGAGGAGAGCTGAGAGACAGAGGAGGGGTCTGAGAGACAGAGGGGGGCTGAGAGACAGGGGGGAGCTGAGAGACAGAGGAGGAGAGCTGAGAGACAGAGGAGGAGAGCTGAGAGATAGAGGAGGGGTCTGAGAGACAGAGGGGGGGGGTCTGAGAGACAGAGGGGGGTCTGAGAGATAGAGGGGAACTGAGAGACAGAGGAGGGGCTAAAAGAGGGGGGACTGAAAGACAGAGGGGGGACTGAGAGACAGAGGGGTTCTGAGAGACAGAGGGGGTCTAAGAGACAGAGGGGGAGCTGAGAGACAGAGGGGGGGCTGAGAGACAGGGGGAGCTGAGAGACAGAGGGGGCTGAGAGACAGAGGGGGCTGAGAGACAGAGGGGGGAACTGAGAGACAGAGGGGGAGCTGAGAAACAGTGGGGGAGTTGAGAGACAGAGAGGGGCTGAGAGACAGAGGGGGGCTGAGAGACAGAGGGGGAGCTGATAGACAGAGGGGGGAGCTGAGAGACAGAGGAGGGGGCTGAGAGACAGTGGAGGGGGCTGAGAGACAGTGGAGGGGTCTAAGAGACAGAGGGGGGGGGCTGAGAGACAGAGGGAGCTGAGAGACAGAGGGAGGGAGCTGAGAGACAGAGGGGGATCTGAGAGACAGTGGAGGGGGCTGAAAGACAGTGGAGGGGTCTAAGAGACAGAGGGGGGCTGAGAGACAGAGGGAGCTGAGAGACAGAGGGAGGGAGCTGAGAGACAGAGGGGGAGCTGAGAGACAGTGGAGGGGGCTGAGAGACAGTGGAGGGGGCTGAGAGACAGAGGGGGGGCTGAGAGACAGAGGGGGGAGCTGAGAGACAGAGGAGGAGAGCTGAGAGACAGAGGAGGAGAGCTGAGAGACAGAGGAGGAGAGCTGAGAGACAGAGGAGGGGTCTGAGAGACAGAGGGGGGTCTGAGAGACAGAAGGGGTCTGAGAGATAGAGGGGAGCTGAGAGACAGAGGAGGGCTAAAAGAAGGGGGACTGAGAGACACGGGAACTGAGAGACAGAGGGGGGGACTGAGAGACAGAGGGGGGTCTGAGAGACAGAGGAGGGTCTAAGAGACAGGGGGTTCTGAGAGACAGAGGGGGGAGCTGAGAGACAGAGGAAGAGCTGAGAGACAGAGGGGGGCTGAGAGACAGGGGGCTGAGAGACAGAGGGGGAGAGCTGAGAGACAGAGGGGGAGAGCTGAGAGACAGAGGGGGAGAGCTGAGAGACAGAGGAGGGGACTGAGAGACAGTGAGTGTCTGAGAGACAGAGGAGGGGTCTGAGAGGTAGAAGGGGAGCTGATAGACAGAGGGGGAGCTGAGAGACAGAGGGGGAGCTGAGAGACAGAGGGGGAGCTGAGAGACAGAGGGGGAGCTGAGAGACAGAGGGGGAGTTGAGAGACAGATAGGGGCTGAGAGACAGAGGGGGGCTGAGAGACAGAGGGGGAGCTGATAGACAGAGGGGGGAGCTGAGAGACAGAGGAGGGGGCTGAGAGACAGTGGAGGGGGCTGAGAGACAGTGGAGGGGTCTAAGAGACAGAGGGGGGGCTGAGAGACAGAGGGAGCTGAGAGACAGAGGGAGGGAGCTGAGAGACAGAGGGGGAGCTGAGAGACAGTGGAGGGGGCTGAGAGACAGTGGAGGGGTCTAAGAGACAGAGGGGGGGGGCTGAGAGACAGAGGGAGCTGAGAGACAGAGGGAGGGAGCTGAGAGACAGAGGGGGAGCTGAGAGACAGTGGAGGGGGCTGAGAGACAGTGGAGGGGTCTGAGAGACAGAGGGGGGGGGCTGAGAGACAGAGGGGGGAGCTGAGAGACAGAGGAGGAGAGCTGAGAGACAGAGGAGGAGAGATGAGAGACAGAGGAGGAGAGCTGAGAGACAGAGGAGGGGTCTGAGAGACAGAGGGGGGGTCTGAGAGACAGAAGGGGTCTGAGAGATAGAGGGGAGCTGAGAGACAGAGGAGGGGCTAAAAGAGGGGGGACTGAGAGACACGGGAACTGAGAGACAGAGGGGGGGACTGAGAGACAGAGGGGGGTCTGAGAGACAGAGGAGGGTCTAAGAGACAGGGGGGTCTGAGAGACAGAGGGGGGAGCTGAGAGACAGAGGAAGAGCTGAGAGACAGAGGGGGGCTGAGAGACAGGGGGGCTGAGAGACAGAGGGGGAGAGCTGAGAGACAGAGGGGGAGAGCTGAGAGACAGAGGAGGGGGCTGAGAGACAGTGAGTGTCTGAGAGACAGAGGAGGGGTCTGAGAGGTAGAAGGGGAGCTGAGAGACAGAGGGGGAGCTGAGAGACAGAGGAGGAGAGCTGAGAGATAGAGGAGGAGAGCTGAGAGATAGAGGAGGAGAGCTGAGAGACAGAGGAGGGGTCTGAGAGGCAGAGGAGGGGTCTGAGAGACAGAAGGGGGGTCTGAGAAACAGAGGGGCCTGAGAGACAGAGGAGGGGGCTAAAAGAGGGGGGACTGAGAGACAGAGGGGGGGTCTGAGAGACAGAGGGGGGGTCTGAGAGACAGAGGAGGGGTCTGAGAGATAGTGGTGGGGCTGAGAGACAGAGGAGGGAACTGAGAGACAGAGGGGGAGCTGAGAGACAGAGGGGGAGTTGAGAGACAGAGAGGGGCTGAGAGACAGAGGGGGGCTGAGAGACAGAGGGGGAGCTGATAGACAGAGGGGGGAGCTGAGAGACAGAGGAGGGGGCTGAGAGACAGTGGAGGGGGCTGAGAGACAGTGGAGGGGTCTAAGAGACAGAGGGGGGGCCGAGAGACAGAGGGAGCTGAGAGACAGAGGGAGGGAGCTGAGAGACAGAAGGGGAGCTGAGAGACAGTGGAGGGGGCTGAAAGACAATGGAGGGGTCTAAGAGACAGAGAGGGGGCTGAGAGACAGAGGGAGCTGAGAGACAGAGGGAGGGAGCTGAGAGACAGAGGGGGGGCTGAGAGACAGTGGAGGGGGCTGAGAGACAGTGGAGGGGTCTGAGAGACAGAGGGGGGGCTGAGAGACAGAGGGGGGAGCTGAGAGACAGAGGAGGAGAGCTGAGAGACAGAGGAGGAGAGCTGAGAGACAGAGGAGGAGAGCTGAGCGACAGAGGAGGGGTCTGAGAGACAGAGGGGGGGTCTGAGAGACAGAAGGGGTCTGAGAGATAGAGGGGAGCTGAGAGACAGAGGAGGGGCTAAAAGAGGGGGGACTGAGAGACACGGGAACTGAGAGACAGAGGGGGGACTGAGAGACAGAGGGGGGTCTGAGAGACAGAGGAGGGTCTAAGAGACAGGGGGTTCTGAGAGACAGAAGGGGGAGCTGAGAGACAGAGGAAGAGCTGAGAGACAGAGGGGGGCTGAGAGACAGGGGGGCTGAGAGACAGAGGGGGAGAGCTGAGAGACAGAGGGGGAGAGCTGAGAGACAGAGGGGGAGAGCTGAGAGACAGAGGAGGGGGCTGAGAGACAGTGAGTGTCTGAGAGACAGAGGAGGGGTCTGAGAGGTAGAAGGGGAGCTGAGAGACAGAGGGGGAGCTGATAGACAGAGGGGGAGCTGAGAGACAGAGGGGGAGCTGAGAGACAGAGGGGGAGTTGAGAGACAGAGAAGGGCTGAGAGACAGAGGGGGGCTGAGAGACAGAGGGGGAGCTGATAGACAGAGGGGGGAGCTGAGAGACAGAGGAGGGGGCTGAGAGACAGTGGAGGGGGCTGAGAGACAGTGGAGGGGTCTAAGAGACAGAGGGGGGCTGAGAGACAGAGGGAGCTGAGAGACAGAGGGAGGGAGCTGAGAGACAGAGGGGGAGCTGAGAGACAGTGGAGGGGGCTGAGAGACAGTGGAGGGGTCTAAGAGACAGAGGGGGGGCTGAGAGACAGAGGGAGCTGAGAGACAGAGGGAGGGAGCTGAGAGACAGAGGGGGAGCTGAGAGACAGTGGAGGGGGCTGAGAGACAGTGGAGGGGTCTGAGAGACAGAGGGGGGGCTGAGAGACAGAGGGGGGAGCTGAGAGACAGAGGAGGAGAGCTGAGAGACAGAGGAGGAGAGCTGAGAGACAGAGGAGGAGAGCTGAGAGACAGAGGAGGGGTCTGAGAGACAGAGGGGGGGTCTGAGAGACAGAAGGGGTCTGAGAGATAGAGGGGAGCTGAGAGACAGAGGAGGGGCTAAAAGAGGGGGGACTGAGAGACACGGGAACTGAGAGACAGAGGGGGGACTGAGAGACAGAGGGGGGTCTGAGAGACAGAGGAGGGTCTAAGAGACAGGGGGGTCTGAGAGACAGAGGGGGGAGCTGAGAGACAGAGGAAGAGCTGAGAGACAGAAGGGGGCTGAGAGACAGGGGGGCTGAGAGACAGAGGGGGAGAGCTGAGAGACAGAGGGGGAGAGCTGAGAGACAGAGGAGGGAGCTGAGAGACAGTGAGTGTCTGAGAGACAGAGGAGGGGTCTGAGAGGTAGAAGGGGAGCTGAGAGACAGAGGGGGAGCTGAGAGACAGAGGAGGAGAGCTGAGAGATAGAGGAGGAGAGCTGAGAGATAGAGGAGGAGAGCTGAGAGACAGAGGAGGGGTCTGAGAGGCAGAGGAGGGGTCTGACAGACAGAAGGGGGGTCTGAGAAACAGAGGGGCCTGAGAGACAGAGGAGGGGGCTAAAAGAGGGGGGACTGAGAGACAGAGGGGGGGGGTCTGAGAGACAGAGGGGGGGTCTGAGAGACAGAGGAGGGGTCTGAGAGATAGTGGTGGGGCTGAGAGACAGAGGAGAGGGCTGAAAGAGGGGGGACAGAGACAGAGGGGGGACTGAGAGACAGAGGGGGGGACTGAGAGACAGAGGGGGCAGAGAGACAGAGGGGAGGGCTGAGAGACAGAGGGGGCAGAGAGACAGAGGGGAGGTCTGAGACAGACCACATAGCACTGTCGCTTTCTGCAGTCCCTCCTCTGCTCACCTCCCCACTGTCTCAGTGTTCTGGCATGTTTGTGTAGGATGCCAGGTACCTGATGGCCAGCAGCGGCAGCGCCGAGTCTCCCTCTTGATCCGGGGGTGCTCTCGCTGCTCTGCTCCTTACAGCGGCGCATGTACTCTTCCTCCAGGCTCCCAGTCAGCCTGCCCTCCGGCCCAGGCCGCATGGTTCCTGGAGCAGAGAGGAGGTGGAGGAATTGAGGTTCTGGGAGCGCCGGGGTGGCCGCGCTCGCTTCTGTCCGCCTCTTCGGTGGTCAGGGAGGGGGTGGAGCTCTTCTCCCTCCTCTGAATTTTACATCCAACTGCCCTCCTCGCTGGCCACCTTCACAGAATCCCCGCCGCTGTTTGCTGCCATGCTCCCTCCCACTGCCGCCGAACTGCATAAAAAAAGGGCCACAAAAAAACAAACAAAAAAAACAAACTTTTTTTTTTTTTAAAACTCCCGGTAGTCCTTATGGCCAGTCTATCCCTGACTGCATTCTATTCCAACCAAGCCTATACCTGACTGTAGGCCATTCCCCTGGAGTACATGTTCAAAGACACTTTCAGGCAGGCAGGTGACTCAGTGAGCTGCAGTGCATAAAATATACATCCACTGCATTCTAGTCCAGCCAAGCTTATACCTGACTGTAGGCCATTCCTGGAGTGCGTGTTCAAAGACACTTGCAGGCAGGCAGGCAGGTGACTCAGTGAGCTGCAGTGTATAAAATATATATACACTGCATTCTATTCCAGCCAAGCCTATACCTGACTGTAGGCCATTCCTGGTGTAAGTGTTCAAAGACACTTTCAGGCAGGTGACTCAATGAGCTGCAGTGCATAAAATATATATACAGTCTCCTACATATATATCCACTGCATTCTATTCCAGCCAAGCCTATACCTGACTGTAGGCCATCCTGGTGTATGTATTCAAAGACACTTTCAGGCATGCAGGCAGGTGACTCAGTGAGCTGCAGTGCATAAAATATATATCCACTGCATTGTAGTCTAGCCAAGCCTATACCTGACTGTAGGCCATTCCTGGTGTGCGTGTTCAAAGACACTTTCAGGCAGGCAGGCGACTCAGTGATCTGCAGTGCATAAAATATATATACACAGTCTCCTACATATATATCCACTGCATTCTAGTCCAGCCAAGCCTATACCTGACTGCAGGCCATTCCTTGTGTACTGTTTTTAGTAAACTTGAGGCGTTGTTTTGCTAATCTAATTGTACAGTATGTCTGGAAGGCCACCAAGGAGAGGCAGATGCTCACAGACCACTAAAAGAGGGCAAGCAGGCTCTGTGTCTACAGCCAACAGTGCTGGTCGTGGACACGGTGCATCCTCAGCACGTGGCGTGGGGCACGCTTGCCCTTTTTTCGGCAGCTGGTCGTGTTGAGCCACAACATGCAGAAGATTTGGTAGAGTGGATGACCAAGCCATCCTCAGAAGCCAGCTTAAGGGTAATCAACCGACTGCATCACACTGCAGAGCTCCGCATGTGCAGGGCACTGGGTTTTTTCAAAAATTCTTTGGTGTGGGCCTTTTTTGAGATGTGTGCAGCAGATCGCACCATTGCTGTTTGCAACATATGTCTGAAGCGTATCAAGCGTGGCCAAAACACCAGCCGCTTGGGCACCACATGCTTGACCAGACATGCAGTCCGTTGGCAACAGTACTTAAAAGACCCACACCAAAGAACAAGGCGGACCTCTCCTTGCTCCTCATCAGCTGGGATCTCCAACCCCACTATACCTTCAGTCCTCTCAGAGACCTGCACTGAGAGGAATCAAGGTGTAGAATTAGGTGTCCCAAGCACTTCCGGACAATCTTCTAGTGGTACACCAACATCCGATTGTAGCAGGCAAATTTCCCTACCCCAGTTGCTAAACCGTCAAAAGAAATTCAGTCCCAGCCATCCACATGCTCAGCGGCTGAATGCTAGTTTGGCTAAATTGCTAGCACTCCAACTGCTGCCTTTTCAGCTGGTAGACTCTGCCACCTTTCGAGAATTTGTGGAATGTGCGGTACCTCAGTGGCAGGTTCCAAAACGCCATTTTTTTTTCGGAAGGCCAGTCCGGCTCTCTACCGACATGTGGAAAGCAATGTCTTGGCCTCGTTGGACAGGGCAGTCAGCGGTAAGGTGCATATTACTGCTGACTCATGGTCCAGCAGGCATAGACAGGGACGTTACCTTTCTTTCACGGCGCACTGGGTAACCCTGCTGGCAGCTGGGAAGGATGCAGGACAAGGTGCAATATTGTTGGAGCTTGTTCCACCACCACACCTCCAAAATGCTGGTAGTAGTGATTCTGTCACACCTCTCTCCTCCACCCCCTCATTTTCTTCTTCCTCTATGGCCTTGTCATGGACGTATGCCTCTGGTACCCACAACAAGGCTCAGGCACATCCCCGCTAGTAGGCTTCCAAGTGTAAACAGACGTTTTCCATTGCGCCATTCGCGCATGCGCGCGCCAATCGCGCGCGCACGGTGACGCTGCCTTGGCGCCCAGTGGCCTTTAAAAGGGGCTTCTCCTGTCCAGACTCTTGCTGTCTGATCTGCAGTTATCCAGTGACCTGATCCTGAACTTGCACCTGCTGTTACTCTGACCCGGCTTCCTGACCTTGCTGCTATCTCCAGTCCTGACCTTTGGCTTCCTAGACCCAGTCCTGCTCATCTGTCTGCCTGATCCTCTGTTGCCTGATCCAGCCTGAACTTGACCCTCCGCTGCCTGACGCTTCTGCCTGTATCTGATCCGCTGTGCATGACCTGGCTCGTCTGACCTTTCTCCTGCCTGCTGCTTGTATCCGTATCTACCGGCATCCTCGGCTACCTGCATCAGATGATCTGCACCTTCCAGCCGCATCCCCAGCTACCTGCATCCGCTGACCTGCATCACCTGACCTGCATCTTCAGCTGTCCATAGCGGGCTTCTCATCTAGTCCAGGAGAACTTAACAGGCACTCATACCTCACTGTGCTCCTTCGGCCACTGTCCCAACTCCAGTGACCTGGGAACCAGGGCTGTACGAGAGGTCTCCCTCTGCACGTCAGGCTCACCTCCAAGGTACGTGTCAGGCCTCTTCCTGTGCAGATTTGTCCTCGGAACCAGCGGTGCTCCGTAGACGTTCTAGGGACTACGCAAGCACTCAGGCAAAAAGATGCCATGCAGTGCTTGAGTTGGTCTGCTTAGGGGACAGGAGCCACACAGGGGCAGGCTCAGAGGTGGTTGATGCCACGCCAGCTTCAGCCAGGAATGGTGGTTTGTGACACTGGCACCAACTTCCTCTCCGCTCTCCGACAGGGACAGTTGACCCATGTTCCCTGTTTGGCTCACGTCCTTAATTTGGTCGTGCAGCGGTTCTTGTGCAGGTACCCGGGCTTACAGGATCTTCTGAGGCAGGCCAGGAAAGTCTGTGGGCATTTCCGCTGGTCATTTAATGCCAGTGTTCGGCTGGCTGACCTTCAAAAGGAATGCAACCTGCCCAAAAACCGCCTAATCTGTGACATGCCCACCAGATGGAACTCAACGTTGGCCATGCTTCAGCGGCTGCACACGCATCAGAGGGCCATCAATGAGTACCTGTGCAACTATGGCACCAGGACAGGGTCAGGGGAGCTTGGCTTTTTTTCGCCACGTCAGTGGCTACTGATCAAGGATGCATGCACTGTCCTGTCACCATTTGAGGAGGCCACGAGAATGGTAAGCAGTGACAGTGCATGCATCAGTGATACTGTCCCTCTTGTCTTCCTGTTGGAGCACACGCTGCGTGGAATAATGGACAGGGCACTTGAGGCAGAACAGAGGGAGGAAGAGGAGGACTTCCTTACCTCTCAAGGCCCCCTTTATCCAGACAGTATTCCTGCGGGCCCACCGCTCACACAGGAAGAGGAGGAGGAGGATTGTGTCAGCATGGAGGTGGAGCCTAGCACTCAGCATCAGCAGTAGTCTTCAAGGGATCGTTTACAGTCCCCAGAAACCCATGGACTTGTACGTGGCTGGGAGGAGGTGGCTGTGGATCATGTCACCCTTAGGGACCCAGAGGACTCCGGATCGAATGCCTCAGCAAACCTACGCTGCATGGCCTCCCTGATCCTGCAAAGCCTGCGAAAGGACCCTCGGATTCGTGTGATCAAGTAAAGGGATCACTACTGGCTGGCAACCCTTCTTGATCCACGTTACAAGGGTAAGGTTGCAGAACTTATCCAGCCTTTGCAGAGGGAGCAGAGGATTAAACATCTTCGGGAGGCCTTGCAGAAAGGTTTGTGCAATGCGTTTCCAGAGCCTGGGAGGTTACAATTTCCTGGTCCTCCTGGACAACGTGTTGCTGAGGCTTCGGTCAGTCACAGAAGGAGCGGTGGAGAAGGTGGCCGACTGACCGATGCGTTCAGACAATTTTTTAGTCCATAGCCCCAAGGTCTGATCGTTTCCAACAACCATCGCCAGCGTCTGATTTACATGGTGCAAGAATACCTAGGGGCAAGATCAGACTTGGAGACCTTTCCAACCGAAATTCCACTGGGTTACTTGGTCTTGAGGATGGATCACTGGCCAGAGCTTGCACAATATGCAATTGAGCTACTGGCCTGTCCTGCATCCAGCTTTCCTTTGGAACGCACATTCAGTACTGCTGTAGGCTTTGTAACCGATCACAGAGTGCGCCTGTCCACAGACTCGTTTGATTGGCTCACCTTCATAAAAATGAATCAGTCTTGGATCACCAGCTACCAAGAACCTGATGCTGATTTAACCGATTAATTTTTTTATGAATGAGATCCCTTGAAGACTGCCTATGCTGATGCTGAGTGACTATCCTGTTATGCTGAATGACTATCCTATTCCCCCTCAGGCCTCGTACACATGGCCGAGAATCTCGTCAGGAAAAAACACGATGTTTTTCTTGACGAGATTCTTGGACAAGAAACTTGTCCCGGCCGAGTGTACACACGCTCCATTCAAAGAACCCGCGGTTCTTTGAATGGAGCGAACGGGGTGACATCATCGACTACGACGAGCGTGCGCTCGTCACATTCGATGCCGTTGCCGCCATCTTGCTACACCCTACCTATGCCTAGGAAGCTACCGCGCATGTGTCAAAGTCAATTCGAGCATGCGCGGGTTTCCACGGCGACAGGTAAGTGTACACACACACACTTTTCTCGTCGAGAAACATGCCGACGAGAATCTCGACGAAAAAATAGAGAGCTGGTTCTCTATTTTTCTCGTCGAGATTCTGGTCAGTTTTCTCGACAAGAAACCATACACACAAACGATTTTCTCGGCAAGAAAGCTATTTCGGCAGTTTTTTTGTTGTTTCTTGCCGAGAAACTCGTTCATGTGTACGAGGCTTCAATGTTCATGTTGATAGCTTCTAAGAACATTTTTGGTTCTGAGCACCACCACCAGTGCCTGAAGCCCAATTTTTCTGCCCCTGTTTAACAGGGGCATGCAATTACAATTTTTCCTGTAATATTTTTCAGCAAGGCTCGTTCCTGCGCTCATCTAGAGTATCTGTGAGGGGTTGCAGTGTTGTGGCACCAGCACCAGTGCCTAAAGCCCAATTTTTCTGCCCCTGTTTAACAGGGGTGTGTAATTACATTTTTTGCTGTAATATTTTGCAGCAGGGCTTTGTGAGGGATTGCAGTGTTGTGGCACCACCACCACTGCCTAAGGCCCAAATTTTCTGCCCCTGTTTAACAGGGGCGTGTAATTAAAATTTTTGCTGTAATATTTCGCAGCAGGGCACGTTCCTGTGCCCAACAAGAGTATCTGTGAGGCTTTACAGTGTTGTGTCACCACCATCGCCGCCTAAGGCCCAATTTTTCTGCCCCTGTTTAACAGGGGCAGCTAATTACAATTTTTGATCTAATATTTCACAGCAGGGCTCGTTACGGCGCTCAACAACAGAATCTGTGAAGGGTTACAGTGTTGTGGCACCACCACCACCACCAAAGGCCCAATTTTTCTGCCCCTGTTCAACAGGGGCATGTAATTACAATTCTTGATATAATATTTCACAGCAGAGCCCGTTCCAGCGCCCACCAAGAGTAACTGTGAGGGCTTACAGTGTACTGGTACCACCAACACCTGCAGAGAAAATAGGGCAGGCCGTATAGTATATACAGGCGGTCCCCTACTTTCAAACGTCCGACTTACAAACGACTCCTACTTACAAACGGAGCGAGACAACAGGAAGTGAGAGGAAATCTACCCCTGGGAAGGGAAATTCTCTCCTGTAAGAGAAAGTGAGGTGAAATCTTCTGAACAGGGGCACAGACAGCAAAACAAATGTTACGGGAGTGATGAAAACCCTTTCCTATGATATCCAAAAAGCTTAAAATAGATATTTTGGTTGGAGCTACACTTACAAATTGTACCTGTTGCAAATTACAAACAGATTCAACTTAAGAACAAACCTACAGTCCCTGTCTTTCTTTGAACTGCCTGTATACTGCTGTTCAGAGTATATAGGGCCTGGGGGGCCCACGCTTTTTCTTTTTTTAATTTGGGTGCGGGGTTCCCCTTAATATCCATACAAGACCCAAAGGGCCTGGTAACGGGCTGGGGGGGAGGGGGGTACCCATGCCGTTTTTTTCAATAATTTTCATCTATATTGCCGGGACTCAACATTACATTAAAGCCGCAATCAGCTTTAACCACTTAAGGACCTGCGCACGACTATATACGTCAGCTGCTGCCACAACCGAGGTATCCATCTCTTCAGGCGCCGGTCCTGTAAATGATAATGGTGGTCTCTGTGGCGGATGCGCCGCAAGATCACCCTTATCGGCGGTGGGAGAGGCCCCCCTCCCGCCGCTCTCCCGCGCCCTCTGCCGCTTACCGGAGCCGTCGGTAGCGGAGGAGGCGATCGGGTCCTCTTCCTAGCTGGGTATGGAGACGAGTGAGGGGAAGATGGCCCCCACCCGTCTCAATACCATAGCAGGGCGGAAGCGACGTCAAACGTCACTTCTGCCCATACGTCTTAAAGACACATTTTTTTGTTGTCATTTTTTCAAATGACAATTTATTTATTTTTTATTGCATTTTAGCCTAAATATGAGATCTGAGGTCTTTTTGACCCCAGATCTGATATTTAAGAGGACCTGTCATGCTTTTTTCTATTACAAGGGATGTTTACATTCCTTGTAATAGGAATAAAAGTGACCCATTTTTTTTTTTTTTTAAAACAGTGTAAAAATAAATAAAATCAAGTAAAATAAATAATATATATATTTTTTTTTAACGCGCCCCGTCCTGATGAGCTTGTGCGCAGAAGCAAACGCATACGTGAGTAGCACCCGCATATGAAAACGGTGTTCAAACCACACAAGTCAGGTATCGCCGCATTCGTTAGAGCAAGAGAAATCATTCTATCCCTAGACCTCCTCTGTAACTCAAAAGATGCAACCTATAGAATTTTTTAAACCTTGCCTATGGAAATTTTTAAGGGTAAAAGTTTGACGCCATTCCACGAGCGGGCGCAATTTTGAAGCATGACATGTTGGGTATCAATTTACTCTGCGTAACATTATCTTTCACAATATAAAAAAAATTGGGCTAACTTTACTGTTGTCTTATTTTTTAATTAAAAAAAGTGATTTTTTTTCCAAAAAAGTGCGCTTGTAAGACCGCTGCGCAAATACGGTGTGACAAAAAGTATTGCAATGACCGCCATTTTATTTTCTAGGGTGTTAGAAAAAAATATATCAAATGTTTGGGGGTTCTAAGTAATTTTCTAGCAAAAAAAAATGTTTTTAAACACCGTGTCTGAAAAACAGGCAAGGTCCTTAAATGACTTTCCTGGTGCCTCCATGGCAGCATACCTGTGATAGAGCTCCGCCTCGACTCGACTTCAGGACTAGTGAAAAGCATAAATAAAGACATAGTCCCTCCCCCAACATTCTCCTTTTTTTCCTCATACCTTCTTGTGCTGGTGAAGAGTAGCAGTATGTCCATACCTCTGCAGTCGGCAGCGTCCACCGGGTTTAGCCTTTCCCGTGCGCAGTCCCTGTTCTTGGGCCGCTCACAGCGCTGATAAGACTGGGAACCCCTCTGTGGATCTGTTGGGGTCATTTCGCAGAGTTTCCTCACAGGAACGCAGTCTGCTATCACATCCATGATGAATGCAGTGGAAGTCGCAAAAGGATCAGCTCCATCATCCCAGGCTGGTGGTTTCCATTTTTTATTACAGGCATTTGTGTTTTTCCCCTTTCTTTTCCTCTCTTCCCCTCCCCTCCCCTTTCCTTTGCTTGTTAGGCGCCTTCAAAATGATTATTGTCTTACTTTTTTGTTCCTTTAAAACTGTGCAACTGGATAGGGCAGGTGTCTCTCTGTGCAACAACATTGTGGTGCTTATTTACGGGTTTGGGGGGGACTACAGGTGCTCTGTACGTCCCGCCAGGTAGGAGAGTGTCATGGCGCGGCGTCCTCGCCACCGTCTGCGCATGTGCGATTCGGGAGTGATACAGAGCCGTAGTTTCTCGGCTCTCTGTACTGGGCGACGCTGGATCTTCTGCGCGTGCGCATGCGTGGTTGCTTGGTTCAGTGGCGGCCATCTTGGATTCTGGAAAGAAGGCTAGATTTGCCCTTTTTTTTCAATCAATTCCAAATGGTGGTTTATGGCCCACGCACCTTGAGCCTATTTAGGTTCAGATTCAGGGATGGCTGTCAGAGTCTCCTCAGCTGTGCCCTGCTAAGTCTCTCTGATGCTGCTTTGTGGTAGGTACTTTTTATTTTCTCAAAAAAAAAAAAAAAAGTGTTGCCGATGAAAAATGTTTATGTGTAAAAAAATAAATAAAAAAAGATGACGATATAAAAATGTTAGTTTAAAAAAAAAAAAAAAGTGACGCCAAAAACTCCTGATTCTTTTCCCTTTCTTACTATATTTCCGTAGCTGATCCTTGTGCCCAACTCCGCAATGAGTCATTCATCTCGCAGCAAAGATCCTCACACTTCTATTAGGTATGTGACCAACTATACGTGAGTATAAAAAAAAAAAATAATGCGCTCACTGGTCTAGCGTGAGTTCCTTACATCGTAGCCCTACCCACTCCAAGGGGTCCCGCTCGTCAGGGCGTAGGTCCCATTCTTCACGTCGTAGATCAGAGAGGTCAAGATCCAGAGGACGTGATCGGTCCCCCTCTCCTAGCACCTATAGAAAGAGAAATGCTGGACATGTGGGGCTACACCGCTACCAGACAGAGTGGTCTGTAAGGACTGTTTTACGGACTATGCGTCCAACCGCGAGCTAGAAAATCAGCACGCTGTAGATCTGCTCAAGCGAACAATGAAGGACTCCTTCTCTGAGCTTTTGGCTTCGGTCCCCGCTCAACCACTTCAGCAGATATTCCAGGTTCAGGATATAGAACCTAATCTCCCTGGTCCGTCAGCAGTCAATACACCTCTGCCGCCGTCAGGCCAACCAGCTAGAGATTCACCACCTGAAGACTCTTCAGGGGACTCTTGAGAGGAGTCAGAACCTTCTGGATTCAGTCTCTCCTTGATAAAGCCATTCATCCAGGCAGTCAAAACTGCAATCGCCTGGAAAGACACAGAATAGCCTCCCCAAGAGTCTACAAGCTACTTCCCATTCCTCAAAAGGAAGCAGGTTCTTTTCCCGTTGATGGGCGAGATTAGTCAAGTCATTCAGAAGGAATGGTCAAAGACTGATAAAAATAAAAACATTTTTTTTTGGGTCGGTTCAATAAACTATATACCCCTTACCAGAGTCGGGAACACAGTCACTAAACTCCATGCCAGTGGTAGACGCGTCGGTGGTGCGACTCACAAAAAATATAACTTTGCCAATGGAGGATTCCGCTTCAATCAAAGACCCTCTAGACAGGCGAATCGACCTGGAGCTGAAGAGGAGCTACTTAGCCGTGGAAGCAGCATGTAAGCCAGCTATTGCCCTCACATCAGTATCAAATGCCATAAGATCTTGGACAGATAATATTGAGACGGCTTTGCGTCAGGATGTCCCCATGGAGTATATAATTAAGGCTTTAGAAAAGCTTAGATTGTCAGCAGACTTTGTCTGCGTAGCGGCCATTGACACGATCAGGTGCTCGGCAAGATCCATGGTGCATTCAGTGATGGCGAAGAGGGCCTTGTGGCTGAAACCCTGGATGGCTGACTTATCCTCCAAACAAAATTGGTGCAAAATCTCGTTTGATGGGAAAGCACTATTCGGAGACAAAATGGATAAAGCTATCTCCAGGCTGTCAGGAGGGAAGTCTGGTATGCTTCCACAGGACAGAAGGATGCGAAGATTCAGAGGTGGTTCCTCTAGGTTCCGCCAGTCAAATCCAAGGGATTTTAGGCAGTCGAGACAACAAAAGACATTGGAAAGGTACTCAGGGATCCTTTTTGAACAGGAAGATGAAAGCCCTTCCGGCCCCACAGGAGCAGAAGCAGTCTTTTCGACGCCAGAGTAAACCAGGCACTGCCGGTGGGAGCCAGGCTAAAGTTTTTTTGTCCCAGTCTGGGCTACCCGCGCCACGACCCCTGGGTTCTGTCAACAATTCAATGGGGGCACTTTTGGAATTTCTCTCACCCCCCACCTCGGAACTCTTTCAAAGGAACAGAGATTCCATCCTCTCCACTGAAGGCTCAAGCTCTGAAAAACTTCCTAACGTCACTTCAGCTTCAGGGGGCGGCTGTTCCGGTTCCCTTGGCAGAGCGCTTTGCAGGCTTTTACTCCACCCTATTTCTGGTCCCAAAGAGGACAGGTGGGTGGAGGCCTGTGATAGACCTAAAGAGGCTCAACCGGTATATCCGCCCCGAAAGCTTCAAAATGGAGTCCCTGCAGACGATTATTCAGGCAGTCCAGCCATCAGATTGGATGATTTTGGTCGATTTGCAGGATGCGTACCTACATGTTCCAATTCTACCTGCATTTCAAAAATACCTGAGATTTGCAGTGGGACGGACCCACCTACAGTTTCAAGCCTTGCCTTTCAGTCTGTGCACCTCTCCCAGGGTGTTCACCAAGATACTAATATCTGCTTTGGTTCCCCTGCGGGAGAGGGGCTTGAGGATATACCACTACTTGGATGACATCCTACTCCTAGCAAGCAATCCGGATCAGTTGGTATGTCACCGGTACATTCTTCTACAGTCCCTAAAAGAGCTAGGGTGGTTGGTGAATTCCGACAAGAGTCAACTAACGCCAACTACGCGCAATGTTCGACACTCAGGAGGGGACAGTGTCATTACCACAGCCAAAGGCAAGGATTGTCATCCAGAGAATGATCAAAGTCATCCGGAGCCCGTATCTGACGGCTTCACAATGCCTGAGCCTCATTGGCACAATGTCTTCCTGTATACCCATGGTTCCTTGGGCACATTGGCACTTGAGGTATTTCCAGACTGGTTTCTTGGCGCAGTGGAAGAAACAACGACTATCTCAGACGATCCTGCTGACGGGAAAAATGCGCAGGAGCCTTCACTGGTGGACAGTTCCGGAAAACCTCTCCAAGCCTCATAACCTGGGCTCCCTTCCTTGGATCACAATTACGTCCGATGCAAGCAGACAGGTCTGGGGAGCCCATTGCGGGCAAACCAGAATACAGGGGAGATGGTCATGCACCACCCAGGGAGTGGTATCCAACATCTTGGAAAGGAGGGCAGCCTTCTTGGCACTGACCTCTTTGGCACCCCAAATCAGAGGCCATAGAATACTCCTATGCCTAGACAACAGGGCAGCTGTCGCTTATATGCAGAAGCAGGGAGGCAATCGCAGCAGGTCATTCCTCAAGGAGGTAGAGCCTATCATGCTCTGGGTGGAGCAGAACCTCCTGGACCTCAGAGCGATGTATCTGCCAGGCAGGTTGAACACGGAAGCAGACACGTTATCCAGAAACTTCCTGGACAACAACGAGTGGGCTCTCCACCCCCATGCCTTTAGATTGCCAACATATGGGATCCCCCTCAGGTAGATCTGTTCACCTCCCCGAAGAACGCCAAGCTGGACAGGTTCTTCTCTCGGGTGCCGTATCCACAAGCCGAGGCAGTGGATGCCCTGTCATGTCCCTGGAGGTTCACCACGGCATATGCCTTTCCTCCCAGGCCATAAATAATCAAATTCCTCCTGAGGCTCCTCAGGGAGCCAGTCCAGGTGGTGGCAGTACTTCTGTATTGCGCCTCAGTGTGGGCTCTCCAATCAAAATCCCTCCTTTCCCTCAACTTCTGTCGCAGGGCAGTCTAGTTCATCCAAACCCTCAGAAGTTGAATCTTCGAATCTGGAGGTTGAGAGGCGAAGGTTTGAGTCCCTAGGGTGTTCTCCAGGAGTCATATCAACCCTTCTAAAAGCTAGGAAGCCAGCAACTAATGCCATATATTCAAGAATATGGGACAAGTTCTTGTCATTTGTTTCCGGAAATGGATTTGATCCAATCCTTCCTTCTACATCTCATGTTCTAGGATTCCTTCAGACAGGACTTGATCTGGGACTTGGTCTGAGCGCTCTCAAAGTGCAGGTAGCAGCAATCTCTGCTGCAACAAATAAGAGATGGGCGGAGGGTCCTTCAGTTGTCACTTTCCTCAGAGGTATGTTGAAGATTCGCCCTCCTGTCAGACGATCATTTCCTAAGTGGGATCTGTCCCTAGTCCTGGAAGTTCTATCTGACCATCCCTTTGCTCCAGTGGAACAAGTAACAATATGGAACCTGACACTAAAGACGGCTTTCCTGCTAGCCATTACATCTGGCAGAAGAATCTCGGAACTTCACCCTTTAGGGATAGGTGACGACCACATCTCCTTCTTCCCAGACAGAGTGGAACTTCGTCCCCTTCGGGGGTTTACACCAAAGGTTGCTACTCCAAGCCACCTGTTGGAACCCTGGGCACTACCAGTGTTTACAGACACGGATTCAGAGTCTTGTCACGAACTGGATGCAGACGATGCATTTGGATGCGAAACGCGTCGGGAGACCCTACTGTTGCCATTTGATCATTTGATTAAGCGCTGTTACATTCTTCTAAATGTAAGTGTTCCTACCTACATTAAATACCCTTTTTATACAGTATTACACTATGTGCCTTTTCTTTCCTTTTACTTTCTGGCATATATCTGGTATCACCACCTGGCCCTAACCGGGCACTACCTACAAGTGTCATCACCATCTGGATACAAGAGACACTTATCCCTACCTTCTGTATTTGCTTGAAGTTTGAGGTTCCTGTTTGAATCGCAGCTGGAGATTCGCTGTTCACAGCGGCTTACCCATGTCTGGTTGACCCTCTGAACGTATGTTTTTGGGGTCCACTCTCTCTGGTAAGCCTTTTCTACTATCGATTGGTGGTGGTCACTTTAAGTGCACTCGCTTCACGTCAAGTTCATTTAGAACAGTGGTTCTCAACTCCAGTCCTCAGGACCCACTAACAGGCCAGGTTTGCAAGATAACTGAAATGCATCACAGGTGATATAATTTGCTGCTCAGGGATTGCAGTATTCTAGTCTGCATCTCCCCAAGGAAATACTTAAAATCTGGCCTGTTAGTGGGTCCTGAGGACAGGAGTTGAGAACCACTGATTTAGAAGCACCATTATTTTGATTCTCACCAGCATCTATCAATTTTGTTTTTATTAATGAACTCAGTATTTTCTGGTGACTTTTACGTTACACAACTCATATCACTGAGGACTATTTGAATATTTTCATTTATTCATTTATCACTTCTTGAATGTTACGTTGTTTATTTTGACTGTTTATCACTGTTACATACTGCACTTCATTCCAGTGCAGTTCTCATTTAGTTTAGCGCTACACTTTTTTGTCTTGTTCATTCTACAGGGGCAGTCTCAGCTTCCTGGGCAGCAAAGGCTAATGTTTCGTTGGAGACGGTGTGCAGGGCCGCCACCTGGTCTTCTCACCATACGTTCCTCAGACACTACCATATTGATCCAGGAGCGCTCACGACTGTTGAATTTGGAAGGAGGGCAGTTCAGGCTGCTATGTCCTCTTCTAATTAAACATTTATTGTCAAGCAATTATCCCACCCATGTCAGCTAGTTATTTATCACAGGTATGCTGCCATGGAGGCACCAGGAAAATGGAAAATTGTATCATACTTACCAGTAATTTTCCTTTCCTGGTGCCTATCGATGGCAGCATACGCTCCCACCCTCGGTATTCTATATTACAGAGAATGTTGGGGGAGGGACAATGCCTTTATTTATGCTATTCACTAGGGATGAGCTCGGTGTTGGAGTTGAACATACGTTTGACTCGAACATCGGCTGTTCGACCGTTCGGCGAACATCGAACAATTTGGGCCGTTCGCGCCAAATTTGAGTGACGCGAACGGCCCACAATACACTGCGCCATCGCAGTGCAATCCCGGCGCTGTGATTGGCCAAGCATGCACTGTGACCCCGCATGCTTGGCCAATCACAGCACCGGCAGCTAGGAGAGCCATAATTGGCCACAGACAGGTTGCCTGTGGGCAATATAGCTCAGGGGGTTTAGCACACGCCCCACACTATAAAAGGCCGCCAGTGCGGCGGCCTTGTGTAGTGTGTTCCGGCGCAGGGAAAGAGAAGGATAGGCAGGGACAGTGTTGATATTCTTTGTGCTATTCTTGTGTGCAGGGAGAGAGAAGGATAGGCAGGGAGAGTGTCAGTGTCATATTCTTTGCTAAACCTTGTGTGCAGGGAGAGAGAAGGATAGGCAAGGGACAGTGTCAGTGTCATATTCTTTGCTAAACCTTGTGTGCAGGGAGAGAGAAGGATAGGCAGGGAGAGTGTCAGTGTCATATTCTTTGATAAACCTTGTGTGCAGGGAGAGAGAAGGATAGGCAGGGGACAGTGTCAGTGTCATATTCTTTGCTAAACCTTGTGTGCAGGGAGAGAGAAGGATAGGCAGGGAGAGTGTCAGTGTCATATTCTTTGATAAACCTTGTGTGCAGGGAGAGAGAAGGATAGGCAGGGGACAGTGTCAGTGTCATATTCTTTACTAAACTTTGTGTTCAGGGAGAGAGAAGGATAGGCAGGGAGAGTGTCAGTGTCATATTCTTTGATAAACCTTGTGTGCAGGGAGAGAGAAGGATAGGCAGGAGACAGTGTCAGTGTCATTGTTGCTAAGCCTCCTGCACAGTATACACCTGAAGCTAGCCCTTATTGCTGTGTTTTCCTGGTGTGTTACACTAACAGGCATTTGCAGCACTTACAGCGGGCGGAGTGTGCCTCCTGCACATTATACACCTGAAGTTAGCCCGTATTGCTGTGTTTTCCTGGTGTGTTACACCAACAGGCATTTGCAGCACTTACAGCGGGCGGAGTGTGCCTCCTGCACATTATACACCTGATATTAGCCCGTATTGCTGTGTTTTCCTGGTGTGTTACACCAACAGGCATTTGCAGCACTTACAGCGGGCGGAGTGTGCCTCCTGCACATTATACACCTGAAGTTAGCCCGTATTGCTGTGTTTTCCTGGTGTGTTACACCAACAGGCATTTGCAGCATTAACAGCAGGCGTAGTGTGATTCCTGCAAAATATACTCCTAAAGCTAGGCCTTATTGCTGTGTTTTCCTAGTGTGTTACACCAACAGGCATTTGCAGCACTTACAGCGGGCGGAGTGTGCCTCCTGCACATTATACACCTGAAGTTAGCCCGTATTGCTGTGTTTTCCTGGTGTGTTACACCAACAGGCATTTGCAGCAATTACAGCGGGCGGAGTGTGCCTCCTGCACATTATACACCTGAAGTTAGCCCGTATTGCTGTGTTTTCCTGGTGTGTTACACCAACAGGCATTTGCAGCACTTACAGCAGGCGTAGTGTGATTCCTGCAAAATATACTCCTGAAGCTAGGCCTTATTGCTGGTTTTCCCATCTCCCTGCAGACTAGGCTTGTGCAATTCGTTTCATAACGAATCGAAATCCGTCCGAATTTAGCAACTTTCGGCCATTCGGAAGCATTCGAATTTCCGAACAAAGCAATTACGAATAAAACCGAATCCGAAATAAATTATACCGCAAAATAGCGAATGCCTGAATGTCTTCGGCATAATTCGTTATGAAAAAACTTACGAATGTACAAATCCATTGGAAACACAATAACACTCACTCTGCTCTGCTCTCTGCTTCTCCTTCACCGTGCTGAACTCCCTCTCAAAATGGTGTACAGGGGCGGAGGCTATAGCCGCATGTAAAAAACGAAAGTAAAATACGAGATTTCTAATCCATTCGAAGCACAATAACACTCTGCTCTGCTCTCTGCTTCTCCCTCACCGTGCTGAACCCTCTCAAAATGGTGTACAGGGGCGGAGGCTATAGCCGCATGTAAAAAACGAAAGTAAAATACGAGATTTCGAATCGTTACAAATAACCGCGATGTTTTTTGAAAAGAACAAATCCATTCGAAGCACATTAGGCATAATAGTCAGCGTCGTCGTGAGAGAGACACAGAAAATTACGAATCAACGAACCCAAAAAAAGTTACGAAAGTAGGAGTTGTGTCCAGAATCAATGAAAAAAAAACAACGTACTCTACCGAAAGTACGAATTATAAAGCAACAAAAAATTCAACGAAAAATGTCGCTTGCAAAAATACGAATGAGTCCGAACACGAAAAATCCCGTCTAGCAAAATTACGAATGATTACGAATCAACAGGACCGGAAAGAAACGAACCGAAACGGAACAAATTTTTCCGTTGTGCACAAGCCTACTGCAGACCATTAGAATGTCTGGAAGGCAAACAAGGAGAGGCAGACAGTCAGGAGCCAATAAAAGAGGGCAAGCAGGCTCTGTGTCTAGAGACAACAGTGCTGGTCGTGGACGCGGTGCATCGCCATCAGCACGTGGCCATGGGACACGCTTGTCCTTCTTTTCGGCAGCTGGACGTGTTGAGCCGCATCATGCCGAAGACTTGGTAGAGTGGATGACCAAGCCCTCCTCATCCTCCTCATCCTCTCTCACCCAGGCTCAGGGTACTGGCAAAGCAGCTGCCAAAGCGTCCTCTTCCCTGGTATCAATGTCATCATCAGTCACTCCTTCCCTAGACCAACCATGTCCTCCTGAGGAGTCCCCCGAACTGTTTGAGCACAGTGTTGGGTACATGCTCCAGGAGGATGCCCAGCATTTCGAAGGGTCTGATGATGATACCCAGCTAGAGGAAGGCAGTAGCGTGAGAGCAGAGAGAGGGGATGCTCAAGAAGGACACCAATCTGGCAGTCATGTTCCAGCAGCTGCAGCATACTGCCAGATTGGCTCCAGTGATGAGGAGGGAGGGGATGATAAGGTCACTGACTCCACGTAGGTGCCTAATAGGAGAGAGGAGGAGGAGGAGGAGGCACATCTCCAACGAGGCAGGATGCCCTCGGGGGGCCAGCGTAAAGGCAGCACACCGACGGAATCACACCGCAGAGCTCCGCCTGTGCAGGGCGCTGCCTCTGCCCGTTATTCAAAAAGTTCTTTAGTGTGGGCCTTTTTTGAGTCAAGTGCATCAGATCGCACAGCTGCTGTTTGCAACATATGTCTCAAGCGTATATCGCGTGGCCAAAACATCACCCGCTTGGGCACCACATGCTTGACCAGACATATGTTGACCTGCCATGCAGCTCGTTGGCAAGCCTACCTTAAAGACCCACACCAAAGAACAAAGCGGACCTCTCCTTGCACCGCATCAGCTGGGATCTCCAACCCCACTATACCTTCAGTCCTCTCTGAAACCTGCACTGAGAGGAATGAAGGTGTAGAATTAGGTGTGTCACAGCCAAGTACTTGCGGGTACTCTGCTAGCAGTACACCGACATCCGATTCTAGCAGGCAAATTTCCCTGCCCCAGCTGCTGGACCGTCAAAAGAAGTTCACTCCCAGCAATCCACATGCCCAGCGGTTGAATGCTAGCTTGGCTAAATTGCTAGCGCTTCAACTGCTGCCTTTTCAGTTGGTAGACTCGGCCCCATTTTGTGAGTTTGTGCAATGTGCGGTTCCTCAGTGGCAGGTTCCCAAACGCCACTTTTTCTCATGGAAGGCGATTCCGGCTCTCTACCGGCATGTGGAAGGCAATGTCTTGGCCTCGCTGGACAAGGCGGTCAGCGGTAAGGTGCATATTACCACTGACTCATGGTCCAGCAGGCATGGACAGGGACGTTACCTTTCTTTCACGGCCCATTGGGTCACTCTTTTGCTAGCTGGGAAGGATGCAGGACAAGGTGCAGTAGTGTTGGAGGTTGTTCCTCCGCCACGCCTCCAAAATGCTACTACTGGTTGTGACACACCTCTCTCCTCCACCCCCTCCTCTTCTTCTTCCTCCATGGCCTCTTCCTGTGCTTTGTCCTCGGAACCAGCGGTGCTCCTTAGGCGTTCAAGGGGCTACGCAAGTACGCAGGCAAAAAGATGCCATGCCGTGCTTGCGCTGGTGTGTTTGGGGGACAGGAGCCACACCGGGGCAGAGGTTCTGTCTGCTCTGCAGGGGCAGGCCGAGAGGTGGTTGACGCCACGCCAGCTTAAGCCAGGAATGGTGGTTTGCGACAATGGCATCAACCTCCTCTCCGCCCTCCGACAGGGACAACTGACCCATGTGCCCTGTGTGGCTCACGTCCTTAACCTGGTGGTGCAGCGGTTCTTGGGCAGGTACCTGGGCTTACAGGATGTCCTGAGGCAGGCCAGGAAAGTCTGTGTGCATTTACGCAGATCTTATAATGCCAGTGCTCGCCTGGCTGAGCTGCAAAAGGAGTTGAACCTGCCCAAGAACCGCCTTATATGTGACATGCCCACCAGGTGGAACTCAACGTTGGCCATGCTGCAGCGGCTGCACATGCATCAGAGGGCCATCAATGAGTACCTGTGCGACTACGGCACCAGGACAGGGTCAGGGGAGCTCGGGTTTTTTTCACCACGCCAGTGGGGCATGATCAGGGATGCATGCACTGTCCTGGCACCATTTGAGGAGGCCACGAGGATGGTGAGCAGTGACAGTGCATGCATCAGTCACACTGTACCTCTTGTCCACCTGTTGGAACATACGCTGCGTGGAATCATGGACAGGGCACTTGAGGCAGAACAGAGGCTGGAAGAGGAGGACTTCCTTGCCTCTAAAGGCCCCCTTTACCCAGACAGTGTTCCTTCTGTCCCACCCATCGCACAGGAAGAGGAGGAGGAGGAGGAGGATTGTGTCAGCATGGAGGTGGAGCCTGGCACTCAGCATCATCAGCAGCAGTCTTTTAGGGATGATTTAGAGTCCCAAGAAACCCGTGGACTTGTACGTGGCTGGGAGGAGGTGGCTGCTGATCATGTCGTCCTTAGTGACCCAGAGGACTCCGGACCGAATGCCTCAGCTAACCTATGCTGCATGGCCTCCCTGATCCTGCAAAGTCTGCGGAAGGATCCTCGTATTCTTCGGATCAAGGAGAGGGACCATTACTGGCTGGCCACTCTCCTTGATCCACAGTACAAGGGTAAGGTTGCGGACATTATCTTACCGTCGCAGAGGGAGCAGAGGATGAGACAACTCCGGGAGGCCTTGCAGAAAGGTCTGTGCAACGCGTTCCCAGAGACTGGGAGGTTACAAACTCCTGGTCCTGGACAACGAGTTGCTGAGGCTTCGGTCAGTCAAAGAAGGAGCGGTGGGGAAGGTGGCCGTCTGACCGATGCGTTCAGACAATTCTTTAGTCCGCAGCCCCAAGGTATGATCGGTTCCAGCAACCATTGCCAGCGTCTGATATACATGGTGCAGGAATACCTAGGGGCAAGGTCAGACTTGGACACCTTCCCCACCGAAAATCCTCTGGCTTACTGGGTCTTGAGGATGGATTACTGGCCAGAGCTTGCACAGTATGCAATTGAGCTACTGGCCTGTCCTGCATCCAGCGTTCTTTCAGAACGCACATTCAGTGCTGCTGGAGGATTTGTCACGGATCACAGGGTGCGCCTGTCCACCGACTCGGTTGATCGACTGACCTTCATAAAGATAAACCAGTCTTGGATCACCACCAGCTACCAAACACCTGAAGCTGATATAACAGACTAATTTATTTTCAAATGTCACATCCCTTCAAGACTGATGCTGAGAGACTGTCCTGTTATGTTGACTGACTATCCTCCTCCTCCTCAATGATCCGATTGATGATGATAGCTTGGAAGAACATTTTTGTTTCTGGGTGCCGCCACCGGTGGCTAAGGCCCAATTTTTCAGCCCCTGTTTAACAGGGGCATGTAATTACAATTTTTTATGCAATGCTTTGCAGCAGGGCTCATTCCTGCACTCCAACTAGAGTATCTGGGAGAGGTTGCAGTGTCGTGGCACCAGCACCAGTGCCTAAGGCCCAATTTTTCAGCCCCTGTTTAACAGGGGCGTGTAATTAAAATTTTTGATGCAATACTTTGCAACAGGGCTCATTGCTGTGCTCCAAGTACAGTATTTGTGAGGGGTTGCAGTGTTGTGGCACCAGTGCCTAAGGCCCAATTTTTCTGCCCCTGTTTAACAGGGGCATGTAATTACAATTCTTGATCTAATAATTCACAGCAGGGCCCATTCCTGCGCCCACCAAGAGTAACTGTGAGGCCTTACAGTGTTGTGTCAACACTACCACCACCACCACCAAAGGCCCAATTTTTCAGCCCCTGTTCAACAGGGGCATGCAATTACAATTCTTGATCTAATAATTCACAGCAGGGCCCATTCATGCGCCCACCAAGAGTAACTGTGAGGGCTCACAGTGTTGTGGCAACACCAACATGTAATGGGCAAATTTCAGCAGAGTATATACGGCAGGCCCCTTCTTTCAAACATCCAACTTACAAACAACTCCTCCTTGCAAATGGAAGGATACAACAGGAAGTGAGAGGAAATCTACCCCTAGGAAGGCAAATTCTCTCCTGTAAGAGTTAATATGGGAAAAAAAGTGTCTCCTCTCCACTGATGCTTTATCACCAATTCTTGTTTCAATAAAAACCCCAAATTTTCAAAAAACATTTGTCATTAGGACGGAAAGTGAGGTGAACTGTTCTGAACAGGTGCACACTGCACAGACAGCAAAACAAATGTTACAGGGGTGATAACCCTTCCCTATGTTTTCCAAAAAGCTTAAAAATTGATTTTTTGGCTGGAGCTACACTTAAACAATGTACCTGTTCAAAATTACAAACAGATTCTACATAAGAACAAACCTACAGTTCCTGTCTTGTATGCACCGCCTGTATACAGCTGTTCAGAGTGTATAGGGCCTTTTTTATTTTGTGTGCGGGGTTCCACTTAATATCCATACAAGACCCAAAGGGGCTGGTAATGGGCTAGGGTAGGGGGGGGGGGTGTGATGGGGTAGCTATGCCATTTTTCTTAAAGATTTTCATCCATATTACCAGGACCAGACATTACATTAAAGCCGCAAGCAGTTTTAAATGGCTTTTTTTCCTTTAGAAATGTAATTTTGTGCAGGGACAGTTCTAAACACGGGAAACACGTGGCACTTCACAGGCATACTTTAGACACCCCCCAGGTACGATATTTAAAGGAATATTTGCCTTTTTTTTTCACTTTATGCATCATTAAAATGACTGCTCCCGAAAAACGGCCGTTTTTAAAACTTCTTTTTGCATTGATACATGTCCCCTGGTGCAGAACCCGGGTTCCCAAACTCTTTTTAGGACAATAACATGCATAATAGTCGTTATAATTAGCACTTTAGATTTCGAACGTTTGCATCCATTGTATTTAATAGGGTTCTAACGTTCGTGCGAACTTTCGGTCCGTTCGCGGGTTCTGGTGCGAACCGAACCCGGGGGTGTTCGGCTCATAACTACTATTCACTAGTCCTGAAGGAGGAGTCGAGGCGGAGCTCTATCACAGGTATGCTGCCATGGATAGGCACCAGGAAAGGAAAATTACTGGTAAGTATGATACAATTTTCCGTTTTTATTCCTTGTAATTTTGTGCAGGGACTGTTCTAAACACGGGAAACACGTGCCACTTCACAGGCATACTATAGACACCCCCAGGTACGATATTTAAAGGAATATTTCACTTTTATTTTTCCACTTTAAGCATCATTAAAATCACTGCTCCCAAAAAAACGTCAGTTTTTAAAACTTTTTTTTGCATTGATACATGTCCCCTGGGGCAGGATCCGGGTCCCCAAACCCTTTTTAGGACAATAACTTGCATATTAGCCTTTAAAATTCGCACTTTTGATTTCTCACGTTCGAGTTCCATAGACTTTAACGGTGTTCGAATGTTCGCGCAAACTTTCCGTCCGTTCGCATGTTCTGGATGCGAACCGAACTGGGGGGTGTTCGGCTCATCCCTAGTATCGGGGTGTTTTTGGAGTGATGTGCCATTTGACTTCCAAACATCCTGTGTATTATGGCATCTAATGAGTTCAATTTTGGTCTCATCTGACCAGACTATATTCTCCCAGTATTTCACAGGCTTGTCTAAATGTTGTGCAGAAAGTCTTTAAACGAGCTTCAACATGCTTTTTCTTCAGCAATGGAGTCTTGCATGGTGAGCGTGCATACAGGCCATGGCGGTTGAGTGCATTTCTTATTTTCTTTGAAACAATTGTATTGTACAGTGTTTACTGGAACATTCAGAAGTTTAGAAATCTATCTGTAACCAATGCCATCAGTATGTTTTGCAACAATAAGGTTTTGAAGGTCTTGAGAGAGCGATTTGCGTTTACCCATCATGAGATGTTTCTTGCTTGACACCTTGGTAATGAGACACCTTTTTATAGGTCATCAGTTGAGAGTGAACCACCTGATATTAATTTGCACTGACAAGGGGCAGGATTGTACACCCCTCACGATGTTGTAAATATTTTATTATACTTTTATGTGACAACACTTGAGAAATTACACTTTGCTACAATGTAAAGTAGTGAGTGTACAGCTTGTATAACAGTGTAATTTTGCTGTCCCCTCAAAATAACTCAACACACAGCCATTAATGTCTAAACCGCTGGCAAAAAAAGTGAGTGCACCACTAAGTGAAAATGTCCAAATTGGGCCCAATTAGCCATTTTCCCCTCCCTGGTGTCATGTGACTCATTAGTGTTACAACGTCTCAGATGTGAACGGGGAGCAGGTGTGTTAAATTTGGTGTTTTCGCTCTCACTCTCTCATACTGGTCACTGGAAGTTCAACATGGCACCTCATGGCAAAGAACTCTGAAGATCTGAAAAAAAGAATTGTTGCTCTACATAAAGAGTGCCTAGGCTATAAGAAGATTGCCAAGACCCTGAAACTGAGCTGCAGCACAGTGGCCAAGACCATACATTGGTTTAACAGGACAGGTTCCACTAAGAATAGGCCTCGCCATGGATGACCAAAGAAGTTGAGCGCACGTGCTCAGCGTCATATCCAGAGGTTGTCTTTGGGAAACAGACGTATGAGTGCTGCCAGCATTGCTGCAGAGGTTGAAGTGGTGGGGGGTCAGCCTGACAGTGCTCAGACCATACGCCGCACACTGCATCAAATTGGTCTGCATGGCTGTCGTCCCAGAGGGAAGCCTCTTCTAAAGATGATGCAAAAGAAAGCTTGCAAACCGTTTGCTGAAGACCAGAAGACTAAGGCCATGGATTACTAGAACCATGTCCTGTGGTCTGATGAGACCACGATAAACTTATTTGGTTCAGATAGTGTCAAGCATGTGTGGCAACAACCAGGTAAGGAGTACAAAGACAAATGTTTCTTGCCTACAATCAAGCATGGTGGTGGGAGTGTCATGGTCTGGGGCTGCATGAGTGCTGCCGGCACTAGGGAGCTACAGTTCATTGAGGGAACCATGAATGCCAACATGTACTGTAACATACTGAAGCAGAGCATGATGTCCTACCTTTGAAGACAGGGCAGTATTCCAACATGATAATGACCCTAAATACACCACCAAGATGACCACTGTCTTGCTAAAGAAGCTGAGGGTAAAGGTGATATAATAAAATATTCACAAAAATGTGAGGGGTGTACTCACTATTCTGAGATACTGTGTGTGATGATGATATATATATATATATATCATCTCCCACCCCCTTGAGGGCTGCAGATGAACTGAGATCCCCCACCCTGGACAGCCAGGTACACCAATTTTTCACAGCCACTCCAGAGTCAGAGAACAGTTCAAGATTTTTTTTTCTTGTTCATACATCACGGGACACAGAGCTCTGTTAATTACTTAGTGGGTTTGATAGTCACCATCAGGTGATTGGACACTGGCAACCCTAATTACAAGGCGAGTTCTTCCCCTATATAACCCCTCCCATATGGAGAGTACCTCAGTTTTTTCACCAATGTCTAGGGTGGTTGGTCACGATTAAAGATGTGCTAAGAAGAAAGCTCTGTTTGAAGGTCCCTGCGGGGGTCTAGGAGCTACACTACCGGACGGGCCAATGAAACGGGCCAATAAAAAAGTGCCTAAAATGGATGGTACACGGGCCTCGTAGAAGAACAAGGTTTTGCCTGTAATGTCTCTCTTTGAGGACTGGTTTCTGGGATCCAGCACTTTGAGCACGTATTAAAAATGTTCAAAGGTTTTCTGACAGAGTCTTCTACAGGTCCAGGGAAGAGGCTCCTGTAAGTAGGAACCCATAACCCTGAAGGTTGGCACAACACTACCCGCTGTGATGGGTGAAGGTTGGATCTGTCTGTTCTCAGCAGTATGCTGAGGCGGGGATAAGGTAAGTGAAGACATTCATAGGTATTACCTTGAGAATTGTCTTCCATGAGTAGTTTGTATGTCTTACCTGGTTTACGCCACTAGAGGGAGTAAAGAGACATACCTGGTGTTCTTACTTACATGCCTTCCAGGACACAAGCTCAGTGAAGCCGATCTGTAAGTCCGCTCACCTCCTCCGCTGCAGACTCGGCCACATAGGTTGAAAGGTGGGGGTCCCACGAAGTCTGGAATCCCACGCAGTCCCCCGGTCATCTCCTTTCTCCCCCCCCCCTCGCCCCCGGCTGCCGCCATGTTCTTCCTATGTGTGCAGAGGGCTCGCTTTTATGGCGGGAATGGCGGGGAAGGAGGGGGGGCATGGTTGCCAGCGCTGCACGTGCACGGCGGATCAATGCGCAGGCGCGAGGCGGCTAATTTAAAGCCCAGGATGCCAAGAGTCTGTAAGCAGTGGGACACAGAGCTGTGGGCACGTAAGCATCTTGTGGTTTGGATCCAGGCATACCTTAGACTCCTACTCAACATCAGGTTATGCAGACTAAGCAAATATTACTATTGTAAGACTAGGCACAACAGTGAATGCGTTTGTAATAGTACCTCTGCTTTGTCAGCTTAGGACTATGTCTCCCGATAAGAGGACTTCAGGGGCAGGTAGAAAGGGCACTAAGAGGTCACCGCCCAGATCTGGGGGCTCTAGACATGCCTGTAGGATGCCATCCCGCCCTGAGAGACTGGAGGTAGCCGCACAGGATGAGCCATTGCCCCTGTCAGGCTTTGCAGCCTCTCCCAATATTGCAGCCCCTGTATATGTCACTGAGGACGCTACGACGGCTGCTTTGGATGGTTTAGAAGAAAGGATTACTGCCTTAATCATAGCATCCTTGAAGAATAGCAGAAAGCGGGGTAGGTCCCCATCCTCTGCCCTGGGCTCCTTATCGGATTATCAGCAGTCTGATGATGATGATATAACATTATCTGGAGACAAGGATCAGGAACAGTCGGACGATTCAGGGGATTAGGAGAAGCTCTCTTTTACCTCTCAGGCTCTCAAATTCAGGTGCAATCTTATACTAAGATGGTGCGTGTCACATACAAATTGCCCTCTGCTGAGTTAGCCGTGTCCTCTGTTTCCTCCTTGGGGTCTCGGAAATCCCCACAGCCTGCGTATACCTTCCCGATCCATCCGTTGCTGGAAAAGCTGATGTATGATGACTGGGTTCACACAGATAAGCTATTTTCTCCTCCTAAGAAGTTTTCCCTTCTTTATCCGGTAAAGGAGAAATTCACCAAGAGATGGAGTGTGCCAGCAATAGATGCGGCTATTTCTTGTGTGAATAAAAGCTTGACCTGTCCTGTGGACAATTCTCAGGGATTTAGAGATCCAACTGACAAAAAGCTGGAATCTTTATTTAAAGCCTCTTTTGCCATGGCTGGCGCTGTGGTCCAACATGCAGTTACAGCAATTGGTATGTGCCAATTCCTAAAGGAGCAGATGAAGCAGGTGATTAATTTCCTCCCTGCTGATCAGGTCGAGGATTGTGCAGACCTTCCTAAGGCCGTATGTTTTTTGTGGTGGATGCTATTATGGATTCTGTTGAGCAGGCATCCCGCCTTACACTCCTGCTGGTACACATGCGCAGGTCCCTTTGGCTTAAGCATTGGGCAGCTGAAGCTTCATGCAAAAAGATTTTTAGCTGGGTTCCCGTTTCATGGGGAACGCTTGTTTGGGGATGACCTGGACAAATATATCCAGAAAATCACTGGTGGCAAGACCACTTTGTTGCCGGTTAAGAAGAAGGGTAAACATCCATCGCTTAGACGTTCTCTTTCCCCGGCCCGGGAGCCTCTGGCCTCCAGGCTGTGGCGACGGCCTCCCCAGTCCAATACAAGAGGAAAGGTCCAAGGCCAAGCCCAAGGACAAAAGAAATCTTGGGGTCAAAGATCTGGTAAACAGAACCCCAAAGCCTCTTTATGAAGAGGCGCCCCTGCTCGACCGAGTGGGGGGGAAGGCTTCTGCGATTTGCTGGTGCTTGACAGGAGGAGATTCGGGACAAATGGGTAACCTCCACGGTATCTCTGGAGTACAAGCTGGAATTTCGTGAGCTTCCGCCATCTCGTTTTCTGTAGTCAAGGGTTTCCAAGGATCCAGAAAAAATGGAGGCCCTTGCTTCTGGCCTTAGATCGCTTGTTATCCCAAAGGGTAATTATAGAGGTAGCTCCAGAGGAGCTCAAACCTCTTTACGGTCCCAAAACCAAACGGAGGTGTCAAACCCATTCTAGATCTAAAAGACCTGAATCAGTTCTTAAACATTCGCTCATTTCTCATGGAGTCAATCCGCTCAGTGGTTTCCACCCTTCAGGGGGGGGGAGAATTCCTGGCATCGATGGACATCAAAGATGCATATCTACATGTGCCAATTTTTCCCGCTCACCAAAAGTTTCTAAGGTTCGCGGTAGAACAGCGCCACTTTCAGATTATGGCCCCACCTTTCGGTCTAGCTACTGCACCTCGGGTGTTTACGAAGATTCTAGCCCCACCCCTGGCAAAACGAAGGGCTTGGGGCATAACAGTAATGGCTTGTCTAGACGATTTGCTGATAGTAGAACAGTCCGTAGCATGCTTAGACCACAATGTGCTCAGCACAATAAGGTACTTAGAGTACCTAGGTTGGGTCCTCAACCTAGAAAAATCCTCCTTACGGCCCCTAAAGAGGCTGGAGTATTTGGGCATGGTCATAGACACATAGTTAGTCAGGTTGAAAAAAGACAAAGTCCATCCAGTTCAACCATAAAAAAATAACTAAAATAAAATAAAAAAAAATATTGTGCAATCCCATATACCCAATTCTATACCCACAGTTGATCCAGAGGAAGGCAAAAAACCCCAGCAGAGCATGATCCAATTTGCTACAGCAGGGGAAAAAATTCCTTCCTGATCCCCCGAGAGGCAATCGGATTTACCCTGGATCAACTTTACCTAGAACTGTTAGTACTCAGTTATATTATGTACATTTAGGAAAGTATCCAGGCCTTTCTTAAAGCAATCTACTGAGCTGGCCAGAACCACCTCTGCAGGGAGTCTGTTCCACATTTTCACAGCTCTTACTGTGAAGAAACCTTTCCGCATTTGGAGATGAAATCTTTTTTCTTCTAGACGTAAAGAGTGCCCCCTTGTTCTCTGTGTTGACCGTTCTCTGTGTTGACACAGTCCAAGGCAGGGTATTATTGCCCAAATCAAAGGCCAAAACCATAAAAGATTTGGTCCAGGTAGTCAAAGCAAGGAAAAATTCTTCCATTCGTCTCTGTATGAGATTATTGGGGAAGATGGTAGCCTCATTCGAGGCTGTTCCTTACGCCCAGTTTCATTCAAGACCTTTGCAGAGCAGAATTCTGTCTGCCTGGAACAAAAGAGTCCAAGACTTTGGATCTTCTGATGCGCCTGTCACCAAGGGTATGCCAGAGCCTCAATTGGTGGTTACTAACCAAGAATCTACTGAAAGGGAACTCCTTTATTCCAGTTACTTGGAAAGTCATAACTACAGATGCCAGCCTCATAGGCTGGGGAGCAGTTCTGGGGGAAGCTTCGACCCAAGGAAGGTGGTCCAGAACCAACGGGCTCCTGCCCATCAACATTCTGGAGATTCGGGCAGTTTGTCTGGCCCTCAGGGTCTGGACATACAGGTTGCAAGGCTGTCCTGTTCGGATTCAGTCCGACAATGCTAGAGCAGTAGCCTATATCAATCACCAGGGGGGGCCCAGGAGTCTGGATGCCCAGAAGGAGGTGAACCACATATTTGTTTGGGCAGAGAGGTATGTTCCTTGCCTATCTGCAGTCTTCATTCCAGGGGTAGAAAATTGGAAGGTGGATTTCCTAAGCCACCAGCAGCTGTGCCCAGGAGAATGGTCTTTACACCCCACCATATTTCAGGCCATATGCCAGAAATGGGGTACCCCGGATGTAGAGAAGAAGAAGCTTGACAACTTTGTGTCCAGAACAAAGGATCCGCTAGCGCAAGGGTCAGATGCCTTGACAATTCCTTGGGATCAGTTTTCTCTAAACTATGCATTCCCCCCAGTTCCGCTTCTCCCGCGATTCCTTTGCAGGGTCAAGAGAGAAGGGAAGCCGGTAATTCTGGTGGCCCCGGCCTGGCCCAGACGGTCTTGGTATGCAGAGATTGTAAGAATGGCAGTAGGAAGTCCATGGGTGCTTCCGATACGCCCAGATCTGCTTTCACAGGGAGCGATATTCCATCCTTCCTTACGAAGTCTGAATTTGACGGTCTGGCTGTTGAGACCCACGTCCTGAAGAGCCGTGGGCTCTCGGGTCCAGTCCTATCCACTCTGGTTAATGCTAGGAAGCCGGCCTCCAGGCTAATCTATTACATAATCTGGAAGGCATATGTTTCCTGGTGTAAATCCAGGGGTTGGCATCCTAGAAGGTTTGCCATTAGCAGAATTCTTGCCTTTCTTCAAATAGGAGTAGAAATGAAGCTGGCCTTGAGCACTATCAAGGGTCAGATCTTTTATTCAGGGGGCTCTGCGCTTGAATCCGCCAGTTAAGCCGCCCGCGTGCCCATGGGATTTGAATTTGGTTTTGTCTGTTTTACAAAAGCAGCCTTTTGAACCATTGCACCTTGCTTCTTTGATTCGTTTGACCAAGAAGTTGGTTTTTCTTGTGGCCATATCCTATTTAATTTTTCACAAAGACAGGGTGGTGTTGCGGCCTCACCCGTCTTTTTTGCCTAAGGTGGTATCAGGATTCCATCTGAACTAAGATGTGGTCCTATCATCCTTTTTTCCAGATCCGCATTCCACGGAGGAAAGATTGTTACACTCTTTAGATGTTGTAAGGGCTGTTAAAATCTATCTGAAGGCGACAGCTCAGATACGAAAAACTGATTTTCTGTTTATACTGCCAGAGGGTCCCAAGAAGGGCCAGGCAGCATCAAAGTCCACTATCACTAGGTGGATTCAACAGGTTATTGTTCAGGATTATGGTTTAAAGGAAGAAAATTCCTCCTTTTCATGTAAGAGCGCACTCGACTAGAGCAGTTAGTGCTTCATGGGCAGTGCATCACCAGGCCTCCATGGCTCAGATCTGCAAGGCTGCAACTTGGTCTTCGGTCAATACATTCACTAGATTCTATCAGGTGGATGTAAGAGGGCATGAGGATGCTGCTTTCGGGTGCAGTGTACTGCAGGCAGCAGTATAGGTCCTCATGTCCGATGGCGGTCTGTTTTTTTTTTGTTTACAAATATTTTTTATCATTTTAAAGAGGTAAAAAAAAAAAAAAATTAAACATAAATAAATCATACAGTCATGTAACAGTATACATCATAAAATTGACATCCAAAGCATAACATGAAAAAATTGAAACAAGGTATAATTCCAAAGCATACAAAAAGAGATATGAAAAAAGAAATACATAAAAGTCTTGTTTTGTTATGTGTCTCCCTCCCCTCAATTTGGGCATTGCTCTGGGACATCCCACTAAGTAATTAACAGAGCTCTGTGTCCCGTGATCTATGATGTACCCCATACTCATTGTCATAGGGTGGGGGGCCGGGATCTGGGAGCCCCCTTATTAAAGGGGGCTCCCGAATTCCGATAAGCCCCCCGCCCGCAGACCCCGACAACCAACGACCAGGGTTGTCGGGAAGAGGCCATTGTCCTCATCAACATGGGGACAATGTGCTTTGGGGTGGGGGGGCCGCAGGGCGCTCCCTGCCCCAAAGAACCCACCCCCCATGTTGAGGACATGCGGTCTGGTACGGTTCAAGAGGGGGGGTGCTTGCACGTCCCCACCCCCTTTCCTGACCGGCCGGGCTGCGTGCTCGGCTAAGGGTCTGGTATGGATTTTGGGGGAACCCCACACCGTTTTTTGGCGTAGGGGGTTCCCCTTAAAATCCATACCAGACCTGAGGGCCGGGTATGCTCCTGGAGGGGAACCCATTCCGGTTTTATATTTAAAATTTGGCGTGGAGTTCCCCCCTCATGATTCAGGGAGAGAATCCCTGTTCAGAACGGAACACATCTGCGAATCAGATGCTTGCCCATAGAAGATAATGGGCCTGAATTCGCACCTGAGCCGCATCACAATGCCTAGAAAACTCACACGTTTTTTTGGCACTGCGCAGTGCGAATGCATCGCACATGTGTGAACTAGCCTCATAAAAATGTATGTATTTTCTAATGACATGCGAATTGGATGCGTTTTAAGCCGCATCCAATTCGCATAGGTGTAAACCCGGCCTAAAGGATATCCAATTGTTACTAAGGGGCCCAAAGTGTGCCAATAATATATCCCCCACACCATTACACCACCTGTCTGAACCATTGATACAAGGCAGGATGGATCCATGCTTTCATGTTGTTTAGGCCAAATTCTGACCCTACCATCTAAATCTCACAGCTAAAATCGAGACTCATCAGACCAGGCAATGTTTTTCCAATCTTCTAATGTCCAATTTTGGTGAGCCTATGTGATTTGTAGCCCCAGTTTCCTGTTCTTAGCTGATAGTAGTGGCACCCGGTGTAGTGTTGTGCTGCTGTAGCCCATCTGCTTCAAGGTTTTAGGTGTTGTGCATTCAGAGATGGTATTCTGCATATCTTGATTTCCCACAGGCAGAATACAATAGAGAAGCGGGGGATTCCCCCATCCATCTCAAATGTGTGGATGGGGGCATTGGTTAAATCAACCAGCTAGCTGATAAAAAAAAAATATCCAGCAATACAACAGTCATCATACTCTGAATGTCCTGAATCCCAAAACACCAGCACCGGGGCTTTATTTTCCAGCAGGAATGTTGGGGAACGCAGTTCTGGCACTTCCAGGACATAATTTATGCACAGTAAAACCTTGGTTTGAGAGTAATGAGAGCGTTTTGCAAGACAAGCAACATTTTTTAATACATTTTGACTTGCTATACAACCGATGTCTTGACATACAAGTAGCGTCATGTGACAACTAAGTATAAAAGAGAAGAGAGGCACCTCTAAGTGTAGCAATTTGGTTACATTTAATGAAGGTACAACATTTACCAACATATTGCTACACTTAAGCCTCGTACACACGGTCGGACTTCCATCGGACTTTTCCGTGGATTTTTGTCCGAACTGAGTTGGCCGGGCACACCCATAGCATACACACCACAGGACTTTTCTGCAAACTTTCCCTAAACTTTCCAACATCACGTGGTTTTTCTGCTCTTTACCGCCACCCTTTGGCCAACTTCTGCTATTGTTGGTTGATTTTAACATTATTTGTTTTGTCCATCGGACAAAAGTCCGATGGTTTTCTGTAAACACGGTCAGACTTTGCTCCATCGGACTTTTGTTGGCCAAAAGTTTGTCCGTTTGCAGACCGAACTTTTGTCCGATGAAAAACAAAAAAGTTTGTCCGATGGAGCATACATACGGTCGGATTTTTTGGCAAACTTGCTCAAAATGAAGTTTGTTGGCAAAAAGTCTGACCTTGTGTACGGGGCTTTAGACGCGCCTCTCTTCTCTTTTATACTCTGTATCTCCTGCTGGATTTTGCTTCTAATCCCCTTGTTGAGGCTTTCATTTGTGGATGGACATTTTATGGTTACACAACCTGGTCACATTGCTATAATTTTTTTATATGGACTATAAACTGAAGGACCTATGAATAAATGGTTGCGGAATGAATCATTTAAGTTTTCATTATTTCTTATGGGGAAATTTGCTTTAATATACAAGTGCTTTGAATTACAAGCATGTTTCCGGAACAAATTATGCTCACAATCCAAGGTTTTACTGTAATAGCAAAGGGTGCTGGGGGTCTATTGACGCTGGCTGCTGGGGGATCTATCATTGCTGGGTGGGGAGAATCAATTGTTGCTGGGAGGTATCTGATGTTGCTGGGGGAGGGGTGTCTGGTATTGCTGGCTGCTAGGGAACTATTTTACTGCTTTTTTATTAACAAATTCTACACAATTTACTTAGGACCACAAAATAATACTTAGTTCTAATTTGTCTAAAAGGGGCAGTACGGGGAGGTGGGTAGGGGTGACACTACCCAGAGGCGCATAGGGGGTGGAGACAAGAAGTGATTTCGAGTTCCTGCACCTTTTCTCTGAGAAAAAAAACACCACCTTCTCGCCACCATAGCATTGAAGAGTGGTTGCAAAAATAATGTGAATATAGGATACAGAGCTCTAAAAAATGCTGAAAAAAATTCACGGAATATAACAGCAAATCATTTTATAAGACCTCTCATTTCACACTTGTGCATACATGTCGTGACAAGGTCACCCGATGCCCAGAATTGAAATGCTAAGCTGCACCCCTCTTTCCTTCCCCTGGTATTTTACAAATGAGTCTGTCACTTTTCAAGACAAGAAAATATTTAAAACATTTTTACAATTGTAGCAAGGTTTTACTACCAAAGTATCCTTAAAGAATGCATTGTATTCTTAAATAAGAGTTTGGCTCCCTCTGGTGTCCATTTTATTTAATGCTATTAAGACTTTTGTTTGGCTTCATTAAACCATGAAACTAAAGCATGGTGGGAAATTAAGTGAAGGAGGAAGCCATAAGTTAGTTGAAGACTACAAACCCACAATGCAACTGTGTTACCAGGATTCAATGCACAATCGCACAGCCTGCTGGGTAAACAGATAAAAGAGGAGGTGTGGCCGGGTTTCTTTCTCTCTGGACGCCATCTTTCAACAAGCAAGAGGCCTGTGTAAGGGTGCCCAGGGCTGGAAGAGCCTGAGCCTAGATTTTGAGAGCGGATCGCCTGACAGAGGGATCCTTTTGGACAGCCCGGGTGATCGAACAGGCGGATCGGCCCGCGCTTCATAGCATTTGAAGCCACCTATTTACCAGCACTCTGGGAGTGGCCGCGCTGTGTACCGGTGCCATCTTCTTTTCCAGAGACATCTGCAAGGGAGTTCTGGACGGAGCATACCAGTGGGCTGAGGAGCCGTAGCGGTGAGAAGGCACTTGCCTACCAAGTAGTTGACTGAGTTTGTGAGAAGTGTTTTCCTGTTATCCAGACTGTGTTTGCTGACACCTGTAGTTCTACGAATAGGAATCCATTACACCTGAGTGTTTGTACAACTGGATTGACAAAGTAAGCGGTTCTTTTGCAACTACATTATATCCTCACAGTTATTACTTTTTCCTTCACCCTTTTTGGATTACAAATAAGTGCACCAACAGAGCTAGCTGAAGACGGATTAAGCTTAAAGGAACAGCCATCACTTTGCTATTTTCATAGTTTACCACATAGGATTACAGCAAGGCTGAACTGTCCTCTAGAGAGAGCCATTTAATAACAAACTTTTAACACTTAATGTAACCGTTTGCACTGTTATTGCTGTTCTGTCATTTTGGTGTGTGGGTCTGAGTGGAGACCCAATACAGGCATCATAGTATTGGGGATTTCCTCCACTGTACGCCTATTCACATCTACCTCCATTATATGGTAATCTGGTACAGTCATAAGACAACACTGAATTAATTGTGTTGCAGTGACTTTACGGAAATCTGTGTTCAGTCATCTGTTTGTACAATAACTGCATGTCACTTTTGTACTAGTAAACTATTTAAGTGGTTAATTCACAACTTGTGAGACTCTATCTCTTGCTACAGCGAGTGAAGTGCCGAGTACTAGTGGTGCAACGAATCGGTGATGATCCATGATCCGAACGGGTCACCCTGTTCGGATCGGTACACCACTCGTTCTGCGGAGCGATCTGCAGCCTCGGCCTTAGGAAAGGCCACGGCTTCGACCTAGCTCCAGAGCGGCGGCCATCTTGGTACACCCGGCGGCGGCTGCCTAGGTGCGCGCTGACGTCATCACCCCTCACCCTCACTGCTCGTGGATCTGATCTGGCCGGCTGTGGGAGAGATTGTGGATATTACAGTAAGTGGGGGAGATTGTGGATATTAGAGTGAGTGGGGGAGATTGTGGATATTACAGTGGGGAGATGACGTGGATATTACAGTGGCCAGTGGGGGAGATGACGTGAATATTACAGTGGCCAGTGGGGGAGATGAAATGGATATTACAGTAGGGGAGATGACGTGGATATTACAGTGGGGGAGGGGGAGATGATGTGGATATTACCGTGGCCAGTGGGGGAGAGGACGTGGATATTACAGTGGGGGGGGGGGGTGATGTGGATATTACAGTGGCCAGTGGGGGAGAGGACATGGATATTACAGTGGGGGGGGGGGGGGGTGACGTGGATATTACAGCAGTGGGGGAGATTGTGGATATTACAGTGGGGACTATATGGTGGTGGGATTTTCACAAGTTTTTGCAAATTCAATTAATTGCATTTTGCACATTTTTCCAAATTGACTTTTACATTATCCATATATTTTTCTAAATATTTTTTATATTTTTGGTGTTCTTGTCAATTCATGTGTTTACGCTTACGTCGGTCGGACTCGTTCACTATTGTAATATTAAGTTTAGCGCAATCCTATTTTTTCTATATTTTATTCACTGTATACAGGTTTTGCAGAAGCATTGCTTCCACTGAGTTTTAGGCGATTTTTGTGGTCGGCCGCACAAGATCGCTTCTAGGTCTTAGCGCAGTTTCTTTCCTTTTTTCCAGATGAGCATCCCTGCCTTCCCTGACTGGCGAGTCGGGCGACCGACTGCCCACTGTGCCCACTGTGCCCAGTGTTCCGTCCTCCCCTGGAACGTCCTCCAGGTTTGGCGCCTCCACATCCTGCCTCTACTTTGGGGAAGGAATCGGTCCACACACACACACACAGTGTGGTCATGGCAAGCGGAGGAACGGAAGAGCTTGAACGCCCCGCGTCATTTAAATCCCCTGTATGGGAGCATTTTGGCTTCCCTGTCAAATATGATGATGAAGGAAAGAGGTTAGTGGATAAAACCGTGACGGTGTGTAGGCACTGTGGCACAAGAAAGCCATATGACACTGGAAACACATCAAGCATGGCCACGCATTTGAAGCGACATCACCCTGGTGTTTCACTGACAGGAGTGAAAACGAAAGCTGCTCAACAACCGCTTATCACTGCGGCATTTAAGCAGCCCCTTGTTGCACAATCAGACCGGGCTAAAGCCATTACAAAAGCTATCGGTGTGTTTATAGGTGCAGACATGAGGCCATATTCGGTTGTGCAAAGCGAGGGATTTAAACACATGCTGAAAGTGCTTGAGCCACGTTGCGACATCCCGTCGCGCACCCACTTCAGCGAAAAGATTGTTCCAGATCTTTATGAGCAGGAGAAGAAAAAAGTTGTGGATGAACTATCCCGAGCATCCTCTGTTGCGCTCACGACAGACGGGTGGACCTCCAGGAGAACGGAGAGCTATGTGACGATAACCGCTCACTTCATCACAGCAGACTGGGAGATGAGAAGTCCGGTGCTGCAGACACGCCCCCTCTACGAGATTCACACAAGCACTCATCTTGCGCAGGTACTAACACAAGCAGTGGAGGAATGGAAGATAAAGAGAGCCCAGTACTAATATCCCAGTCACAACTGATAATGCCAAAAATCAAATAAATGCTTTGCACATGTAGTTTATTTGGCATCACAGAAGGGAATCTCAGTCAATAGGATGGACCGCCTCCTTGGGAGGATCAGGAAGGTGGTTTCCTACTTAAACCGAAGAACAAGAGCTGCTTATGTGCTTAAGACAAAGCAAGAAATGCTAAAGCTGCCTACTCATAAGCTCATACATGATGTCCCAACAAGGTGGAACTCCACTTATATGCTGGAGCGTTATCTGGAGCAGCAGGCAGCTATATACTCTGCATTGACCGACAAGACCCTGAAGAAAATTGTCAAAGACATCATTACCCTGTCTGATGATGTGAGAATGGCAGAGGAGGTCCTCCAGGTGCTTAAACCCCTCAAAACTAATACATCTCTGCTGAGCATTGAAAGTTCACCATCTGTGTCAATGATCCTGCCGCTGAAAACAAGGATTCTACAATCCATGGCTCCAAGTGTGGAAGATGGCACCATCACTTGAGATGTCAAGACTGCCATTAGAAAGGACCTGCAGCCCAGATACACTTCACCCCCTACTCTACAGGACTACCTTCACAGATCTACTGCCCTGGATCCGAGGTTCAAGTCCCTGTCTCACATGGACCCTGCCCTACGCCAGAGGACATAGTGACCTAACCACTGAGATTGTGAGCAGTCTGGGCACTGAAGACTATGATGAGGTAAAGACAGGGCCGCTGATAGGGCAGTACAACCAGCCCTGTTGTACGGGGCCCACCCAGATCAGCTACACAGTTGGGCCCGGCAGCATTACAGTTCATTGCTGCATTAAATAAAAAAATAGAGCTTGCTAAATTGTTCCCCCGCTCCTACATGTTTATGGAGCGGGGTTATGCCATTTTCCTGAGCCCCATCAGGTCAACAGAGGGGCCCAGGTGCGCACAGAGGAGGGACTATTTTTTCATTTTCGGGGTGCATGTACATCATGCCGCCCCGCTACTCAATTTGTCCTGGCCGGCGGAGTGATACCATGATTCTCTGCCCGGCGCCCGCCTCCAGTTCTCATTTGCCAAGATGCGAGGAGGCTGACAGGAAACATCTGAAGGAGATCGTGGCTGCAATGGACACAGTGAGTGGAGAATAGAATAGAATCCTCACTGTGTCCTAATATACAGTATATCTCACAGCACAGCGGGCTATCAGCAAAACAATAATCATCACAGGCAGCACATTAAACAGGGGCTCTATCATGGCTCTATGTCACATGGCTGCTGAGGGTTCTGACTTTGCTATGGCTGTTAGTCTGTTACATACATTACAGCCATAAGTTAAAAAGTCAGCAAACAGCCATGTGACATAGAGCCATGATAGAGCGCCTGTTTAATGTGCTGCCTGTGATGATGATTGTAATGCTGATCATAAGACGTTGAGATACTACTTTACACTTCAGTTGGGGAGCAGTAAAAGTGCAGTGGAGCTGCATTTTTACCATCCCCCAAACCAATCCCTTTTAACCGCTTCCCATCCAGCAACATACTATGTACGTCGCTGAATGGGAAGTGTGATATCTTGGTCATCACTGCAGCAATGATTGAGATATCATTTTTTAGCCCCAGCAATGTACACAAGCCATTACCAGCTTGAACAAGTATCTGATCAAACTGATCTTGGTTTGATCAGATGCTTTGGCGGCCAGAGGACAGATATGGGCTCTAAAAGACCCCAGATCTCTCCATAAAGAGGACCTGTCATTTCTCTTGCTATCACAATGGATGTTATTCATCCCTTGTGAAAGCAAAAAAAAGAAAAGAAAAAAAGGTAAAAATACAGTGTACATTTTTTACATTTTTAATAAAATAAAATGAAAAATACATTTAAACTGTCCCTGCTCTTTCATGCTTATGCACAATTGCGAACTCACACGTTGGCCCCGCACGAGTGTGTAAACAGCAACAAACCTGCATTTTGTTTTGAGACTGGGTCAGGGGCGGGGACAGGGCTGAGGTCAATGGCATGGCTGAAGGGGGCCCCGTCAGGTAGGCCTTACGGGGCCCCATAATTTCTAACAGCGGCCCTGGGTAAAGAGAGAATATTATTTAAAAATGATAAATTTAAATCTAAATACATTTTTTATTTTTGGAATAATGGATTTTATTAAATGTTGTTTTCATGTTTCATAGACATGAAAAATGTGGCAATAATATTGCCACATTTTTCATGTCTATGAAACATGAAAATAAATAATAGGTTTAATTATTCCAACAATTTTTTTTCTGCAGGGTCAAGCTGCAGAGCCAACAGGAGCAAACTTGGACTCATCTTCTTCACAAAAGAAGTCGGCGATGGCAGAGCTTTTTGGAGAGACCTTTGCCAGCAAAGACAACAAGACTCCTGCTGACATCATCAAAGAGGAGGTGGCATCCTACCTACCGGCAGCAAGTGGCATTACAGTGGATGGTGATCCACTGGCATGGTGGAAAAGCAATGTGTGTAAATACCCTCATATTGCCAAGATGGCAAGATGCTATATCGCTGTGCCAGGCTCTTCAGTTCCTTCCGAGAGAGTGTTCTCAACAGCAGGGGACATAGTGACTGCAAAGAGGTCCACACTCTCCCCAGACAATGTAGACATCCTTGTCTTTTTGAAAAAGAATTTGAAATTATAAGTTCAGGAATGCTTTGCTTTCTTTCTTTTATTCTTCTTTGATGATGTGGACATACAAGGCTTTCACTATCCATGTTTCAAGGAAGATGATGTGCCTTCTTATGTTGCACTTTAAGTTGTTTTTGGCTCATTGCCCATTGGTCCATGTTTAACCACCTCCCTAGTGTGCACGAAAACCCCCTTCCTGCCCAAGCCATTTTTCAGCTTTCAGCACTGTCACACTTTGAATGACAATTGCGCGGTCGTGCGACGTGGCTCCCAAACAAAATTTGCGTCCTTTTTTTCCCACAAATAGAGCTTTCTTTTGGTGGTATTTGATCACCTCTGCGTTTTTTTTTTTTGCGCTATAAACAAAAGAAGAGCGTCCAGTTTTGAAAAAAACCACAATTTTTTACTTTTTGCTATAATAAATACCCATTTTTTTTCTCAAATAAAATTTTCCTCAGCTTAGGCCGATACGTATTCTTCTACATATTTTTGGTAAAAAAAAAAAAATCGCAATAAGCACGTATTGATTGGTTTGCGCGAAAGTTATAGCGTCTAAAAAATAGGGGATAGATTTATAGCATTTTTTTTTTTATTAGTAATGGCGGCGATCTGCGATTTTTATTGTGACTGCGATATTGCGGCAGACACATCAGGCACTTTTGACACATTTTTGGGACCATTCACATTTATACAGCGATCCCTGCTATAAAAATGCATTGATTACTGTATAAATGTGATTGGCAGGGAAGGGGTTAACCACTAGGGGGCGGGAAGGGGTTAAATATGTTCCCTCAATGTGTTCTAACTGTGGGGGGAGGTGACTGACTGGGGGAGGTGATCGATGGTTGTCCCTATGTACAAGGGACACACCATCGGTCCCCTCTCCCTCACAGGACGTGGATCTCTGTGTTTACACACAGAGATCCACTTTCCTGCTCGTTTCCCGGGCAATCGCGGGTGCCCGGCGGCAATCGCAGCCGCCGGGCACGCGCATTGAGGCCTTGGGAACGCGGCGGGCGCGCGCGCGTGCCCTAGCTCGTTTTAAAGGGAGGACGTCATATGACGTCCTCCCAGAACGAGAGTGTCCTCCGCCCGCCGTCAATTGACAGTGGGCGGGGGACAAGTGGTTAAAGGAAGGAGATATGCCTTTTTATGTTGCACTTTAAGTTGTTTCTCATTATGTTAAAAAGAAGATATTATGCCTTGTGCACTTTAACTTGATTTTATATATTTTCAAGTAATTTAAAAGTGTTAATAAACAAAGACAAAACTTATGTTTATTTGTCTTGTGTTTTTTTTTTTTTTTGCTGATCCGAAAAATGATCCGATCCGTGACTCTGATCCGAGGATCGATCCGATCCATTAGTTTTGTGATCCGTTGCACCCCTACCGAGTACCAAGGTGACGGTAAATATACAATACAGTGTGGTATTATTGTGTTTTCTTTTAACCATTGGGTCTTACACTAACACTGCTATACAGTTGTGCCAAGGGGGGTCAAGCCAATTTTCTGGGGTTGAGAGGCAGTGTGCAGGCCCAATCAATTATCAGCAGCTGATTTTCTCTTCACGCACCCAGGCACCTTAGGCCTGGGTGCGGGCGGTTCAAGGTTCCGGCCCAGGCGCCCTAGGCCTGACCGGAATAAAGTTGGGGTCCATCCCAGGCACCTTCAGCCTGGGGTGAGGTACTATATCGTAGGCCTGGGGCCCAGTAACTTTGACTGGGTCCCGCGAGGGCGAAGTGATCCAGGGGTGCCGCCTTGCGAGGGGACCCGCATCTGAGGTGAGGAGGCCGGGGAGGTCACCCGTCCGGAAATTCCGGAGCAGCATCAACCCGGTGACGGATGGGCCTCCGGTAACTCCCTTAGAGGGACATCTTCCCCTGATAGGGGCCGCAACGCAGCGAAGGTACTCCCATCTATGTTCTATGGAGTTGCTGGTAGAGACTCACAAGTTCCATGTTCTGTGCTAAGCAAAGTTGCTATAACCCCTGGTGAAACCACAGGGGTTTAGATTGAAATCAGGATAGTGCCTCGACCTGCTCATCCCACCGTTTGCGTTATGTTATGGGTCGCAACCAGTCGGCTGTGAAAGGACTGTTTGTTGTGGAAATATAATAAACAAGTGTTGGACCCTGCATCGGTGTATGGACTCTGGTTAATGGGAGCAAGGGAGGTTTCAGCATAGCAGGACTGAGCTTCATAACTAACACACATTGGCCCGAGGAATATACTGATACTGGCCTTCACCTCACCCACAGCTATGGGGAGGACATGGGCCGTAGCGCATCTCACCCTGTCATGTGACATACCCCTAGCAAAAGGAGATGGGGTGAGGCCGCTACACTTGTAACCCCCAGCATTGGTGTCACTGAACTCAATAATAATCCCTATCTTTGGTGTCAGTGACTGAAATAATAACCCCCAGCATTTGTGTCATTGAACTCAATAATAATCCCTATCTTTGGTGTCAGTGACTGAAATAATAACCCCCAGCATTTGTGTCATTGAACTCAATAATAATCCCTGTTGTGTTACACTATGTGAAATATTATTGCTCTGTGTCTTTAAGCTCTGCTCCCTTCTGTCTAGCTGAACTCTCTCTCCCACCGTAGTTCTGTATTTTTCCCCTCTACTTCCTGTATCTCTCTCAGTGCTCAGTATACCTTCCATGCTAAACATCTTTCCATGTGGCTTACAACTGCAAAGTTTTTCTACCTATGAATATCCATCATTAAACGGAACATTCAAAAGGATTCATTATCTGTCTTTCTTAAAGTGAGTTATTTATTAAGTTAAGCTGTCTGAATCGATGCAAAGGGTAAATAGAAAAACCAGATCGTGTAAGCCCTACATTGAAGCTTGAGATAAAGTTTATCGCTTTGTAGTTGGTCCAGAACAGTAGAAAAACTGAGTTTCACAGCCTAATTACAAGATTTCTGCATGACAGTACTGATAGACAAGATTTACTGCCCTCATAGCAAGAAAGAAGAGAGCAGTTCATGGCAGCCTCATAGCCTGAGTCAGGTTGCATGGTGTCATATTACTGCACACAGATCCTGCCTGTTTATCACTCAGTCATCCTGCCATGAGTCTGAATGCCTCTGAATGTGAACTCACAGCTAACCCAGTACATGTTCCTGAAGAAACTGAGTTACCCATACGCTCAGTTAAACCCACTTGGAAAGAAATGGAGAATTATGAAGCTTTAAGGACTGAATTGTCAAATAGCTTGAAATTATTTTGGGAGAAAATTGTTTCTGAAGCTAATACAGCGTCTGTTGAACGTGAACTACTGACACTAGAGGACACAATTAAACAACTTTCTGCCTCATATGAGCTCTATCAATGTTCCAGTAACAAATTTATGAACGTATTACAAAGTTTGAACACAGAAGGTTCACTGCAAGAATTAAAGAACTTCAATGCTCTTAATCTAGAAAGATACAGTTTTATCCAGCAAACCTGATTAAAGGCAGAAGCAAAGATAAAGTTATTACAGGACACTGCATCTCACAGATCTGTTTCCACCAGACGTTCTAAAAAGTCCTCTTGATCTCCTAGTTCAAGATACTCAACACTTAGTGAGCGACTTATTAATGCCCGCGCTGAAGTGGAAGCCAGCAAGGTGCAGGTGGCATATGCAGAAAAGAGAGCTGAGTCAGTGCTTCAGACAACACATCAAAGAGCAGAGTTGGAAGCTCAGACAGGACGTCAAAGAGCAACAATAGAAACCTTAACCCAACAGTGTAAACTAGGGTGACCAGACATCCCCGGTTTCAGGGGACAGTCCCCAGATTGAGGACACTGTCCCCGGACCCTGTCTGTCTCCGTTTTTTTCCCCGGATTGTATTTGAACGGGGCTGGGAAAATTTCAAAGACAGTCAGTGCAGAATTAAAAAAAAAAAATCTGAATTACACCCCCCCTCCGCCGCTCCTACTAGCTTAGGGGGGTGTATTTTTTTTCCATTATCTGTGCCCCTTTCTGATGATCATGTGCTGGTCAGTGCGGAGGGAATATTTCTTCAGTTTCGGGTGCATGCCCATTCAGCTCCACTCGCATGTTCTTCTGCCTTGGCTCAAGTCCCGGCCAGCCGCCTGCCTGCTTATCTCCTTGTCTTCGCTGGCGGAGTGATCTTCCTCCGCTCCCCACCCAGTAGTAGCCGGGGCCCGGAGAGTAAGATTCGACAGGCTGTGAGGTGGGCGGCGACGGTCAGAGTCGCTGATTTCCGCCATTATTAGTAAAAAAAAAATTATGTGTCCCCGGATTTCATTTTAAAAATCTGGTCACCTTAGTGTAAACATGATGCAGCTATGGCAAAGCTAAGGGTCCTAGAGCAAGCTATCAATGCAGACGAAGGTGCAAGTGAGAGACAGCATCAACCTAAACATAGCAGACATGGAAGACTCCTCAAACGCACTAAAGACTATGTCCTAAGCCACTGCAGTGCACACTCCATCGTCTCCAATGCTCCTGACTACATAGAGACTCCTTCACAGCTTCAAGTTAAAGAGGTTCCAGCAACTTCCTGCACACAAAATCACTCCCGTGAATTTCCTACCTACCTACCTAGCCTTCCTTCATATGTCAGAGCATCAGAGCAAGCTTCAAGCAACTCCTCAATTTCCGGTCATTTTTACAGCCTTGAATCAACGTACCATTGGAACAACTAACTTCAAGCAAGAAACTCACCTGAATGCATCTGCTGCACCATATTTCCCTGTGTCCTTTAACAACAATGTCAAAGATATCGCAATCGGCACCATTCAGCCAACAGTATCTCGCAAAAAGGCTGAGACAGCAGAGTTTGTGAGGTACATACTTTGCAGAGAACTCACAAAGACTGGTCTTACAAGTTTTGATGACCAACCTGAGAACTACAAACGTTGGAAATGTGCTTTCAGAACTGCAATCAGTGATCTTGGCATTCCAGCTGCTGAAGAATTGGATCTGCTGATCAGATGGCTTGGTCCTCTATCTGCTCCATGTGTTAAGCCATTAGGATCGGTTTTCATGGACAATCCTACTGCAGGCCTCACAGCTGCATGGGACCGACTAGAGCAAAGTTATGGGAGTCCAGAAGCTATAGAAAATGCCTTGTTCATGCGTCTAGAAACTTTCCCAAAGATATCTGGTAAGGACAACAAGGAGTTCCAGAGACGGAGTGACCTTCTCCTTGAGCTTCAGCTAGCAAGGCAGACCCAAAACTACCTGGACTCAGTTACCTTGACACTGCAAGAGGGGTAAACCCAGTAGTCTCCAAGCTCCCGTATGGTTTGCAAGAGAAATGGTCTGCACTAGGGTCATCATACAAAAAAGAGAACAAGGTTGCCTTCCCTCCATTCTTTCTTCTGTGAATTCATCAGGAAAATTGCAGAGACCAAGAATGATCCAAGTTTTTCCTACGGTGAGTACAGTCTCTTCTCACCCTTTCCTAAGAGTACCAGTCTTCAGGGCAACTATAGAAACCATAGAGGCCCAGTATCCGTGAAAGACTGACATCCTTCCCACTCCTAACACAGTTGTTGCCACGAACAAACAGAGTAGGAAGATTGAAAACCCTAACAGAGTGTCCCATTCACAAGAAGCCACACCCCCTCATAAATGTATCGGCTTTAAGAAAAAGCCTCTTGAAGAGCGTAAGGAACTTTTTAAAGACATTTAGGGTATGTTTCAGGTGCTGTGATTCTACAGAACATTTTGCAAGGGACTGTAATGTGTCAGTAGAGTGTGGCTTTAAAGAACATGTGCAAGCCCTCCATCTGCTTGAGCCCAGCTCCGCAAAATCCGCTAACTCTCCTCCCAGGTTAACGCATGGCGGGGAGAATACAGACCAAATGCCTAATTCTACCATAATTTCTTCATCCTGCACTGAAGTTTGTGGAGAAGACCGCTGTGATAAGTCCTGTGCTAAAATATGCTTGGTGAACATATACCACAAGGATCAACCAGAAAAGACTCTAAAGGCATATGCTATCTTAGATGATCAGAGTAATAGATCACTTGCAAAATCAGAACTGTTCAATCTATTTGAAATAAAAGGCGAAGCTCATCCTTACAACTTGGGTACCTGTAGTGGAACTATAGAGGTTTCTGGAAGAAGGGCTCACGGACTTATGGTATCTTCTCTCAAAGGTAACTTGCAATTTCCCCTACCTACACTTGTTGAGTGCAATCAGATACCTGCTAACAGGGAAGAAATCCCTACTCCAGCTGCTGCTTTCCATCACCCTCACCTGAAGACAATAGCAAATGAGATACCGCCGCTTGACAAAGATGCTCAGATCCTTCTTCTGTTAGAAAGAGACATTCTAAGAGTTCACAAGGTACACAGACAAGTCAGTGGACCCCCATATGCCCAATTTGTCCAGCGCACGGATCTAGGTTGGGACCTCATAGGCAACGTCTGTATAGGCAAAATGAAGAGACCTACCAACATTTCGTCATTCAAGACAAATGTTCTGCCAAATGGCTGAAACACTTACTTTGAGCAATGCCCACATCACTACTGGGTGAAAGAAGATAGCCAGCCACGAATGGCAACATGGTATCTGTTGGAGGAGCAAACATGGCTTAAGATCATAGTTCTGGACTTTACAGTCAAAGCTTTGTAGCAAATTAGCATCTGCATGACAAAAGGGCTTGTCTCCAGCCCCCCTGGTGTGGCTATGAGCTTCAAAGAGAGGAGAAGAAATAGCTTTGCATTATCTGATTGGACAGGAAGCAAGTGTGGGTGGTTATGGTGAGGGGAATGAATGTTAAAAGCACATACCGAATAGTAAGAGTACTCTTTGTCCACCTTTTGTTCCTAGCATGCTCATGTGATCCTTTGGCTCGCTCCCTTCACCATGCAGATGAAACCATGAGTATTAAGTATCTTTCATATTATTATTATTAGAGTTGTTATAGACTGTATCTGATATCTGTTGTTAAGATATGTTTCCTATTTTTAAAGGAAGTAAATATGACTTGTTTTACTAAGCAACTGTGTCTGTCTTTTATAGGTAATATTAGAGCATTAGGCCTAGCATTCTCTGATAGGCTAGACTAGCAAACAAGGGACTATACAATTAATACATAGATGCAATAGTTATAGATTATAGATTAATAGATATAACATTGCATAGTTTACAATAGTATCTCAGGTAACACAAGCCCTTTCTCCTGCCATGATGACGACTTTGGCTCTACAGTGTTTACTGCAACCAGTGAAGATGACATACTGGCTCCTTCAATGGAAGACAAAGAATTCATCAAGGTAATGGACAATGAGTTCTTCCAAGATGACTCCAATAACTGGGTAGCACCCCTAACTTTTCGTCTCCCAAGAGAGATTGCCCAACAACTTGCAGCAGGCCATCAGTAGATTCTCCTCCTTAAAGCGAAACTTAAGCAGGAAACCAGAGATGCAAAAGCACTTTGTGGACTTTATGCAAAATATATTTCACAGAGATCATGAAGAGCCTGCACCCCCACTAATGGAGGGAGAAGAATGCTGGTACCTTCCATCCTTTAGCGTGTATCACCCACGCAAACCAGACCAAATCAGAGTTGTCTTTGATTCCAGTGGTCAGCATGAAGGTGTTTCTCTTAACAACATACTCCTTACGCCCAACTTGAACAACAGTCTAATAGGAGTCTTGATTCGCTTCAGACAAGAGTCTGTAACAGTAATGGCCGACATTCAACAGATGTTTCACTGCTTCAGTGTCAGAGAAGACAACAGAAACTACCTCAGGTTTCTATGGCACAAAGACAATGACATCAACAAGGAAGTTATAGATTATCGAATGAAGGTACATGTCTTCGGTAACAGTCCTTCCCCAGCAGTGGCAACTTATGGGCTATGGAGCACAGCTCAGACAGGAGAAGAAGAATATGGATCTGATGCTTGTCAATTTGTTGAAAGAAACTTCTACGTTGACGACGCACTCAAGTCTTTTCCAACCGCTAAAGAAGCAATTGATCTTCTCACCAGAACAAAGGAGATGCTGTCTGTAGCAAACCTTAGACTGCACAAGATTATATCCAACAGCCAGGAACCTATGAATGCCTTTCACTCTGAGGACTATTACACTAGTCTAAAAAACCTTGATTTAGGTACAGATGTGCCTCCTGTACAGCATAGTCTGGGTTTGTTGTGGAACATCAAACAAGACACATTCACCTTCCAAGTGTCAACTTGTGACAAACCCTTAACTAAGAGAGGAGTCCTGTCGGTAGTGAATAGCATCTATGACCCACTGGGTTTCCTTGCTCCAGTTACCATTCAAGGTAAGATTTTGCTAAGACAGTTATCTACTGAGAACATAGACTGGGATACTCCCTTGCCTAGTGATAAGCAACACAAGTGGGAAAGGTGGAGACATTCTTTGAAGTCACTAGAAAAACTTCAGATCTCCCGTTGCTATGTTCCAGGTTACACTTCAACTGCTAATTGGAGAGGTATTCATATTTTCTCTGATGCATCAGTTGAAGCTATTGCTGCAGTAGCCTATTTGAAGACCTCTGAAATGAATGGAGAATCACACTGTAGTTTTGTCCTAGGCAAGGCAAAACTCACTCCCAAACCTGCACATACCATACCAAGACTTGAACTTTGTGCAGCCGTGCTAGCAGTAGAAATTGCCAAAGTCATACGAAGTGAATTGGACACTAGAATTGATTCTTTCACCTTCTATACAGACAGTAAGGTAGTACTTGGTTACATAAACAACCAAACAAAACAATTTTATGTGTATGTCAGCAATAGTGATAAGCCGAACACCCCCAGGTTCGGTTCGCACCAGAACCCGCGAACGGACCGAAAGTTCGTACGAACATTAGAACCCTATTAAATACAATGGATGCGAACGTTCGAATTCTAAAGTGCTAATTATAACAACTATTATGCATGTTATTGTCCTAAAAAGGGTTTGGGAACCCGGGTTCTGCACCAGGGGACATGTATCAATGCAAAAAGAAGTTTTTAAAACGGTCGTTTTTCGGGAGCAGTCATTTTAATGATGCATAAAGTGAAAAAAAAAAAGTCAAATATTCCTTTAAATATCGTACCTGGGGGGTGTCTAAAGTATGCCTGTGAAGTGCCACGTGTTTCCCGTGTTTAGAACTGTCCCTGCACAAAATGACACTTCTAAAGGAAAAAAAAGCCATTTAAAACTGCTTGCGGCTTTAATGTAATGTCTGGTCCCGGTAATATGGATGAAAATCTTTAAGAAAAATGGCATAGCTACCCCATGACCCCCCCCCCCCTACCCCAGCCCATTACCAGCCCCTTTGGGTCTTGTATGGATATTAAGGGGAACCCCGCACATAAAATAAAAAAGGCCCTATATACTCTGAACAGCCGTATACAGGCGGTGCATCTAAGACAGGGACTGTAGGTTTGTTCTTATGTAGAATCTGTTTGTAATTTTGAACAGGTACATTGTTTAAGTGTAGCTCCAGCCCAAAAATTTATTTTTAAACTTTTTGGAAAACATAGGTAAGGGTTATCACCTGTAACATTTGTTTTGCTGTCTGTGCCCCTGTTCAGAACATTTCACCTCATTTTCCGTCCCAATGACAACTGTTTTTGAAATGTGGTGTTTTTCTTGAAACAAGGATTGCTGATAAAGCATCAGTACAGAGGAGACACCTTTCTCCCATATTAATTCTTACAGGAGAGAATTTTCCTTCCAAGGGGTAGATTTCCTCTCACTTCCTGTTGTCTTCTTGCGTTTGCAAGTAGGAGTCGTTTGTAAGTTGGATGTTTGAAAGTAGGGCCCTGCCGTATATACTCTGCAGAAATAGGCCCCTTAGTTGTTGGTGTTGGCACAACACTGTAAGCACTCACAGTTACTCTTGGTTGGTGCTGGAACGCCCTGCTGTCAACTATTATATCAGGAATTTTAATTACATATAATTGTTGAACAGTGGTAGTAAAAATTGGGCCTTTGATGGTGGTGCTGGTGCCACAACACTGTAAGCCCTGACAGTTACTCTTGGTGGGTGCAGCAATGGGCCCTGCTGTGAATTATTAGATCAAGAATTGTAATTGCATGCCCCTGTTGAACAGGGGCTGAAAAATTGGGCCTTTCGTGGTGGTGGTGGTGGTGGTGGTGTTGCCACAACACTGTAAGCCCTCAGAGTTACTCTTGGTGGGTGCAGGAATGGGCCCTGCTGTGAATTATTAGATCAAGAATTGTAATTACATGCCCCTTTTGAACAGGGGCTGAAAAATTGGGCCTTTTGTGGTGGTGGTGGTGGTGGTGTTGCCACAACACTGTAAGCCCTCAGAGTTACTCTTGGTGGGTGCAGCAATGGGCCCTGCTGTGAATTATTAGATCAAGAATTGTAATTACATGCCCCTGTTGAACAGGGGCTGAAAAATTGGGCCTTAGGCACTGGTGGCACAACACTGCAACCCCTCACAGATACTGTACTTGGAGCACAGCAATGAGCCCTGTTGCAAAGTATTGCTTCAAAAATTGTAATTACACGCCCCTGTTAAACAGGGGCTGAAAAATTGGGCGTTAGACACTGGTGGCAGCACCCATAAACAAAAATGATCTTCCAAGCTATCATCATCAATCGTATCATTGAGGACTCGGAGGAGGAGGATAGCCAGTCAACATAACAGCACAGGCACTCAGCATCAGCATCAGTCTTGAAGGGATGTGACATGTTAAAATCAATTAGTCTGTTATATCAGCATCAGGTGTGTGGTAGCTGGTGGTGATCCAAGACTGGTTCATCTTGATGAAAGTCAGTCGATCAACCGAGTCGGTGGACAGGCGCACCCTGTGATCCGTGACAAATCCTCCAGCAGCACTGAATGTGCGTTCCGAAAGAACGCTGGATGCAGGACAGGCCAGTAGCTCAATTGCATACTGTGCAAGCTCTGGCCAGTGATCCATCCTCAAGACCCAGTAAGCCAGAGGATTTTCGGTGGGGAAGGTGTCCAAGTCTGACCTTGCCCCTAGATATTCCTGCACCATGTTTATCAGACGCTGGTGATGGTTGCTGGAACCGATCATACTTTGGGGCTGCGGACTAAAGAATTGTCTGAACGCATCGGTCAGACGGCCACCTTCCCCACCGCTCCTTCTTTGACTGGCCGAAGCCTCAGCAACTCGTTGTCCAGGACCAGGAGTTTGTAACCTCCCAGTCTCTGGGAACGCATTGCACAGACCTTTCTGCAAGGCCTCCCGGAGTTGTCTCATCCTCTGCTCCCTCTGCGACGGTAACATAAGGTCCGCAACCTTACCCTTGTACCGTGGATCAAGGAGAGTGGCCAGCCAGTAATGGTCCCTCTCCTTGATCCGAAGAATACGAGGATCCTTCCGCAGACTTTGCAGGATCAGGGAGGCCATGCAGCGTAGGTTTGCTGAGGCATTCGCTCTGGAGTCCTCTGGGTCGCTAAGGACGACATGTTCCGCAGCCACCTCCTCCCAGCCACGTACAAGTCCACTGGTTTCTTGGGACTGTAAATCATCCCTAAAAGACTGCTGCTGATGATGCTGAGTGCCAGCCTCCACCTCCATGCTGACACAATCCTCCTCCTCCTCCTCCTCTTCCTGTGCGATGGGTGGGACAGAAGGAACACTGTCTGGGTAAAGGGGGCCTTGAGAGGCAAGGAAGTCCTCCTCTTCCTGCCTCTGTTCTGCCTCAAGTGCCCTGTCCATTATTCCACGCAGCGTGTGCTCCAACAGGTGGACAAGAGGTACAGTGTCACTGATGCATGCACTGTCACTGCTCACCATCCTCGTGGCCTCCTCAAATGGTGCCAGGACAGTGCATGCATCCCTGATCATGCCCCACTGGCGTGGAGAAAAAAACCAAGCTCCCCTGACCCTGTCCTGGTGCCGTAGTCGCACAGGTACTCATTGATGGCCCTCTGCTGCGTGTGCAGCCGCTGCAGCATGGCCAACGTTGAGTTCCACCTGGTGGGCATGTCACATATAAGGCGGTTCTTGGGCAGGTTCAACTCCTTTTGCAGCTCAGCCAGGCGAGCACTGGCATTATAAGATCTGTGGAAATGCACACAGACTTTCCTGGCCTGCCTCAGGACATCCTGTAAGCCCGGGTACCTGCCCAAGAACCGCTACACCACCAGGTTAAGGACGTGAGCCACACAGGGCACATGGGTCAGTTGTCCCTGTCGGAGGGCGGAGAGGAGGTTGGTGCCATTGTCGCAAACCACCATTCCTGGCTTAAGCTGGCGTGGCGTCAACCACCTCTCGGCCTGGCCCTGCAGAGCAGACAGGACCTCTGCCCCAGTGTGGCTTCTGTCCCCCAAACACACCAGCGCAAGCACGGCATGGCATCTTTTTGCCTGCGTACTTGCGTAGCCCCTTGAACGGCTACGGAGCACCGCTGGTTCATTGGACAAACCACAGGAAGAGGCCATGGAGGAAGAAGAAGAGGAGGGGGTGGAGGAGAGAGGTGTGTCACAACCAGTAGTAGCATTTTGGAGGCGTGGCGGTGGAACAACCTCCAACACTACTGCACCTTGTCCTGCATCCTTCCCAGCTGCCAAAAGAGTGACCCAATGGGCCGTGAAAGAAAGGTAACGTCCCTGTCCATGCCTGCTGGACCATGAGTCAGCGGTAATATGCACCTTACCGCTGACCGCCCTGTCCAGCGAGGCCAAGACATTGCCTTCCACATGCCGGTAGAGAGCCGGAATAGCCTTCCGTGAGAAAAAGTGGCGTTTGGGAACCTGCCACTGAGGAACCGCACATTGCACAAACTCACAAAATGGGGCCGAGTCTACCAACTGAAAAGGCAGCTGTTGAAGCGCTAGCAATTTAGCCAAGCTAGCATTCAACCGCTGGGCATGTGGATGGCTGGGAGTGAACTTCTTTCGACGGTCCAGCAGCTGGGGCAGGGAAATTTGCCTGCTAGAATCGGACGTCGGTGTACTGCTAGCAGAGTGGCCGCAAGTACTTGGCTGTGACACACCTAATTCTACACCTTCATTCCTCTCAGTGCATGTTTCAGAGAGGACTGAAGTTATAGTGGGGTTGGAGATCCCAGCTGATGCGGTGCAAGGAGAGGTCCGCTTTGTTCTTTGGTGTGGGTCTTTGAGGTAGGCTTGCCAACGAGCTGCATGGCAGGTCAACATATGTCTGGTCAGGCATGTGGTACCCAAGCGGCTGATGTTTTGGCCACGCGATATACGCTTGAGACATATGTTGCAAACAGCAGCTGTGCGATCTGATGCACTAGCCTCAAAAAAGGCCCACACCAAGGAACTTTTTGAATGACGGGCAGAGGCAGCGCCCTGCACAGGCGGAGCTCTGCGGTGTGATTCCGTCGGTGTACTGCCCTTACGCTGGCCACCAAAGGGCATCCTGCCTCGTTGGAGATGTGCCTCCTCCTCATCCTCCTCCTCCTCCTCTCTACTATTAGGCACCCACGTGGAGTCAGTGACCTCATAATCCCCTCCCTCCTCATCACTGGAGCCAATCTGGCAGTATGCTGCAGCTGCTGGAACATGACTGCCAGATTGGTGTCCTTCTTGAGCATCCCCTCTGTCTGCTCTCACGCTACTGCCTTCCTGTAGCTGGGTTTCATCATCAGACCCTTCGAAACGCTGGGCATCCTCCTGGAGCATGTACCCAACACTGTGCTCAAACAGTTCGGGGGACTCCTCAGGAGGAGGACATGGTGGGTCTAGGGAAGGAGTGACTGATGATGAGTCTGACATTGATACCAGGGAAGAGGACGCTTTGGCAGCTGCTTTGCCAGTACCCTGAGCCTGGGTGAGAGAGGATGAGGAGGAGGAGGAGGGCTTGGTCATCCACTCTACCAAGTCTTCGGCATGATGTGGCTCAACATGTCCAGCTGCCGAAAAGAAGGACAAGCGTGTCCCATGGCCATGTGCTGATGACAATGCACCGCGTCCACGACCAGCACTGTTGCCCCCAGACACAGAGCCTGCTTGCCCTCTTTTATTGCCTCCTGACTGTCTGCCTCTCCTTGTTTGCCTTCCAGACATTCTAATAGATGGCCTGCAGGGAGATGGGAAAAAAGCAATAAGGGCTACCTTCAGGTGTCCTTCTCTGTCCCTTTACTTAAGGATTTCTAAATATGGTTGAGGATGATTGCTTTTGCACAGAATAGCACAACGACAATTTCCCTGACTGTCCAAAAAACAAGGATTTCAAAGATGGTTGATGAGGAATGCTTTAGCACACTATAGCACAAGGAGAATTTCCCTCACTGTCCTTCCCTGTCCCTAGAAACAAGGATTCGCACAGTGAAAGAAACTGACACTCTCCCTACCTAGAGTTTTCTGTCCCTAGAAAAAATGTTTTTTTAAAGCACACTATAGCACAAGGAGAATTCCCCTCACTTTCCTTCTTTGTCCCTAGAAACAAGGATTCGCACAGTGAAAGAAACTGACACTCTCCCTACCTAGAGTTTTCTGTCCCTAGAAAAAATGTTTTTTTAAAGCACACTATAGCACAAGGAGAATTCACTCACTGTCCTTCCCTGTCCCTAGAAACAAGGATTTGCACAGTGAAAGAAACTGACACTCTCCCTACCTAGAGTTTTCTGTCCCTAGAAAAAATGTTTTTTTAAAGCACACTATAGCACAAGGAGAATTCCCCTCACTTTCCTTCTTTGTCCCTAGAAACAAGGATTCGCACAGTGAAAGAAACTGACACTCTCCCTACCTAGAGTTTTCTGTCCCTAGAAAAAATGTTTTTTTAAAGCACACTATAGCACAAGGAGAATTCACTCACTGCCCTTCCCTGTCCCTAGAAACAAGGATTCGCACAGTGAAAGAAACTGACACTCTCCCTACCTAGAGTTTTCTGTCCCTAGAAAAAATGTTTTTTTAAAGCACACTATAGCACAAGGAGAATTCCCCTCACTTTCCTTCTTTGTCCCTAGAAACAAGGATTCGCACAGTGAAAGAAACTGACACTCTCCCTACCTAGAGTTTTCTGTCCCTAGAAAAAATGTTTTTTTAAAGCACACTATAGCACAAGGAGAATTCACTCACTGTCCTTCCCTGTCCCTAGAAACAAGGATTCGCACAGTGAAAGAAACTGACACTCTCCCTACCTAGAGTTTTCTGTCCCTAGAAAAAATGTTTTTTTAAAGCACACTATAGCACAAGGAGAATTCCCCTCACTTTCCTTCTTTGTCCCTAGAAACAAGGATTCGCACAGTGAAAGAAACTGACACTCTCCCTACCTAGAGTTTTCTGTCCCTAGAAAAAATGTTTTTTTAAAGCACACTATAGCACAAGGAGAATTCACTCACTGTCCTTCCCTGTCCCTAGAAACAAGGATTCGCACAGTGAAAGAAACTGACACTCTCCCTACCTAGAGTTTTCTGTCCCTAGAAAAAATGTTTTTTTAAAGCACACTATAGCACAATGAGAATTCCCCTCACTTTCCTTCTTTGTCCCTAGAAACAAGGATTCGCACAGTAAAAGACACTGACACTCTCCCTACCTAGAGTTTTCTGTCCCTAGAAAAAATGTTTTTTTAAAGCACACTATAGCACAAGGAGAATTCACTCACTGTCCTTCCCTGTCCCTAGAAACAAGGATTCGCACAGTGAAAGAAACTCACACTCTCCCTACCTAGAATTTTCTGTCCCTAGAAAAAATGTTTTTTTAAAGCACACTATAGCACAAGGAGAATTCCCCTCACTTTCCTTCTTTGTCCCTAGAAACAAGGATTCGCACAGTGAAAGAAACTGACACTCTCCCTACCTAGAGTTTTCTGTCCCTAGAAAAAATGTTTTTTTAAAGCACACTATAGCACAAGGAGAATTCACTCACTGTCCTTCCCTGTCCCTAGAAACAAGGATTCGCACAGTGAAAGAAACTGACACTCTCCCTACCTAGAGTTTTCTGTTCCTAGAAAAAATGTTTTTTTAAAGCACACTATAGCACAAGGAGAATTCACTCACTGTCCTTCCCTGTCCCTAGAAACAAGGATTCGCACAGTAAAACACACTGACACTCTCCCTACCTATCCTTCTCTTTCCCTAAACTAAAGGAATCCAGGTTAAGCAAGAAAGAAATAAATGTCACTGTCCCTGCCTATGCTTCTCTTTCCCTGCTCCGGAACACACTACACTAGGCCGCCGTGCTGGCGGCCTTTTATAGTGTGGGGCGTGTACTAAACACCCTCAGCAATAATTGGCCACAGGCATCCTGCCTGTGGCCAATCATTGCTCTCCTCGCTGCCGGCGCTGTGATTGGCCAAGCATGCGGGGTCACAGTGCATGCTTGGCCAATCACAGCGCCTGGATGACACTGCGATGGCGTAGTGCATTGTGGGCCGTTCGCGTCACTCGAATTTGGCGCGAACGGCCCAAATCGTTCGATCTTCGTCGAACGATCGAACAGCCGATGTTCGAGTCGAACGTATGTTCGACTCGAACACGAAGCTCATCCCTAGTCAGCAACAGGGTTGAACGTATTAAGAGACTCTCTCTACCAAGTCAATGGCATCACGTTCCCACTGAACTCAACCCAGCTGACTGTGGGGCCAGAGCAGTGTCACCTGTTCTTCAGGACAGCTTATGGCTGTCACCTTCAAGGTTTTTGTGTGAGGACTCCTACTCACCTCCTATTGACACCACCTATGGGCTGGTAAGCCCTGAAGATAAGGCAATAAGAACTGTAACCATTTCACTACACACTTCTGTAAGTACAAAACAGAAGCTGTGGTCACACCATTACAGGCATCAATGGAAGCAGGTGCAGCATCTAGCCAATGTGTTTTGGCATCGCTGGAGGAAGGAGTATCTTCATCACCTTCAAGGTTGTAACAAATGGCAAACATCTAAGCCGAATCTTAAGGTTGGAGACCTCATCCTTCTAAAAGACAAGGAAGTTTGTCGGAATGAGTGGCCCATGGGTCTTATTATTAAAGTTATTCCCAGTGATAACAAGGTCCGGAAGGTAGAAGTCAAGGTAACCAAGGGAGGATCGACACAAACCTTTAGTCGACCAATTACAGAGTTAGTACTCCTTTTGCCAGGTGAGTGACTTGTGCAAGGACTAGCCATGCTGTTGGCACAGCGGGGAGTACATTTCTGCTATCTACAGGTTCTACTCAGAACTTTGGAATTCTTTGAAGACGTCATACCTTGGACTTCATGTTCTTCAATCCTGTTGAACTTTTATATTTATGCTTGTTTTGTTGCATGTTTTTTTATTATAGGTTCCAGGACATTTATCAGTATTGGACCTTTTGAATATATATATTAGTTTATGGTTATGAAATCGAAAGATTTCAGACGGGGAGTGTTGTGTTACACTATGTGAATTATTATTGCTCTGTGTCTTTAAGCTCTGCTCCCTTCTGTCTAGCTGAACTCTCTCTCCCACCGTAGTTCTGTATTTTTCCCCTCTACTTCCTGTATCTCTCTAAGAGCTCAGTATACCTTCCATGCTAAACATCTTTCCATGTGCCTTACAACTGCAACGTTTTTCTACCTATGAATATCCACCATTAAAAGGAACATTCAAAAGATTCATCGTCTGTCTCTCTAACAGTGAGTTATTCATTGAGTTAAGCTGTCTGAATTGATGCAAAGGATAAATGGAACACCAGGTCGTGTAAGCCCTACAGTAAACCTGGAGATAAGGTTTATCGCTTTGTAGTTGGTCCAGAACAATCCCTATCTTTGGTGTCAGTGACTGAAATAATAACCCCCAGCATTGGTGTCATTGAACTCAATAATAATCCCCATCTTTGGTGTCAGTGACTGAAATAATAACCCCCAACATTGGTGTCAGGGCCCACAATAAAAAACCACCAGCATGTGTCAGTTGTTGCATTAATAGCCCTCAGCATTGTTGCCAGTGAACCCAAAAAATAACCCACAGAATTGGTGACCGGTGACCATAATAATAACCCATAGCATTTTATTGGCCATATTTATCACTATATAGAGCTTTATACATTTTCATCCAAAATTAGTCTAAAAACATGTCTTTTACTACAAAATTAAGGTGATTTATAATTTACACTGTTATTGAATGTTCTAAAGTGCACATGGGGCTATAGATTAACCACTTCAGCCTTGGAAGGTTTACCCCCCTTCATGACCAAACAATTTTTTGCAATATGGCACTGCATTCGTTTAACTGAAAACTGCGCGGTCATGCGACGCTGCACCCAATTAAAAATGCCGTCCTTTTATCCCCACAAATCGAGATTTATTTTGGTGGTATTCGATCACTTCTGCCGTTTTTATTGTTTGAGCTATAAACAAAAAAAGGCAGACAATTTAAAAAAAAAACATTTTTTTTACCTTCTGCTATAAAACATACCCAATAAATAAAAAAAAAATAATCAAATTTCTTCATGAATTTAGGCTAATATGTACTCTGCTACATATTTTTGGTAAATAAAACCCCAATAAGTGTATATTGATTGGTTTGCGCAAAAGTCTACAAACTATGGGATATTTTTATATAATTTTTATTTATTTGTTCACTAGTAATGTCAGCGTTTAGCAACTTATAGCGGGATTGTGACATTACGATGGACAAATCGGACACTAAGCAACACTTTTGATACTTTTTAGGGGACCAGTGACGCTAATACAGTGATCAGTGCTAAAAAGTATGCACTGTCACTGTGCTAATGACACTGGCAGCGGAGGGGTTAACATCAGGGGCGATCAAAGGGTTAAATGTGTTGCTAGGGGGTGCTTGCTAACTGTGGGAAGACAGAGATCCGTGTTCCTGCTTAGCAGAAATATAGGATTTCTGTCTCCCCTACTAACAGAATGGTGATCTGCCTTGTTTACAAAGGCAGTCCGCCATTTTGCCTCTGTTGGGAACGATCGGCGGGTCCCAGCAGACATCGGGTCTGCAGGACCAGCTGATTGGCTCACACTGCGCACAGGAGCCGCCGCCCTGCAGCAAATGTATTTGGGGCGGTCAGCAAGAAGTTATTTTAATTTCATTTATGTCAGCCCCTATGATATTGGGCTACCTAAACCAAGGAGATTTTCCTTTCTGGTATCCTTGCTTTGACCTGAACTGTGCAGGATACATTAGTTAAAAGTGGAAACAATTTAAACTAAAGAGATGTTGGCCAATCACAGCGCGGTAAGAACGGTGAGCCATAATGGGCCAAAGCCAGGGTGGCTTTGGCCCATTATGTCTCAGGGGGTTTAGTACACGCCCCACACTATATAAGGCCGCCTGCGTGGCGGCCTTGTGTAGTGTGTTGCGGCGGCGGTCAAAGAATGACAGAGAGAGAGATATAGTGTCCTTTTCATTTGAGTTAGATAGAGCAGGCAGGCGAGTCAGTTAGCTGCAGTTACAGTGTGTAGAGCATATATATGCATCCCAGGTGTGTGTGTGTGTGTATATGTGTGTGTGTGTGTGTGTGTGTGTGTGATATATATATATATGTAGCGCTACCCCCAGTTAAGAGAGCCGCTGGTTTGATTTCAGGCCCTGAGTACAGCTCCGCCAACCGCAATCTTGTCTAGTCTCCTATGGCACAGTTAGTCTAGGGATGTTATCTATCACAATCTATACCTGATTGCACACACACCCCAACTTCTCAGGAGATATAAGCACTATGTGCAATGATAACACAGTGATAACAAGTGGCAAAGTATAACGGTTTTACTTTAGTTTAAAAGGCACAGGTTAAAACATAACAGGTAACTTGCTTACAGAGCCCTGCAGCAATAGATATAGCATACACTAATAGCATAGCGCGGTAATCCACCACGCGCAGCTATTAGTATCTACGCGCCCTGTGGCGCACTAAACAATATTCTATCTCCCCTCCCTGGTCAGGCCTGACACAGAATTAACCTCAGTCTTTAGAATAAGGATTTCTTCGCATGCAAACTTGAAATGGTGGTGCATGTTCAGGAACAATATTTGTAATCCACAAAGTAGGCAAATCACAAGGAACACTATACTGGAGACCCTTTAACTCTGTCCTGCTACTGGTCTTCCAGTGGAACAGCAAAATAAAGGACCGGTGGGCCAAGGCAGTCTATAGGCCTAAACACAGTACAGCCTATTGTATTGAGTAGGTGCTCGCTCACCACTCCAGGTGCGATCCCAGTCCGGGACTTCCACCTGCTGTGTCTCCGCACACAGCGTCTGCAACGGTCGGGTCCCCGATCGTATCGATGTCAGCGGTAAGCAAAGTCAGATGCCACCCAGGCTCTGCAATGGGGTGGAAGGCTCTTCGGAAGTTGCGCAAGGCCCCAGGCTTCAGGCCCTGCACTCCAGCAGATCCGCACAGGAAGACCAGTCAGCAGCCGCGCGGTGTCCAAAAGAGGCCGAGCTCTCCACGCCTCCTCTGTTTATCTCCCTCCCACAAGTCTCTGCGGTGGTAACATTGCACCCTGGGTGCCGAATGGGACTCTGGGAAATGCAGTCCCGGGAGTCTTAAAGGAGACCCCGCTACACACTCCCCCCACTTGAACTCTTTGGTCCTCAATGATAACTTTTAACATACACTACGTACAATTCTAGACAATGTTGTGTACGATGTCGGCAAAGGGAACTCCCACCAAAACTGAGGGGTTGAATTCCCTTGCCCACAGGTCACACTATCATGAGTGGCCTGCCTAACTGTGCCAGAGGATGAGTTGGGGTTGCCCTCCACCAAATGAACAGTGGAGGGAACTGGATGCTCTGTACTTCTCCTTGCAGTGACCACTGTTTCTTCTGAACCCTTCCCCATTTGTGAGTAAGTCAGCTTCTTAGGAGGCCTTATAACTCTTCTAGCTCTTTGCTCTCTTGGGACTTCTGGCTGGGACACTGCAGGCTCCTCTTCTGGAGCAGACTTGAGGGATTATGCTGGCTCTGAAACACTTGGTTCAGGATCCTGGAGGTACCTGGAGTCCCTTGGGTCCTCCTCTGAGTATGTGTCACAGGCATCTTCCCAGTAATCTGACAAAGGACTGGATGGAACGAACTCAGTAGCTTCTGCATTCAGTTTTCTGTCTATAGTGTCTTCGGTAGGGGGAAGATCTATAGCAGAAGTTCCTGAAGTTGGCCATAACCAATCAAGTTCCTGTCTCTCATCTTCACTTTGTTCAGAGGTCTCTACATCTTTATTTTGAGAGGACTGAGACCGAGTGTTTGGCCTAGAATGGGGTCTGGGCTTGTGGAGTCCCTCGCAGGAGGTATCCGAACTGCTTCAGCAAGTGGGAGTAAGTGGTTCCGGTGCCAAGTCTTCAGTGGGCCCACCTTCCCTTCTGGCTTCAACTTATAGACAGGTAGACCTGGCAGCTTCTTACAAATGACATAGGGTTTAGGTCTCCATCTGTCTGCAAGCTTGTGTTTTCCAGGGACTCCCAGGTTTCGTAGCAGAACTCGTCTCCAGGTTGCAGGTCCTGGATCCGAACCTTCAGGTCAAAGTCCCTCTTGTTGCGGGCCCCCCTTTGGTCTGAAGCCGCTTGGGCCTGTTCATAAGCCAACTTCAAGCTGTGTCTGAGTCTGTCCACATATCCCTTGTGAGAGGTGGCTGAGGAATGATCTATGGAGGTGCCAAAGGCCAGGTCCACAGGTAACCTTGCTTCTCTTCCGAACATGAGACGGTAGGGGGAGTAGCCTGTAGCATCACTGGTGGTACTATTGTAAGCGTGTACTATAGCCGCTATGTGCTTGCTCCAATGCTGTTTCTTCTCGCTATTCAGGGTCCCCAACATATTGAGCAGAGTTCGGTTGAACCTCTCCTGTTGAGCATCCCCTTGTGGGTGGTAAGGAGAGGTTCGGGTCTTCTTGATCCCTAAGGAATCCAGGAGCTTCCGGATCAGCCGACTCTCAAAGTCCCTCCCTTGGTCTGAGTGAAGTCGCTGTGGTAGCCCGTAATGGATGAAATACTTCTCCATAAGTACCTTGGCCACCGTGGAGGCCTTCTGATCTTTGGTTGGGAAAGCCTGGGCATACCGGGTGAAATGATCGGTTATCACCAGAACATTTCCTAGTCCACTCAGGTCGGGTTCGAGGCAGAGAAAATCAATGCATACCAAATCCAGCGGGCCTTGACTTTGCAGATGGCCCATTGGGGCAGCTTGATGGGGTAAAGTCTTCCGCTGGATGCAGCGTGCACATAAATGGCAGTACTCCTCTACTTCAGCCCTCATGAAGGGCCAATAGAACCGACTCCTAACAAGTTGGAAGGTTCTTTCAGCCCCTAGGTGTCCATGATTGTCATGCAGGGCAACCAAGATGGTCTCTCTGTGTTTCTCGGGAAGAAACAGTTGCCATTTGTCTTCCAGGTCATCAGAGGGGCCCCATCGGTAGACCACTCCCTAGTGAAATGTAAAGGGGTATACTGCGCTGGGCTTGTGTATATACCAAAGGAAGCTGCCAACACTGCTAATAGAAAAAAAGCTGGAATAGTGTGAAAAATAAAAAATGCAGCGCTACCTAGGCAAAATGATATATGTGAGCAAATTAATACACAACATAAACATATGGTAATCATATATAGTGAACACGTGTAACACCCAAAAAATCGTGCGTGCTGAGTGTCTCTATTGCTAGAGTGGTCAAACAATAATATGATAACCCATATTAATAAACAGAATGAGAATTATAATCAAATAAAATCCATCAGATAGAATAAAGTCCATCAGACAAAAATCAATACAATGTCCAAATGGTGAAGATCAATCCAAAAAGAAAAGAAAACGTGTTCAATCAAGATGTGAACTTGCGATACAGAATATTCGGTGTATAGGACTAATGTGAAAACCACCACCAAGGATAAGTTGAAGGAGGCTTACCAAAGATCTCGGATTTGGAGAGGCATACGCCACCCAAATCGGAGAAAGCTTGAGGGTTAATGGAACCCAGTATGGATGGTCTTGAGTTGGAGGGTGGTCAGGAGTCAAAGCGGTTGATCAGCTGTATCCTCTGCTCTGTACTTTCAAAAGTTGAAATGTCTTCTCTTTTGTATTACATTGTAAGATGTTCACAAATTAAGGTGTAGACATCCAGCTAGTGTATACACAATCCTCCATACAAAAGGGTTGGATGCAACTATCTGGTGCAGTGGAGATCGTTTGAGGCTGTATCTGACCCCTTGGGGTCCATCAGTAAGGTGAGAGGCTGGTGTCTACAGTGGAGGATTGTGTATGCTGAGTGATTCCCTACTGATCCCTGATATCCCTGATGTAATTAGCTGGATGTCTACACCTTAATTTGTGAACATCTTACAATGTAATACAAAAGAGAAGACATTTCAACTTTTGAAAGTACAGAGCAGAGGATACAGCTGATCAACCGCTTTGACTCCTGACCACCCTCCAACTCAAGACCATCCATACTGGGTTCCATTAACCCTCAAGCTTTCTCCGATTTGGGTGGCGTATGCCTCTCCAAATCCGAGATCTTTGGTAAGCCTCCTTCAACTTATCCTTGGTGGTGGTTTTCACATTAGTCCTATACACCGAATATTCTGTATCGCAAGTTCACATCTTGATTGAACACGTTTTCTTTTCTTTTTGGATTGATCTTCACCATTTGGACAATGTATTGATTTTTGTCTGATGGACTTTATTCTATCTGATGGATTTTATTTGATTATAATTCTCATTCTGTTTATTAATATGGGTTATCATATTATTGTTTGACCACTCTAGCAATAGAGACACTCAGCACGCACGATTTTTTGGGTGTTACACGTGTTCACTATATATGATTACCATATGTTTATGTTGTGTATTAATTTGCTCACATATATCATTTTGCCTAGGTAGCGCTACATTTTTTATTTTTCACGGTAGACCACTCCCTGATGCACCTGCAACCTGTCCCACTCTTTCCTTAACAGGCGAGCTTCCTTTGAAGGATGGCGCAGGAGTCTACTTGGATCCTGATTCTCCAGGGCCTCCAGGACCAATCTCCCCATGGGGTCTTCCAATTGGTCACATCTCAGCTCCTTCTTTGACAGTTTAGGCAGATTATCTTCTTCCAACTGGGTTACCCCACAGTATTGCTTGGGAACTCCTACCATGGTAACTCCTATCTCTTCTGCCCTTGAGCCTCCTCTGGCTTGAAGTTCAGCCCCTTGGCAAGGGACCCCGTCAGGTGCCACTTGGGTCCAGTCTTCTGCATCACCGGTGGGGGCGTGAGATCTTTTAGATAGGGCGTCTGCGTCTCGATTCCCAGGCCTGTATTTCAGGCTGAAATTGAACCCAGACAGTGCAGCCAGCCATCTATGTCAGCTTTGCTGTGGTAAAGAGATAAGTAAGGGGGTTGTTGTCGGTTTTCACAGTGAATTCTGCCCCATACAGGTAGTCTTTAAGTTTGTCAACTACCGCCCACTTGAGGGCCAGGAACTCCAACTTATGAGTGGGGTAGTTCTTTTCAGAGGGGGTCAGACTCCTGCTCACATAGGCAATGGGTCACAGTTGTCCTTCATTCTCCTGATAGAGCACTCCTCCCAGACCGTCATGACTGGCATCTACGTGGAGTTCATAAGGTCTCTTTGGGTCTGCATAGGCCAAGACAGAGGCGGTGGTTAGGCTTTTTTTTAACATCTGAAAGGCCTCTTCACACTTTTGGTTCCACTGGTCTTGGACTGACTCTCCCGGCTTCCTGGGACCCGAGTCATCCTTTTCCCCTTCCGTCTTGAGTAGCTCATTCAGGGGTCTGGCAATTCGGGCAAACCCCTTCACGAACCTTCTATAATAGGAACAGAACCCCAGGAAGGATCTGAGTTCTGTTACCGTGGTAGTCCGTGGCCAGGAAGTAACTGCCTCCAACTTCTCGGGGTCTGTGGCCACTCCTTCTTCAGACACTATGTGCCCCAGATAGTTAACGGAAGATTGGTAGAACCTACACTTCTCTGGCGAAAGCTTGAGTCCCTCCTCACTGAGTCTTCTCAAAACTTTCTCCAGTCTCTCTTCGTGTTCTTCCAAGGTCCTCCCGAAGACAATGACTTCGTCTAAGTACACAAGGACCTCAATAAGGTTCATGTCTCCTACAGTCTTTTCCATGAGACGTTGGAAGGTGGCTGGGGCTCCTGACAGTCCCTGGGGCATTCGGTCGAATTCAAAGAACCCCACTGGGGTTATGAAGGCTGTCTTCTCCTTGTCTTCCGGATGCATAGGGATCTGATAGTATCCACTCTTGAGGTCCATCACGCTGAACCACTTGGCTCCAGACAAGCTCTGTAGGGCATCCTCTATCCTCGGGGTGTGTACTGGTCAGGGATGGTTCTCCTGTTGAGGGTCCTGTAGTCTATACACAACCTCAACGATCCATTCTTCTTTCTGACTACTACTATCGGAGAGGCATAGGGACTTCTAGACTCCCGGATCACATCGGTCCTCTTGAGTTCTCCGAGTTGCTCCCTCAGATCTTCCAGGTCTGCTAGTGGGACTCGCCTGACTCTCTCCTTGAAGGGTTTGTCTTCCTGGAGGCGGATTCGATGGGTGGCACTCCTCGCACACCCCACATCGAACTCATCTTGAGAGAAGATCTTCTTCCACCTGGTCAACTGGGCCTTGGCTCTCTCTCTCCAAGCCCTGGGCAGGTTTGGGTTCTCCATGGAGAGTTTCTCCCAAACATTCCCTCCTTCACCCGTCTCCTCCACATCCGACAGAGCAACTGGGGTAGCAGGGCTCACCTGGCCCAGCAACATCCTGGCTGGGATCTCCATGGGGCTATCCGTAGTATTCCTGACACTCACAGGTACCTTACAGTGGGCCTTCTTCAGAGCCCTCAGTGGGACCACTTCTGGGATTACTTCTAAACCCAAGTGTTCTCCCCTTGGATCGGGTTCCAACATGACAAAAGGTCCCGGTTGCTCCCAAGTAAGCTTCACAGTGGCTCTGAGACAGGTTACTTCGCCGGGCTGCAACACCACTCCCTTCTTTCCAAGTCTCCAGACCTTCCCCACTCCCTCTTCTGGGGCCTGTTGCTCCAAGACCAACCGCTGGTAGGCTGTCTTCAACATGGGGTGGATCTTGGTGGCCGTGGGGGCTTTCCTGCATGCAAGAGGGGTCAGAAGCCTCCGGACCATGTCCCTGTTTGTCCCTATTATTAAGGAACTCTTGTTGGCTCCAGGCAGCCGAGGGCACACAACTGCCAGAGTGTCAAACACTTCAGCCTTCCCGGCCACAGATGGGTCGAAGGTCAGTTTTATGGGCAGATGGCCATCATAGGGGAAGCTCTGGGTCCCGATTCCCCATATTTCTAGTTCCTCTATCTTCTTGATAGGCAAGTGGCCTAAGTGTTTGTCATAAAAGTCCCGGTACAACAGGGACACCTGCGCCCCAGTATCCAATATGGCTCTTGTGTAGACTCCCTCCACTTGGACAGGTACTATCGGGGAGGGACCCACCAGCTTCTCTGGATATCGCTTCGAAGGGGTCTCCTTCCTTGGATCTTTGCGTTTCCCTTTTGGACTTTCTTCCTTCCATTTGTCTTTGGACTTAAGTCTCTCTTGGGCCTGGTATGCACTGATTTCCCTCCTTTTAATGGGTGTACAGACCCGCTTTTTTTCTGGGGTGTATTCCCGCTGTGGAATACTGTGCTTCTTCTGAGGAGTTCTGTCCTCTCTTTTCTTGGGCTTCTCAGTCAGTTTGGAGCTCACTGAAGATGATGGGCACCCGGTTGACTCCTTCACCGGGGCCCTCTGGAGTTTCCCGCCGGCTTGCGGTTATCTGCTTTCTTTTTCTTGGGACTGGAACATACAGCTGCAATATGGCCAATCCCTCTACAGTTAAAACAGATCACATCCCCCCAATCTTGCAGGGGAATGGGCACTGAAGCATCTGAGAACAACTCCTTCTTTGGTCCTTCTCTCTCAGGAACCTTTGAATCTTTTGCAATCAGGGAGGTCAGCATCTCTAACACCTGAGACATCTGTGATTTTAAAGCTGGGTCTCTTTCTTTCGTCATCACTGAGTTGACTATCACTGGTGCAGCAGAGGTATGTGTCTTGATCACTTGTTGATCCACCTGTAGTGACACCTCATCCCTAATAATTTTTATCAGATCAGAGTAAGTCAGTGACATTCCCCCTCCAGAGGTTTTCAGGTGAAGCCAGACTGGATCCGAGCGTAACGCTCCCTTTAACACTTGCTTCATTCTTGCCGCATCTGTGTCTTGGGGCAACATCCCTTTCTTTAATACGATCTTGCAAAGCATCTTGTTTAGTCTTCTCACATACTCTGAAAGCTTCTCATTCGGCTGTTGGAAAGTATGTTCGAATTGGTACACTAGTAGGGATGAGCTCCGCGTTCGAGTCAAACATACGTTCGACTCGAACATCGTGTGTTCGATCGTTCGACGAAGATCAAACGTTTTGGGTCGTTCGCGCCAAATTCGAGTGACGCGAATGGCCCAAAATCCCGGCGCTGTGATTGGCCAAGCATGCACTGTGACCCCGCATGCTTGGCCAATCACAGCGCCGGCAGCGAGGAGAGCCATAATTGGCCACAGGCAGGATGCCTGTGGCCAATTATAGCTCGAGGGGGTTTAGTACATGCCCCACACTATAAAAGGCCGCCAGTGCGGCGGCCTTATGTAGTGTGTTCCGGCGTGCAGGGAGAGAGAAGGATAGGCAGGGACAGTGTTAGTGAAATTGTGTGTAGGGAGAGAGAAGGATAGGTAGGGACAGTGTCAGTGTGATATTCTGCTAAACCTTGTGTGTAGGGAGAGAGAAGGATAGGCAGGGACAGTGTCAGTGATATTTTTGCTAAGCCTCCTGCACAGCATACACCTGAAGCTAGCCCTTATTGTTGTGTTTTCCGTGTGTGTCACACTAACAGGCATCTGCAGCACTTACAGCAGGCGTAGTGTGCTTCCTGCAAAATATACATCTGAAGCTAGCCCTTATTGCTGTGATTTCCTGTTTGAGTAACACAGGCAGGCATCTGCAGCACTTACAGTGGGCGTATTGTGCTTCTTGCAAAATATACACCTGAAGCTAGCCCTTATTGCTGTGATTTCCTGTTGAGTAACACAGGCAGGCATCTGCAGCACTTACAGCGGGCGTATTGTGCTTCTTGCAAAATATACACCTGAAGCTAGCCCTTATTGCTGTGATTTCCTGTTTGAGTAACACAGGCAGGCATCTGCAGCACTTACAGCAGGCGTAATGTGTGCCTCCTGCACATTATATGCCTGAAGCTACCCCTTATTGCTTGTAGTTTTTTTTCTTTTGTGTTACACTAACAGGCATCTGCAGCACTTACAGCAGGCGTATTGTGCTTCTTGCAAAATATACACCTGAAGCTAGCCCTTATTGCTGTGATTTCCTGTTTGAGTAACACAGGCAGGCATCTGCAGCACTTACAGCAGGCGTATTGTGCTTCTTGCAAAATATACACCTGAAGCTAGCCCTTATTGCTGTGATTTCCTGTTGAGTAACACAGGCAGGCATCTGCAGCACTTACAGTGGGCGTAGTGTGCCTCCTGCACATTATACACCTGAAGCTACCCCTTATTGCTGGTTTTCCCATCTCCCTGCAGGCCTTTAGAATGTCTGGAAGGCAAACAAGGAGAGGCAGACAGTCAGGAGCCAATAAAAGAGGGCAAGCAGACTCTGTTTCTAGAGACAACAGTGCTGGTCGTGGACCGGGTGCATCGTCATCAGCACGTGGCCATGGGACACGCTTGTCCTTATTTTCGGGCAGCTGGACATGTTGAGCCGCATCATGCCGAAGACTTGGTAGAGTGGATGACCAAGTCCTCCTCATCCTCCTCATCCTCTCTCACCCAGGCTCAGGGTACTGGCAAAGCAGCTGCCAAAGCATCCTCTTCCCTCGTATCTATGTCATCATCAGTCACTCCTTCCCTAGACCCACCGTGTCCTCCTGAGGAGTCCCCCAAACTGTTTGAGCACAGTGTTGGGTACATGCTCCAGGAGGATGCCCAGCGTTTCAAAGGGTCTGATGATGATACCCAGCTAGAGGAAGGCAGTAGCCTGAGAGCAGAGAGAGGGGATGCTCAAGAAGGACAGAAATCTGGCAGTCATGGTCCAGCAGCTGCAGCATACTGCCAGATTGGCTCCAGTGATGAGGAGGGAGGGGATGATGAGGTCACTGACTCCACAACGGTGCCTGATAGGAGAGAGGAGGAGGAGGATGAGGAGGAGGCGCATCTCCAACGAGGCAGGATGCGTTAGGGCAGCACAACGACTGAATCACACCGCAGAGCTCCGCCTGTGCAGGGCACTGCCTCTGCCCGTTATTCCAAAAGTTCTTTGGTGTGGGCCTTTTTTGAGTCGAGTGCATTAGATCGCACCGCTGCTGTTTGCAACATATGTCTCAAGCGTATCTCACGTGGCCAAAACATCAGCCGCTTGGGCACCACATGCTTGACCAGACATATGTTGACCTGCCATGCAGCTCGTTGGCAAGCCTATCTTAAAGACCCACACCAAAGAACAAATCGGACCTCTCCTTGCTCCGCATCAGCTGGGATCTCCAACCCCACTATACCTTCAGTCCTCTCTGACACCTGCTCTGAGAGGAATGAAGGTGTAGAATTAGGTGTGTCACAGCCAAGTACTTGCGGGCACTCTGCTAGCAGTACAACGAAGTCCGATTCTAGCAGGCAAATTTCCCTGCCCCAGCTGCTGGACAACTTCGAAAGAAGTTCACTCCCAGCCATCCACATGCCCAGCGGTTGAATACTAGCTTGGCTAAATTGCTAGCACTTCAACTGCTGCCTTTTCAGTTGGTAGACTCGGCCCCCTTCCGCGAGTTTGTGCAATGTGCGGTTCCTCAGTGGCAGGTTCCCAAACGCCACTTTTTCTCACGGAAGGCGATTCCGGCTCTCTACCGGCCGGTGGAAGGCAATGTCCATGCCTCGCTGGACAGGGCGGTCAGCGGTAAGGTGCATATTACCGCTGACTCATGGTCCAGCAGGCATGGACAGGGACGTTACCTTTCTTTCACGGCCCATTGGGTCACTCTTTTGGCAGCTGGGAAGGATGCAGGACAAGGTGCAGTAGTGTTGGAGGTTGTTCTGCCGCCACGCCTCCAAAATGCTAATACTGGTTGTGACACACCTCTCTCCTCCACCCCTCCTCTTCTTCTTCCTCCATGGCCTCTTCCTGTGCTTTGTTCTCGGAACCAGCGGTGCTCCGTAGGCGTTCAAGGGGCTACGCAAGTACGCAGGCAAAAAAATGCCATGCCCTGCTTGCACTGGTGTGTTTGGGGGACAGGAGCCACACTGGGGCAGAGGTTCTGTCAGCTCTGCAGGGGCAGGCCGAGAGGTGGTTGACGCCACGCCAGCTTAAGCCAGAAATGGTGGTTTGCGACAATGGCACCAACCTCCTCTCCGCCCTCCGTCAGGGACAACTGACCCATGTGCCCTGTGTGGCTCACGTCCTTAACCTGGTGGTGCAGCGGTTCTTGGGCAGGTACCCGGGCTTACAGGATGTCCTGAGGCAGGCCAGGAAAGTCTGTGTGCATTTCCGCAGATCATATAATGCCAGTGCTCGGCTGGCTGAGCTGCAAAAAGGAGTTGAACCTGCCCAAGAGCCGCCTTATATGTGACATGCCCACCAGGTGGAACTCAACGTTGACCATGCTGCAGCAGCTGCACACGCAGCAGAGGGCCATCAATGGGTACCTGTGCGACTACGGCACCAGGACAGGGTCAGGGGAGCTCGGTTTTTTTTCACCACGCCAGTGGGGCATGATCAGGGATGCATGCACTGTCCTGGCACCATTTGAGGAGGCCACAAGGATGGTGAGCAGTGACAGTGCATGCATCAGTGACACTGTACCTCTTGTCCACCTGTTGGAACATACGCTGCATGGAATAATGGACAGGGCACTTGAGGCAGAACAGAGGCAGGAAGAGGAGGACTTCCTTGCCTCTCAAGGCCCCCTTTACCCAGACAGTGTTCCTTCTGTCCCACCCATCGCACAGGAAGAGGAGGAGGAGGATTGTGTCAGCATGGAGGTGGAGCCTGGCACTCAGCATCATCAGCAGCAGTCTTTTAGGGATGATTTACAGTCCCAAGAAACCCGTGGACTTGTACGTGGCTGGGAGGAGGTGGCTGCGGATCATGTCTTCCTTAGTGACCCGGAGGACTCCGGACCGAATGCCTCAGCTAACCTACGCTGCATGGCCACCCTGATCCTGCAAAGCCTGCGGAAGGATCCTCGTATTCTTCGGATCAAGGAGAGGGACCATTACTGGCTGGCCACTCTCCTTGATCCACGGTACAAGGGTAAGGTTGCGGACCTTATCTTACCGTCGCAGAGGGAGCAGAGGATGAGACAACTCCAGGAGGCCTTGCAGAAAGGTCTGTGCAACGCGTTCCCAGAGACTGGGAGGTTACAAACTCCTGGTCCTGGACAACGAGTTGCTGAGGCTTCGGTCAGTCAAAGAAGGCGCGGTGGGGAAGGTGGCCGTCTGAACGATGCGTTCAGACAATTCTTTAGTCCGCAGCCCCAAAGTATGATCGGTTCCAGCAACCATCGCCAGCGTCTGATATACATGGTGCAGGAATACCTAGGGGCAAGGTCAGACTTGGACACCTTCCCCACCGAAAATCCTCTGGCTTCCTGCGTCTTGAGGATGGATCTCTGGCCAGAGCTTGCACAGTATGCAATTGAGCTACTGGCCTGTCCTGCATCCAGCGTTCTTTCAGAACGCACATTCAGTGCTGCTGGAGGATTTGTCACGGATCACAGGGTGCGCCTGTCCACCGACTCGGTTGATCGACTGACCTTCATAAAGATGAACCAGTCTTGGATCACCACCAGCTACCAAGCACCTGAAGCTGATAAAACAGAATAATTTATTTTCAAATGTCACATCCCTTCAAGACTGATACTGATGCTGAGTGACTGTCCTGTTATGTTGACTGACTGTCCTCCTCCTCCTCAATGATCCGATTCCTGATGATAGCTTGGAAGAGCATTTTTGTTTCTGGGTGCCGCCACCAGTGGCTAAGGCCCCATTTTTCAGCCCCTGTTTAACAGGGGCATGTAATTACAATTTTTTATGCAATGCTTTGCAGCAGGGCTCATCCCTGCACTCCAACTAGAGTATCTGGGAGAGGTTGCAGTGTCGTGGCACAAGCACCAGTGGCTAAGGCCCATATTTTAAGGGCCCCTGGTTAACAGGGGCATGTAATTACAATTTTTGATGCAATACTTTGCAACAGGGCTCATTGCTGTGCTCCAAGTACAGTATCTGTGAGGGGTTGCAGTGTTGTGGCACCAGTGCCTAAGGCCCAATTATTCTGCCCCTGTTCAACAGGGGCGTGTAATTACAATTTTTGATGCAATACTTTGCAACAGGGCTCATTGCTGTGCTCCAAGTACAGTATCTGTGAGGGGTTGCAGTGTTGTGGCACCAGTGCCTAAGGCCCAATTCTTCTGCCCCTGTTCAACAGGGGCGTGTAATTACAATTTTTGATGCAATACTTTGCAACAGGGCTCATTGCTGTGCTCCAAGTACAGTATCTGTGAGGGGTTGCAGTGTTGTGGCACCAGTGCCTAAGGCCCAATTTTCTGCCCCTGTTCAACAGGGGCATGTAATTACAATTCTTGATCTAATAATTCACAGCAGGACCCATTCCTGCGCCCACCAAGAGTAACTGTGAGGCCTTACAGTGTTGTGGCAACACCACCACCACCATAGGCCCAATTTTTCAGCCCCTGTTCAACAGGGGCATGCAATTACAATTATTGATCCAATAATTCACAGAAGGGCCCATTCATTCGCCCACCAAGAGTAACTGTGAGGGCTTACAGTGTTGTGGCACCAGCACTACCACCAAAGGCCCAATTTTTCCTACCACTGCTCAACAATGGCATGTAAATACAATTCCTGATATAATAGTTCACAGCAGGGAGTTCCAGCACCCACCAAGAGTAACTGTGACACCTAAGGGGCAAATTTCTGCAGAGTATATACGGCAGGCCCCTACTTTCAAACATCCAACTTACAAACGACTCCTACTTGCAAACGGAAGGAGACAACAGGAAGTGAGAGGAAATCTACCCCTTGGAAGGGAAATTCTCTCCTGTAAGTGTTAATATGGGAAAAAGGTGTCTCAAAAGTGTAACAAATGTTACAGGGGTGATAACCCTTCCCAATGTTTTCCAAAAAACTTAAAAATAGATTTTTTGGCTGGAGCTACACTTAAACAATGTACCTGTTCAAAATTACAAACAGATTCTACTTAAGAACAAACCTACAGTCCCTGTCTTGTTTGCACCGCCTGTATACTGCTGTTCAAAGTATATAGGGCCTTTTTTATTTTGTGTGCAGGGTTCCCCTTAATATCCATACTAGACCCAAAGGGGCTGGTAATGGGCTGGGGTGGGGGGGGGGAGTGATGCCATTTTTCTCAAAGATTTTCATCCATATTACCGGGACCAGACATTACATTAAAGCCGCAAACAGTTTTAAATGCTTTTTTTTTCCTTTAGAAAATTTTATTTTGTGCAGGGACAGTTCTAAACACAGGAAACACGTGCCACTTCACAGGCATACTTTAGACACCCCCCAGGTACGATAGTTAAAGGAATATTTTACTTTTTTTTTTCACTTTATGCATCATTAAAATGAATGCTCCCGAAAAACGGCAGTTTTTAAAATTTTGTTTTGCATTGAAACATGTCCCCTGGTGCAGAACCCGGGTTCCCAAACCCTTTTTAGGACAATAACATGCATATTAGTCGTTATAATTAGCACTTTAGATTTCGAACGTTCGCATCCATTGTATTTAATAGGGTTCTAACGTTCGGGCGAACTTTCGGTCCGTTCACGGGTTCTGGTGCGAACCGAACCCGGGGGTGTTCGGCTCATCCCTATACACTAGTTCTGTCACCTTTTCTAGCTGACCGAACTCCTCTTGTAACATGGCTAAACAGTCCTGAGCTGTGCAATCAGCATTGCCAAACCGGAAGCTTTTCACCGCTTCTGCTGCCGCGCCTTTCAAACTTTCTATCACGCGCTGTCTCTTCTGCGCTTCAGGCACCTCCCATGCCTCTACTGCTAGTAGTGCCTGCTCAACACAGGTATCGAAATCTTCTTCCCCTACAGGGACAGGAAGCTTCCCTGAGAATGCCTTTAGTCTGCAGTAGCTAGCCTCTACATGTACCTTTCTCTTCTTTCAGGTGAGACACGGGGTGTCCCTTGTGGTGATCCCGTTGGGGATGGCTCTGTCTTAACGGTTATTGCATGCGCCAACTTATAAGTTCTATTGTCTGGCGTGCGCACACATTTGCGCTTAAAGGTTTCCAGCATTCCGTCCCACCACTCCATCAGCGCATACTGATATGAGATGTTTGGGTCTGACTTCATGTCCATCACCCATGGTGTATGATCTGGGGACAGTGACAACACAAGTTTCTCTACCATCTCTGTTGACCATTCCTCTCCTGGAAGGCTGATGACCACCGACTGATCTTGTTCTGTCTTAGCTGCCTCACACCACACTCTAACCTCTGACGGGTCCATGCCGGTACTTTTGGCGTGTTCACCTGCTGTATCAGGATCCCGGACTCGAGAGCCCCCACGTGTAGCGCTACCCCCAGTTAAGAGAGCCGCTGGTTTGATTTCGGGCCCTGAGTACAGCTCCACCAACCCCCGGCAATCTTGTCTAGTCTCCTATGGCACAGTTAGTCTAGGGATGTTATCTATCACAATCTATACCTGATTGCACACACACCCCAACTTCTCAGGAGATATAAGCACTATGTGCAATGATAACACAGTGATAACAAGTGGCAAAGTATAACGGTTTTACTTTAGTTTAAAAGGCACAGGTTAAAACATAACAGGTAACTTGCTTACAGAGCCCTGCAGCAATAGATATAGCATACACTAATAGCACAGAGCAGTAATCCACCATGCGCAGCTATTAGTATCTATGCGCCCTGTGGCGCACTAAACAATATTCTATCTCCCCTCCCTGGTCAGGCCTGACACAGAATTAACCTCAGTCTTTAGAATAAGGATTTCTTCGCATGCAAACTTGAAATGGTGGTGCACTTTCAGGAACAATATTTGTAATCCACAAAGTAGGCAAATCACAAGGAACACTATACTGGAGACCCTTTAACTCTGTCCTGCTACCGGTCTTCCAGTGGAACAGCAAAATAAAGGACCGGTGGGCCAAGGCAGTCTATAGGCCTAAACACAGTACAGCCTATTGTATTGAGCAGGTGCTCGCTCACCACTCCGGACGCGTTCCCAGTCCGGGACTTCTACCTACTGTGTCTCCGCACACAGCGTCTGCAACGGTCGGGTCCCCGATCGTATTGATGTCAGCGGTAAGCAAAGTAAGATGCCACCCAGGCTCTGCAATGGGGTGGAAGGCTCTTCGGAAGTTGCGCAAGGCCCCAGGCTTCAGGCCCTGCACTCCAGCAGATCCGCACAGGAAGACCAGTCAGCAGCCGCGCGGTGTCCAAAAGAGGCCGAGTTCTCCACGCCTCCTCCTTTCATCTCCCTCCCACAAGTCTCTGCGGTGGCAACATTGCACCCTGGGTACCGAACGGGACTCTGGGAAATGCAGTCCCGGGAGTCTTAAAGGAGACCCCGCCACACACACACACACACACACACACATACATACATACATACATATATATATATATATAGTGAGAGTGAGAGCCCCTGTCTTAGTGAAAATGTGTTTAAAATGGACACAGGACTCTCAAAGAAGCAATTTGAGAAGTTCCAGGAAAAGATTGCTGAGCAGAGAAAACTATGCTTTACGTTTTCTCTGGATTTTGTAAGTCTGGATTGGGGCTGGAAACTTGAAGACTTCAAAGAGCATTGGGAGGGATGGAGTCTTCAGTCATGTGTCCGGGTTTTCCAGGAGCTCTGCAGGTTGTGTGTCCAGGTGCACACACTCGTTAAAAGGCAGAGCTGAAGATAGCTCAGTGTGTGTAGGAAAGGAGTTGGTGTTACAGTAGTTGCTGGAGGGAAGTGTGCTACTTTGGAAGAACTCAGGCAACATCCTTAAGACAGTTCTCCATGTGGGAGAGGTTCCAGGATCGTAGTCTGAGAGAGTTGGGACAGCAGAGAGAGTCGGGGAGACTTTAGCTGAGACAACTGGAAGAGAGTCTTGGGGACCAGAGGGGACTGTAAGTCTTGGAGTGTGGAAGCCTGGAGTGTCAGGAGAGCCCTTCCTAGAGGCCAGGAGTGGGCCTGTGCAGCAAGGAACTGCGCCCAAGGCTGAGTGAGCCTTAAAGGGGTTGTAAACCCTCATGTTTTTTCACCTTAATGCATCCTATGCATTAAGGTGAAAAAACATTAGACAATACTGCCCCTCCCCCCCCGAGCCCCTGTTTTACTTACCTGGCCCCTCGAAAGTCCCGCGCTCACTCCCGTCATCCTCCGAGTTCCTGAGCCCGGCCATTGATTGGCTACACTGGATGGATTGAAAGCAGCGCAGCCATTGGCTGGCGCTGCTGTCAATCACATCCAATGACGCGGCGCGCCGGGGGCGGGGCCGAGTGATACAGTCGGCGGCTATGGCCGCCGCTGTATTACGGGAGCGCACCCGCAGTAACTCCACACCATGCGAGCTCGCTCGCATTATGGTGTGGAGTCCTTGCAGGGAGGAGCTGAAACAGCCGCTGAGGGACCCCAGAAGACCAGGATAGGGGCCACTGTGTGCAAAACGAGCTGCACAGTGGAAGTAAGTATAACATGTTTGTTATTTTAAAAAAAAAAACGGGAACCTTTAGTGTTCCTTTAAGAGCCAGGTGGATTGGCATTTTCATGTGTTGATGTTTTTGGGAGAAGAACCCCTGTGTGGGAAACCAAATGCATGTATGAACTTTCCTTTTTGTTTCAATAAAAGTGGGCTACCACGCCCTTAAACCTTAGTTCCTGTTGGCTGTGAACTCACTTACAATGCATCTATCACTGAGCTAAACATCCCCCAATGTTACTATATATTGTGAGGGTGAGAGCACCTGGCTTAGTAGAAATGTGTTTGAAATGGACACAGGACTCTCAAAGAAGCTATTTGAGAAGTTCCAGCAAAAGATTGCTGAGCAGAGAAAACTATGCTTTAAGTCAGTGGTTCTCAACTCCTGTCCTCAGGACCCACTAACAGGCCAGATTTTAAGTATTACCTTGGTGAGATGCAGACTAGAATACTGCAATCACTGAGCAGCAAATTATATCACCTGTGATGCATTTCAGTTATCTTGCAAACCTGGCCTGTTGGTGGGCCCTGAGGACTGGAGTTGAGAACCACTGCTTTAAGTTTTCTCTGGATTTTGTAAGTCTGGATTGGGGCTGGAAACTTGAAGACTTCAAAGTGCATTGGGAGGGAAGGAGTCTTCAGTCATGTGTCCGGGTTTTCTAGGAGCTCTGCAGGTTGAGTGTGTGGCCAGGTGCACACATTCGTTATAAGGCAGAGCTGAACATGGCTCAGTGTGTGTGGAAAAGGAGTCAGTGTTACAGCAGTTGCTGGAAGGAAGTGTGCCACTGAAAAAGAACCCAGGCAACATCCTTAAGACGTTTCTCCATGTGGGAGAGGTTCCAGGTCAGTAGACTGAGAGAGTTGGGCTAGCTAAGAGAGTCGGGGAGACTATAGCTGAGACAACTGGAAGAGAGTCTTGGGGACCAGAGGTGACTGAAAGTCTTGGAGGAGTGTGGAAGCCTGGAGTGTCAGGAGAGCCCTTCCTGGAGGCCAGGAGTGGGCCTGTGCAGCAAGGAACTGCGCCCAAGGCTGAGCGAGCCTTAAGAGCCAGGTGGATTGGCATTTTCATGTGTTGATGTTTTTGGGAGAAGAACCCCTGTGTGGGAAACCAAATGCATGTATGAACTTTACTTTTTTGTTTCTTTCAATAAAAGTGGGCTACCACGCCCTTAAACCTTAGTTCCTGTTGGCTGTGAACTCACCTACAATGCATCTATCACTGAGCTAAACATCCCCCTATGTTACTATATATATATATATATATATATATATATATATATATATATATATTTGTATTCAGTCTAGCTAGATCCGTTCCTGTTATTCTCTTCCTCATATACTGACAGGCAGGCAGGTGATTGTGGTAGCTGCAGTATTTTCAGTTAGTGTACTGTGTCCTTTGCACAGTGTGCACCTAAAGCTACCTGAATACAATTGCTGGTGTTCTCATATTCTCATACTAATACCACAGGCAGGGAGCTGCAAGTATTTTAAGTTAGTGTACTGTATCCTCTGCACAGTGTGCAACTAAAAATAACTGAAGACAATTGCTGGTGTTCTCTTACTAATAATACTACAGGCAGGCAGTTTATTCTGCTAGCTGCAGTATAATCAGTGTGTATATATATGCTTTAAGCAGTTACATCTCACTGCAGGCCATTAGTATGTCTGGAAGGACAACAAGGAGAGGCAGACAGTCACGAGCCAATAAAAGAGGGCAAGCAGGCTCTAGAGGCAACAGTGCTGATCGTGGACACAGTGCATCCTCATCAGCACGTGGCCGTGGGACACGCTTGTCCTTTTTTCCGGCAGCTGGCCGTGTTGAGCCGCAACATGCCGAAGCCTTGGTAGAGTGGATGACCAAGCCGTCCTCATCCTCTCACCCAGGCTCAGGGTACTTTGTCTGGCAAAGCAGCTGCCAAAGCGGCCTCTTCCCTCGGCTCAATGGCATCAGTCACTCCTTCCCTAGCCCCACCACGTCCTCCTGAGGAGTCCCCCAAACTGTTTGACCACAGTGTTGGGTACATGCTGCAGGAGGATGCGCAGCGTTTTGAAGGCTCAGATGACGGTACCCAGCTAGAGGAAGGCAGTAACGTGAGCCCAGAGAGAAGTGGTGCCCAAAAAGGACAGCAATCTGGCAGTCATGTTCCCCCAGCTGCAGCATACTTCCAGGTTTGCTACAGTGATGAGGAGGGAGGGGATGATGAGGTCACGGACTCTACGTGGGTGCCTGATAGGAGAGAGGAGGAGGAGGAGGCGGCACATCTCCAACGAGGCAGGGTTGCCCTCCAGGGGCCAGCTTAAGGGCAGCACACCGACAGCATCACACCGCAGAGCTCCGCATATGCAGGGCACTGCTGTCTCTGCGAGTTATTCCAATTTTTTTTTGGTGTGGGCCTTTTTTGAGACGAGTGCATCAAATCGCAACACTGCTGTTTGCAACATATGTCTCAGGCGTATCTCGCGTGGCCAAAACACCACATGCTTGATCAGACATATGTCGACCTGCCATGCAGTTCGTTGGCAAGCATACCTAAAAGACCCACACCAAAGAACAAAGCGGACCTCTCCTTGCTCCTCATCAGCTGGGATCTCCAACCCAACTATACCTTCAGTGCTCTCTGAAACCTGCACTGAGAGGAATGAAGGTGTAGATTTAGGTGTGTCACAGCCAAGCACTTGCATGCAATCTGCTATCGGTAGACCAACATCAGATTGTACCAAGCAAATTTCCCTGCCCCAGCTTCTGCACCGCTGAAAGAAGTTCGCTCCCAGTGATCCACATGCCCAGCGGTAGTGATGAGCCGAACACCCCCGGGTTCGGTTCGCACCAGAACCCGCGAACGGACCGAAAGTTCGAACGAACATTAGAACCCTATTAAATACAATGGATGCGAACGTTCGAATTCTAAAGTGCTAATTATAACAACTATTATGCATGTTATTGTCCTAAAAAGGGTTTGGGAACCCGGGTTCTGCACCAGGGGACATGTATCAATGCAAAAAGAAGTTTTAAAAACGGTCGTTTTTCGGGAGCAGTCATTTTAATGATGCATAAAGTGAAAAAAAAAAAGTCAAATATTCCTTTAAATATCGTACCTGGGGGGTGTCTAAAGTATGCCTGTGAAGTGCCACGTGTTTCCCGTGTTTAGAACTGTCCCTGCACAAAATGACACTTCTAAAGGAAAAAAAAAGCCATTTAAAACTGCTTGCGGCTTTAATGTAATGTCTGGTCCCGGTAATATGGATGAAATTCTTTAAGAAAAATGGCATAGCTACCCCATGACCCCCCCCTACCCCAGCCCATTACCAGCCCCTTTGGGTCTTGTATGGATATTAAGGGGAACCCCGCACATAAAATAAAAAAGGCCCTATATACTCTGAACAGCCCTATACAGGCGGTGCATACAAGACAGGGACTGTAGGTTTGTTCTTATGTAGAGTCTGTTTGTAATTTTGAACAGGTACATTGTTGAAGTGTAGCTCCAGACCAAAAATCTATTTTTAAACTTTTTGGAAAACATAGGTAAGGGTTATCACCCCTGTAACATTTGTTTTGCTGTCTGTGCCCCTGTTCAGAACATTTCACCTCACTTTCCGTCCCAATGACAACTGTTTTTGAAATGTGGTGTTTTTCTTGAAACAAGGATTGCTGATAAAGCATCAGTACAGAGGAGACACCTTTCTCCCATATTTATTCTTACAGGAGAGAATTTTCCTTCCTAGTGGTAGATTTCCTCTCACTTCCTGTTGTCTTCTTGCGTTTGCAAGTAGGAGTCGTTTGTAAGTTGGATGTTTGAAAGTAGGGACCTGCCGTATATACTCTGCAGAAATAGGCCCCTTAGTTGTTGGTGTTGGCACAACACTGTAAGCACTCACAGTTACTCTTGGTTGGTGCTGGAACGCCCTGCTGTCAACTATTATATCAGGAATTTTAATTACATATAATTGTTGAACAGTGGTAGTAAAAATTGGGCCTTTGATGGTGGTGCTGGTGCCACAACACTGTAAGCCCTGACAGTTACTCTTGGTGGGTGCAGCAATGGGCCCTGCTGTGAATTATTAGATCAAGAATTGTAATTACATGCCCCTGTTGAACAGGGGCTGAAAAATTGGGCCTTAGGCACTGGTGGCACAACACTGCAACCCCTCACAGATACTGTACTTGGAGCACAGCAATGAGCCCTGTTGCAAAGTATTGCTTCAAAAATTGTAATGACACGCCCCTGTTAAACAGGGGCTGAAAAATTGGGCCTTAGGCACTGGTGGCACAACACTGCAACTCCTCACAGATACTGTACTTGGAGCACAGCAATGAGCCCTGTTGCAAAGTATTGCTTCAAAAATTGTAATGACACGCCCCTGTTAAACAGGGGCTGAAAAATTGGGCCTTAGGCACTGGTGGCACAACACTGCAACTCCTCACAGATACTGTACTTGGAGCACAGCAATGAGCCCTGTTGCAAAGTATTGCTTCAAAAATTGTAATTACACGCCCCTGTTAAACAGGGGCTGAAAAATTGGGCGTTAGGCACTGGTGGCGGCACCCATAAACAAAAATGATCTTACAAGCTATCATCATCAATCGTATCATTGAGGACTCGGAGGAGGAGGATAGCCAGTCAACATAACAGCACAGGCACTCAGCATCAGCATCAGTCTTGAAGGGATGTGACATGTTAAAATCAATTAGTCTGTTATATCAGCATCAGGTGTGTGGTAGCTGGTGGTGATCCAAGACTGGTTCATCTTGATGAAAGTCAGTCGATCAACCGAGTCGGTGGACAGGCGCACCCTGTGATCCGTGACAAATCCTCCAGCAGCACTGAATGTGCGTTCCGAAAGAACGCTGGATGCAGGACAGGCCAGTAGCTCAATTGCATACTGTGCAAGCTCTGGCCAGTGATCCATCCTCAAGACCCAGTAAGCCAGAGGATTTTCGGTGGGGAAGGTGTCCAAGTCTGACCTTGCCCCTAGATATTCCTGCACCATGTTTATCAGACGCTGGCGATGGTTGCTGGAACCGATCATACTTTGGGGCTGCGGACTAAAGAATTGTCTGAACGCATCGGTCAGACGGCCACCTTCCCCACCGCTCCTTCTTTGACTGGCCGAAGCCTCAGCAACTCGTTGTCCAGGACCAGGAGTTTGCAACCTCCCAGTCTCTGGGAACGCGTTGCACAGACCTTTCTGCAAGGCCTCCCGGAGTTGTCTCATCCTCTGCTCCCTCTGCGACGGTAACATAAGGTCCGCAACCTTACCCTTGTACCGTGGATCAAGGAGAGTGGCCAGCCAGTAATGGTCCCTCTCCTTGATCCGAAGAATACGAGGATCCTTCCGCAGACTTTGCAGGATCAGGGAGGCCATGCAGCGTAGGTTTGCTGAGGCATTCGCTCCGGAGTCCTCTGGGTCACTATGGACGACATGATCCGCAGCCACCTCCTCCCAGCCACGTACAAGTCCACTGGTTTCTTGGGACTGTAAATCATCCCTAAAAGACTGCTGCTGATGATGCTGAGTGCCAGCCTCCACCTCCATGCTGACACAATCCTCCTCCTCCTCCTCCTCCTCCTCCTCCTCCTCCTCTTCCTGTGCGATGGGTGGGACAGAAGGAACACTGTCTGGGTAAAGGGGGCCTTGAGAGGCAAGGAAGTCCTCCTCTTCCTGCCTCTGTTCTGCCTCAAGTGCCCTGTCCATTATTCCACGCAGCGTGTGCTCCAACAGGTGGACAAGAGGTACAGTGTCACTGATGCATGCACTGTCACTGCTCACCATCCTCGTGGCCTCCTCAAATGGTGCCAGGACAGTGCATGCATCCCTGATCATGCCCCACTGGCGTGGAGAAAAAAAACCAAGCTCCCCTGACCCTGTCCTGGTGCCGTAGTCGCACAGGTACTCATTGATGGCCCTCTGCTGCGTGTGCAGCCGCTGCAGCATGGCCAACGTTGAGTTCCACCTGGTGGGCATGTCACATATAAGGCGGTTCTTGGGCAGGTTCAACTCCTTTTGCAGCTCAGCCAGGCGAGCACTGGCATTATAAGATCTGCGGAAATGCACACAGACTTTCCTGGCCTGCCTCAGGACATCCTGTAAGCCCGGGTACCTGCCCAAGAAGCGCTGCACCACCAGGTTAAGGACGTGAGCCACACAGGGCACATGGGTCAGTTGTCCCTGTCGGAGGGCAGAGAGGAGGTTGGTGCCATTGTCGCAAACCACCATTCCTGGCTTAAGCTGGCGTGGCGTCAACCACCTCTCGGCCTGGCCCTGCAGAGCAGACAGGACCTCTGCCCCAGTGTGGCTTCTGTCCCCCAAACACACCAGCGCAAGCACGGCATGGCATCTTTTTGCCTGCGTACTTGCGTAGCCCCGTGAACGGCTACGGAGCACCGCTGGTTCATAGGACAAACCACAGGAAGAGGCCATGGAGGAAGAAGAAGAGGAGGGGGTGGAGGAGAGAGGTGTGTCACAACCAGTAGTAGCATTTTGGAGGCGTGGCGGTGGGACAACCTCCAACACTACTGCACCTTGTCCTGAATCCTTCCCAGCTGCCAAAAGAGTGACCCAATGGGCCGTGAAAGAAAGGTAACGTCCCTGTCCATGCCTGCTGGACCATGAGTCAGCGGTAATATGCACCTTACCGCTGACCGCCCTGTCCAGCGAGGCCAAGACATTGCCTTCCACATGCCGGTAGAGAGCCGGAATAGCCTTCCGTGAGAAAAAGTGGCGTTTGGGAACCTGCCACTGAGGAACCGCACATTGCACAAACTCACGGAAGGGGGCCGAGTCTACCAACTGAAAAGGCAGCAGTTGAAGCGCTAGCAATTTAGCCAAGCTAGCATTCAACCGCTGGGCATGTGGATGGCTGGGAGTGAACTTCTTTCGACGGTCCAGCAGCTGGGGCAGGGAAATTTGCCTGCTAGAATCGGACGTCGGTGTACTGCTAGCAGAGTGGGCGCAAGTACTTGGCTGTGACACACCTAATTCTACACCTTCATTCCTCTCAGTGCATGTTTCAGAGAGGACTGAAGTTATAGTGGGGTTGGAGATCCCAGCTGATGCGGTGCAAGGAGAGGTCCGCTTTGTTCTTTGGTGTGGGTCTTTGAGGTAGGCTTGCCAACGAGCTGCATGGCAGGTCAACATATGTCTGGTCAGGCATGTGGTACCCAAGCGGCTGATGTTTTGGCCACGCGATATACGCTTGAGACATATGTTGCAAACAGCAGCTGTGCGATCTGATGCACTAGCCTCAAAAAAGGCCCACACCAAAGAACTTTTTGAATGACGGGCAGAGGCAGCGCCCTGCACAGGCGGAGCTCTGCGGTGTGATTCCGTCGGTGTACTGCCCTTACGCTGGCCACCAAAGGGCATCCTGCCTCGTTGGAGATGTGCCTCCTCCTCATCCTCCTCCTCCTCCTCTCTCCTATTAGGCACCCACGTGGAGTCAGTGACCTCATCATCCCCTCCCTCCTCATCACTGGAGCCAATCTGGCAGTATGCTGCAGCTGCTGGAACATGACTGCCAGATTGGTGTCCTTCTTGAGCATCCCCTCTGTCTGCTCTCACGCTACTGCCTTCCTCTAGCTGGGTTTCATCATCAGACCCTTCGAAACGCTGGGCATCCTCCTGGAGCATGTACCCAACACTGTGCTGAAACAGTTCGGGGGACTCCTCAGGAGGAGGACATGGTGGGTCTAGGGAAGGAGTGACTGATGATTTGTCTGACATTGATACCAGGGAAGACGACGCTTTGGCAGCTGCTTTTCCAGTACCCTGAGCCTGGGTGAGAGAGGATGAGGAGGAGGAGGAGGGCTTGGTCATCCACTCTACCAAGTCTTCGGCATGATGTGGCTCAACATGTCCAGCTGCCGAAAAGAAGGACAAGCGTGTCCCATGGCCATGTGCTGATGACAATGCACCGCGTCCACGACCAGCACTGTTGCCCCCAGACACAGAGCCTGCTTGCCCTCTTTTATTGCCTCCTGACTGTCTGCCTCTCCTTGTTTGCCTTCCAGACATTCTAATAGATGGCCTGCAGGGAGATGGGAAAAAAGCAATAAGGGCTACCTTCAGGTGTCCTTCTCTGTCCCTTGAAACAAGGACTTTCACAGTGAAATAAACTGACACTCTCCCTACCTACAGTTTTCTGTCCCTAGAATAAATGTTTTTTTTAAGCAAAATATAGCACAAGGAGAATTCACTCACTGTCCTTCCAGGTCCCTGGAAACAAGGACTTGCAGAGTGAAAGAAAAAAAACACTCTCCCTACCTACAGTTTTCTGTCCCTAGAAAAAATGTTTTTTTTAATCACAATATAGCACAAGGACAATTCACTCACTGTCCTTACAGGTCCCTGGAAACAAGGACTTGCAGAGTGAAATAAACTGACACTCTCCCTACCTACAGTTTTCTGTCCCTAGAATAAATGTTTTTTTTAAGCACAATATAGCACAAGGACAATTCACTCACTGTCCTTACAGGTCCCTGGAAACAAGGACTTGCAGAGTGAAAGAAAAAAAACACTCTCCCTACCTACAGTTTTCTGTCCCTAGAAAAAATGTTTTTTTTAATCACAATATAGCACAAGGACAATTCACTCACTGTCCTTCCAGGTCCCTGGAAACAAGGACTTGCAGAGTGAAATAAACTGACACTCTCCCTACCTACAGTTTTCTGTCCCTAGAATAAATGTTTTTTTTAAGCACAATATAGCACAAGGACAATTCACTCACTGTCCTTACAGGTCCCTGGAAACAAGGACTTGCAGAGTGAAAGAAACTGACACTGTCCCTACCTACAGTTTTCTGTCCCTAGAAAAAATGTTTTTTTTAATCACAATATAGCACAAGGACAATTCACTCACTGTCCTTACAGGTCCCTGGAAACAAGGACTTGCAGAGTGAAATAAACTGACACTCTCCCTACCTACAGTTTTCTGTCACTAGAATAAATGTTTTTTTTAAGCACAATATAGCACAAGGAGAATTCACTCACTGTCCTTCCAGGTCCCTGGAAACAAGGACTTGCAGAGTGAAAGAAAAAAAACACTCTCCCTACCTACAGTTTTCTGTCCCTAGAAAAAATGTTTTTTTTAATCACAATATAGCACAAGGACAATTCACTCACTGTCCTTACAGGTCCCTGGAAACAAGGACTTGCAGAGTGAAATAAACTGACACTCTCCCTACCTACAGTTTTCTGTCCCTAGAATAAATGTTTTTTTTAAGCACAATATAGCACAAGGACAATTCACTCACTGTCCTTACAGGTCCCTGGAAACAAGGACTTGCAGAGTGAAAGAAAAAAAACACTCTCCCTACCTACAGTTTTCTGTCCCTAGAAAAAATGTTTTTTTTAATCACAATATAGCACAAGGACAATTCACTCACTGTCCTTCCAGGTCCCTGGAAACAAGGACTTGCAGAGTGAAATAAACTGACACTCTCCCTACCTACAGTTTTCTGTCCCTAGAATAAATGTTTTTTTTAAGCACAATATAGCACAAGGACAATTCACTCACTGTCCTTACAGGTCCCTGGAAACAAGGACTTGCAGAGTGAAAGAAACTGACACTGTCCCTACCTACAGTTTTCTGTCCCTAGAAAAAATGTTTTTTTTAATCACAATATAGCACAAGGACAATTCACTCACTGTCCTTACAGGTCCCTGGAAACAAGGACTTGCAGAGTGAAATAAACTGACACTCTCCCTACCTACAGTTTTCTGTCACTAGAATAAATGTTTTTTTTAAGCACAATATAGCACAAGGAGAATTCACTCACTGTCCTTCCAGGTCCCTGGAAACAAGGACTTGCAGAGTGAAAGAAAAAAAACACTCTCCCTACCTACAGTTTTCTGTCCCTAGAAAAAATGTTTTTTTTAATCACAATATAGCACAAGGACAATTCACTCACTGTCCTTCCAGGTCCCTGGAAACAAGGACTTGCAGAATGAAAGAAACTGACACTGTCCCTACCTACAGTTTTCTGTCCCTAGAATAAATGTTTTTTTTAAGCACACTATAGCACAAGGACAATTCACTCACTGTCCTTACAGGTCCCTGGAAACAAGGACTTGCAGAGTGAAAGAAAAAAAACACTCTCCCTACCTACAGTTTTCTGTCCCTAGAAAAAATGTTTTTTTTAATCACAATATAGCACAAGGACAATTCACTCACTGTCCTTACAGGTCCCTGGAAACAAGGACTTGCAGAGTGAAAGAAAAAAAACACTCTCCCTACCTACAGTTTTCTGTCCCTAGAAAAAATGTTTTTTTTAATCACAATATAGCACAAGGACAATTCACTCACTGTCCTTACAGGTCCCTGGAAACAAGGACTTGCAGAGTGAAATAAACTGACACTCTCCCTACCTACAGTTTTCTGTCCCTAGAATAAATGTTTTTTTTAAGCACAATATAGCACAAGGACAATTCACTCACTGTCCTTACAGGTCCCTGGAAACAAGGACTTGCAGAGTGAAAGAAAAAAAACACTCTCCCTACCTACAGTTTTCTGTCCCTAGAAAAAATGTTTTTTTTAATCACAATATAGCACAAGGACAATTCACTCACTGTCCTTACAGGTCCCTGGAAACAAGGACTTGCAGAGTGAAATAAACTGACACTCTCCCTACCTACAGTTTTCTGTCCCTAGAATAAATGTTTTTTTTAAGCACAATATAGCACAAGGACAATTCACTCACTGTCCTTACAGGTCCCTGGAAACAAGGACTTGCAGAGTGAAAGAAAAAAAACACTCTCCCTACCTACAGTTTTCTGTCCCTAGAAAAAATGTTTTTTTTAATCACAATATAGCAGAAGGACAATTCACTCACTGTCCTTACAGGTCCCTGGAAACAAGGACTTGCAGAGTGAAATAAACTGACACTCTCCCTACCTACAGTTTTCTGTCCCTAGAATAAATGTTTTTTTTAAGCACAATATAGCACAAGGACAATTCACTCACTGTCCTTACAGGTCCCTGGAAACAAGGACTTGCAGAGTGAAAGAAAAAAAACACTCTCCCTACCTACAGTTTTCTGTCCCTAGAAAAAATGTTTTTTTTAATCACAATATAGCACAAGGACAATTCACTCACTGTCCTTCCAGGTCCCTGGAAACAAGGACTTGCAGAGTGAAATAAACTGACACTCTCCCTACCTACAGTTTTCTGTCCCTAGAATAAATGTTTTTTTTAAGCACAATATAGCACAAGGACAATTCACTCACTGTCCTTAGAGGTCCCTGGAAACAAGGACTTGCAGAGTGAAAGAAAATAAACACTCTCCCTACCTACAGTTTTCTGTCCCTAGAAAAAATGTTTTTTTTAAGCACAATATAGCACAAGGACAATTCACTCACTGTCCTTCCAGGTCCCTGGAAACAAGGACTTGCAGAGTGAAAGAAAAAAAACACTCTCCCTACCTACAGTTTTCTGTCCCTAGAAAAAATGTTTTTTTTAATCACAATATAGCACAAGGACAATTCACTCACTGTCCTTACAGGTCCCTGGAAACAAGGACTTGCAGAGTGAAAGAAACTGACACTCTCCCTACCTACAGTTTTCTGTCCCTAGAATAAATGTTTTTTTAAGCACAATATAGCACAAGGACAATTCACTCACTGTCCTTAGAGGTCCCTGGAAACAAGGACTTGCAGAGTGAAAGAAAATAAACACTCTCCCTACCTACAGTTTTCTGTCCCTAGAAAAAATGTTTTTTTTTAAGCACAATATAGCACAAGGACAATTCACTCACTGTCCTTCCAGGTCCCTGGAAACAAGGACTTGCAGAGTGAAAGAAAAAAAACACTCTCCCTACCTACAGTTTTCTGTCCCTAGAAAAAATGTTTTTTTTAATCACAATATAGCACAAGGACAATTCACTCACTGTCCTTACAGGTCCCTGGAAACAAGGACTTGCAGAGTGAAAGAAACTGACACTCTCCCTACCTACAGTTTTCTGTCCCTAGAATAAATGTTTTTTTAAGCACAATATAGCACAAGGACAATTCACTCACTGTCCTTCCAGGTCCCTGGAAACAAGGACTTGCAGAGTGAAAGAAACTGACACTGTCCCTACCTACAGTTTTCTGTCCCTAGAATAAATGTTTTTTTTAAGCACACTATAGCACAAGCACAAAACACACTGACACTCTCCCTACCTATCCTTCTCTTTCCCTAAACTAAAGGAATCCAGGTTAAGCAAGAAAGAAATAACAGTCACTGTCCCTGCCTATGCTGCTCTATCCCTGCTCCGGAACACACTACACTAGGCCGCCGTGCTGGCGGCCTTTTATAGTGTGGGGCGTGTACTAAACACCCTCAGCAATAATTGGCCACAGGCATCCTGCCTGTGGCCAATCATTGCTCTCCTCGCTGCCGGCGCTGTGATTGGCCAAGCATGCGGGGTCACAGTGCATGCTTGGCCAATCACAGCGCCTGGATGACACTGCGATGGCGTAGTGCATTGTGGGCCGTTCGCGTCACTCGAATTTGGCGCGAACGGCCCAAATCGTTCGATCTTCGTCGAACGATCGAACAGCCGATGTTCGAGTCGAACGTATGTTCGACTCGAACACGAAGCTCATCCCTACCCAGCGGTTGAATGCTAGCATGGCCAAATTGCTGCCTTTTCAGTTGGTAGACTCTGCTCCCTTCCGTGAGTTTGTGGAATGTGTGGTTACTCAGTGGCAGGTTCCCAAACGCTACTTTTTCTCACGGAAGGTGATTCCTGCTCTCTACCGGCATGTGGAAGGCAATGTCTTGGCTTCGCTGGACAGGGTGGTCAGTGGTAAGGTGCTTATTACCGCTGACTCATGGTCCAGCAGGCATGGACAGGGACGTTACCTATCTTTCACGGCGCATTGGGTGACTCTGCTGGCAGCTGGGAAGGATGCAGGACAAGGTGCAGTAGTGTTGGAGGTTATTCCGCCACCACGCCTCCAAAATGCTACTACTGGTGATTCTGACACCTCCCTCCTCCACCCCCTCCTCTTCCTCTTCCTCCATGGCCTCTTCCTGTGCATGTCCTCGGAACCAGCGGTGCTTGAGCTGATGTGCTTGGGGGACAGGAGCCACACTGGGGCAGAGATTCTGTCAGCTCTGCAGGGGCAGGCTCAGAGGTGGTTGACGACACGCCAGCTTAAGCCAGGAATGGTGGTTTGCGACAATGGCACCAACCTCTTCTCTGCCCTCCGACAGGGACAACTGACCCATGTGCCCTGTTTGGCTCACGTCCTTAAATTGGTGGTTCAGCAGTTCTTGGGCAGGTACCCGGGCTTACAGGATGTCCTTAGGCAGGCCAGGAAACTCTGTGCATTTCTTCTGGTCATATAATGCCAGTGCTCGGCTGGCTGACCTCCAAAAGGAACACAACCTGCCCAAGAACTGCCTAATCTGTGACATGCCCACCAGGTGGAACTCAACGTTGGCCATGCTGCAGCGGCTGCACACGCAGCAGAGGGCCATCAATGAGTATCTGTGCCAATATGGCACCAGGACAGGGTCAGGGGAGCTTGGTTTTTTGTGCCACGCCAGTGGGTCATGATCAGGGATGCATGCACTGTCCTGGCACCATTTGAGGAGGCCACGAGGATGGTGACAGTGCATGCATCAGTGACACTGTCCCTCTTGTCCACCTGTTGGAGCACACGCTGCGTGGAATAATGGACAGGGCACTTGAGGCAGAACAGAGGGAGGAAGAGCGAACTTCCTTACCTCTCAAGGCCCACTTTATCCAACCAGTGTTCCTGCTGGCCCCCCTATCACACAGGAAGAGGAGGAAGATTGTGTCAGCATGGAGGTGGAGCCTAGCACTCAGCATCAGCAGCAGTCTTCAAGGGATCAATTACAGTCCCGAGACACCCATGGACTTGTACATGGCTGGGAGGAGGTGGCTGCGGATCATGTCATCCTGAGTGACCCAGAGGACTCCGGACCGAATTCCTAAGCAAACCTACGCTTCATGGCCTCCCTGATCCTGCAAAGCCTGCGGAAGGATCCTCGTATTCGTGTGATCAAGGAGAGGGATCATTACTGGCTGGCAACCCTCCTTGATTCGCGTTACAAGGGTAAGGTTGCGGACCTTATCTTGCCATCGCAGAGGGAGCAGAGGATGAAACATCTTCGGGAGGCCTTGCAGAAAGGTCTGTGCAACGCGTTCCCAGAGACTGGGAGGTTACAAAATCCTGGTCCTGGACAACGTGTTGCTGAGGCTTCGGTCAGTCAAAGAAGGAGCGGTGGAGAAGGTGGCCGTATGACCGATGCGTTCAGACAATTTTTTAGTCCGCAGCCCCAAGGTATGATCGGGTCCAGCAACCATCGCCAGTGTCTGTTTTGCATGGTGCAGGAATACCTGGGGGCAAGATCAGACACCTTTCCCACCGAAAACCTTCTGGGTTACTGGGTCTTTAGGATGGATCAATGGCCAGAGCTTGCACAGTATGCAATTGAGCTACTGGCCTGTCCTGCATCCAGCGTTCTTTCGAAACGCACATTCAGTGCTGCTGGAGGCTTTGTAACCGATCATGGGGTGCGCCTGTCCACCGAATCGGTCGATCGGCTGATCTTCATAAAAATGAATCAGTCTTGGATCACCAGCTACCAAGCACCTGATGCTGATGTAACCGAATAATTTTTTTTTGAATGGGAGATCCCTTCAAGACTGCCTATGCTGATGCTCAGTGACTATCCTGTTATGCCGAGTGATTATCCTCTTCCTCCTCAATGTTCATGCTGGTAGCTTGTAAGAACATTTTTGGTTCTGGGCACCGCCACCAGTGGCTAAGGCCCAATTTTTCAGCCCCTGTTTAACAGGGGCATGTAATTACAATTTTTGATGCAATAATTTGCAGCAGGGCTCATTCCTGCGCTCCAACTATAGTATCTATGAGGGGTTGCAGTGTTGTGGCACCAGTGCCTAAGGCCCAATTCTTCTGCCCCTGTTCAACAGGGGCATGTAATTCCAATTCTTGATCTAATATTTCACAGCAGGGCCCGTTCCTGCGCCCACCAAGAGTAACTGTGAGGCCTTACAGTGTTGTGGCAACACCAACACCTAAGGCCAAAATTTCTGCAGAGTATATAGGGCAGGCCCCTACTTTCAAACATCCAACTTACAAACGACTCCTACTTGCAAATGGAGGGAGACTACAGGAAGTGAGAGGAAATCTACCCCTAGGAAGCGAAATTCTCTCCTGTAAGAGTTAATATGGGAAAAAGGTGTCTCCTCTCCACTTATGCTTTATCACTAATCCTTGTTTCACTAAAACCCCTAAATTTTCAAAAACCATTTGTCATTGGGATAGAAAGTGAGGTGAAATCTTCTGAAGAGGTGCACAGACAGCAAAAAAAATGTTACAGGGGTGATAACCCTTCCCTATGTTTTCCAAAAAGCTTAAAAATAGATTTTTTGGCTGGAGCTACACGTTAAAAATGTACCAGTTCTAAATTACAAACAGATTCTACTTAAGAACAAACCTACAGCCCCTGTCTTGTTTGCACCTCCTGTATACTGCTGTACAGAGTATATAGGGCCTGAGGGCCCCACGCCTTTCCTTTTTTTATTTTGGGTGCGGGGTTCCCCTTAATATCCATACAAGACCCAAATGGGCTGGGGGGTACCCATGCCGATTTTCTCAATGATTTTTATCCATATTGCCAGGACCACACATTACATTAAAGCCGCAAGCAGTTTTAAATGACTTTTTTTCCTTTAGAAATGTAATTTTGTGCAGGGACAGATGGAAACACGTGCCACTTAACAGGCATACTATAGACACCCCCCAGGTACGATATTTAAAGGAATATTTAACTTTTTTTTTTTTTTTCACTCTAATCATTAACCACTTCCTTACTGGGCACTTAACCACTTGCTTACTGGGCACATATACCCCCTTCCTGCCCAGGCGAAATTTTAGCTTTCGGCACTGCGTCGCTTTAACTGACAATTATGCGGTCATGCGATGTGGCTCCCAAACAAAATTGACGTCCTTTTTTTGCCACAAATAGAGCTCTCTTTTGGTGGTATTTGATCACCTCTGCGGTTTTTATTTTTTGCGCTATAAACAAAAAAAGAGCGACAATTTTGAAAAAAACACATTTTTTACTTTTTGCTATAATAAATATCCCATTTAAAAGAATTTTTTTTTTCTCAGTTTAGGCCGATACGTATTCTTCTACATATTTTTGGTAAAAAAAAAAATCGCAATAAGCGTATAGTGATTGGTTTGCGCAAAAGTTATAGCGCCTACAAAATAGGGGACAGAATTCTGAATTTTTTTATTTTTATTTTTTTACTAGTAATGGCGGCGATCTGATTTTTATTGGGACCGTGACATTGCGGCGGACACATCGGACACTTTTGACACATTTTTGGGACCATTCACATTTATACAGCAAACAGTGCTATAAATATGCACTGATTACTGTATAAATGTGACTGACAGGGAAGGGGTTAACACTAGGGGGCGAGGAAGGGGTTAAATGTGTGTCCTAGGAGTTATTCTAACTGTGGGGGGAGGGGGACTGACTGGGGGAGGTGACCGGGCTGTGTCCCTATGTACAAGGGACACAGCATCGGTCTCCTCTCCCTGACAGGACATGGATCTGTGTGTTTACACACACAGATCCACGTCCTTGGCTGTGTAACGGGCGATCGCGGGAACCTGGCGGACTTCGCGGCCGCCAGGCACACGCATCGGCACCCCCCAGCGGCGCTCGTGCACCCCCCAGTGGCCAGAGGAGCAGAGGACATCAATAGATGTCCTCCCGGCATTGTAGAGCCACCTTGTGGCCATCTTTTTACAATGGCCGGGGCTCCAAGTGGTTAAACCCCCCTCCTGCTCAGACCAATTTTCAGCTTTCCGCGCTGATGCACTTTGACAATTGTGCGGTCATAAATTTCTGTACCCAAATGACATTTTTATCATTTATTTTTCCCACAAATAGAGCTTTCTTTTGGTGGTATTTGATCACCTCAGCGGTTTTAATTCTTTTTGCTATAAACAAAAAAAGAGCGACAATTTTGAAAAAAAAAACACATCGTCCGGACCTGCTGTCGCAAGGACCGATATACCACCCTTCCTTACCAGCCCTAGGTTTGACGGCCTGGCTATTGAAGCCCACATTCTGAAAAAGAGAGGGCTCTCTAATCCTGTGGTATCTACCATGATCAATGCCAGGAAGCCGATCTATTATAGGATCTGGAAGGCGTACATTACATGGTGTGAGGCCAAGAAATAATTTTTTTTTTCTCAGTTTAGGCCAATAAGTATTCTTCTACATATTTTTGGTAAAAAAAATAAATCGCAATAAGCGTTTATTGATGGGTTTGCGCAAAAGTTATAGCGCCTACAAAATAGGGGATAGATTTATGACATTTTTTTTTCCCCACTAGTAATATCGGTGATCTGCGATTTTTGTCAGGACTGCGATATTGCGGTGGACACATCGGACACTTTTGACACTATTTTTGGACCATTCACATTTTTACAGCGAACAGTGCTATAAATATGCACTGGTTACTGTATAAATGTGACTGTCAGGGAAGGGGTTAACACTAGGGGGCGATCAAGGGGTTAAATGTGTTCCCTCATGAGTGATTCTTACCGTGGAGGGAGGGGACTGACTGGAGGAGGTGACCGATGGCTGTCCCTATGTACAAGGGACACACCATCGGTCTCCTCTCCCTAACAGGACGTGGATCTCTGCCATTTACACACAGAGATCCACGTCCCTGGCTCTGTGACTGCCGATCGCGAGTACCTGGCGGACATTGCGGCCACCAGGCACGCGCATCGGCACCCACGTGACACAGTGGGCACATCTCTTCCGCGTGCATTGCGGAAATAAACACAAGGACTGCCTCCCAGAAGTTCAGGTTCGCACTGCGGCCGTCTTTTGGCCATAGCGCAAATCTGAAGTGGTTAAAATCACTGCTCCTGAAAAAACGTCCGTTTTTTTAAAAACTTATTTTTTTGCATTGATACATGTCCCCTGGGGCAGGACCCGCGTCCCCAAACCCATTTTAGGACAATAACTTGCATATTAGCCTTTAGAATTAGCACTTTTGATTCTGAACGTTCGCGTCCCATAGACTTTAACGGGGTTCGATAGTTCGCGCAAACATTTGGTCTGTTCGCAGGTTCTGGTGTGAACCGAACCGGGGGGTGTTCGGCTCATCCCTACTGGGGAAGGATATTTAAGGGACAGTGCCATGTGCTACAGTCAGTTCCTGCCTCATGGCCCTCCAGGCCTGAGGCCATGCTTCTGGTTCCTTCTTGCCTCATGGCCCTCCAGGTCAGAGGCTATGCTGCTGTGCTTGCTACAAGTAGGTCCAGAAGCCTGCCTGGGGCCTACTTAACGAAAGGTGATCCTGTGCTGTCTGTCCTGCGGGAGGAAGTCACTCAAGTGGAGAATATTCCAGGGGAGGACCTTACTGGAGAGGACCAAGCTGATGGCTGGTATCTCAGGAAGGGCCTGGTGACTCGTTTGGAGGATGCATCCAAGTAATCTACCTCACAGTACTGTCGGATGGCTTAAAGGTTCAGGTACTGTGCAGCTGACCTAACTGACTACTGGCTAAACAATCCTGTGGCAGGGGATTATCCAGGAGTTCCACTTTTCAACCAAGTCTGTGGCAGAGACTTTGTCCGTGCTTCATAACGGCTGCTAGGTCGGTGTGAGAGGCCTATCCGGTTGTCGCAAGAACCAGAGACAGAAAGCTGTTGTCATCTGGATTCAAGAACCGCATTAGTGATCAGCAAAACCAAGGTATCTGAACTTCCCCTAACCCTCTATCCTCCTACCTAAAGTTGTTTAATAAAGAATTTGAGAAAAGGACTGAAGTAACTGGCAATCACCTCTATTCTAATTATTACATAGACTCATAAGTTCTGGGACGGTGAAGTGTGGGGTAACGGCAGGACCCAAAATGATATCCATCAGCTCCTACGGAGATAGCACTACACTAAGAAACCCAAAAATTGTCATGTCCATGTGTTGCCTTAGGACCTTCATACCCATTGTTCTTTTTGGCTCATACAGAGCGCATTGTCAGCACAGGTTTGCCCTATATGTATGAACATCACCAGAGAGCCTCTCGTTATTCTCAAGATGAAGCTCATCATTCTACTTATCCTGGCATCTCTGGCTGCTTACAGCTTGGCTAATAGTATGTGTAGTTGGAAAAAGGACCTTCAAAGCATTGACATGGCAGAAAATGATAGTGCAATGCATAAGTATGCGTCAGAATGTTTCCCTATTTTTCTTCTAAATTTCTTTTTTTTATAGTTCATATTTCTGGATGTTTTGAAACCGTGTTTCCAAAAAATGTATAATCCTAATGTATTCTCTTTAACCTAATTCCTTGCTGCAGCTTAAAGTATATCTGAACCCAAGAACAAAAATGTCATATATTGCAGCTTACCAGTCCTTAGATGTGGTGGCTGCATTTGTTTTCTATTTTTCATGTATTTTTAACATTCTTCCTGTCCTAGGGTGACAGCACTCTCCCATTGTACTGGATCTGCAGAGGAGCAGAATTGTCCTGTAGTCCTAACATGCTCCTTGTCCTAGGATGGAGCCTATAGTAAAGACATTTAAAAAGTTAATTGTTATGCCGCGTACACACAACCGTTTTTAATGATGAGAAAAATGCAATTTTTTAAAATGGTCAATAAAAATGATCGTTGAGTGTGGGCTTCAGAGCATTTTTCAATGACATTAAAAACGGTCGTGTGTACGCAGCATTAGGGTTTGCATAGACTGTAATGCATTTAGCTCAGGTTTGCTTTAACCACATCCTGCCCATTCTATAGTGGAAAGAAGGCTACAGCGTGGGCTTTCTTTGGCAGAATGGTGTCCATGGGCATCCCCCCCCCCCCGCGGCGCCCGGGTGGCACACTCTGTGAACTTTGTCCTATAGACACAGCTGATCACAGATCGGGGTAAAGGGCCAATCACAGCGGCTCTTTACCACGCGATCAGCTGTGTCCAAAGACAGCTGTTTATGGATGTAAACACAAGCCAGTTATCAGCCTTTCTGTCCTCACGCTGACAGTATGAGGAGAGGAGAAGAGAGCCGATAACCGGCTTGTGTTAAAGCGGTAGTAAACTCAGACAATGTTACTCCAAATCAGCATAATACAGCTTCATGTTGCTGTTTATAATCTATGCGCCACTTACAGTATGCAAAAATAACCTTACTTAATAGAGTAAACTTTTTCTGAACGCTCCAGCTTGTGTGCAGCCACCGCCATTAGAACTTTAAGTCTTCCATGGCTCAACGGTAATTTATTTCCGCCCTCACTCTGTCTCCTTGGCCATAATCCCACGTGTGCGCATTATTCCCCGAAGCCAAGCTTCTCAATGAGAAAGGGGTGTCACGGGATCTCTGGGCTGATGCCGACATAAGGAAATGATGCAGCCCCGGCATATACACTGCATTTCTCTGGCACGAAAAGCTTGCCGGAAAAATAGGACTAAGGCTTCATGTACACGGGACGTTGTTCAACCTTTCCTGAATGATTGAACTTGACAGCTAGAAACCGGCATCTAAAAATGGCCATTTAGCCGCGTTTACATGCAACGTTTAGCCGCGTTTGCATCTAGAAATATGTATGTATGAATCCGCACAATAAAAAAGAAAGTGTGACAGAGGCCCAAAAAAGAAATAAAGCAGCTGCCTCTACATATTATTCCACCTAAGTGGAGTAAATGAGTAAATGGGGTTAAAAAGTAGGAGTGGCGCTATTTTATTAATAATAATAGATTACCTATTATGTTCTCAGAAAACCCTACCTAAAGTGCAGTGGTAAATGATTAAAAATAAATGAAGTGCTATAATATTAGGAATGCCTTAATAAAATGCATACAATGATTTGTGATTTTCTTACATGCAAATCCTAAAACAAACCATTGTTATCCAATGAGTGCAAGCTAGCAAAAAAGTGCAATAATCCTATAGAAATAAATAGATATAAAACCAATACATGCAGACTGGAAAAATTCAATGTCCAAAATTAATAAATAAAAGAACAAATCAGCCGATGTGTGCAATAATCAAAGTTCCATCGTGAAATTATATATATATATATATATATATATATATATATATATATATATATATATAATGTGTATATGTAGCGCCCTCCTCACTCCCCTCTTTCTCTCGTCTCGTCTTTCTCTTGTCTAGGGGTATCTTAGAGGGGAGGGAGCGGGGACACCACGCCTGGCCTCCACCACATGTGTCAGTGCAGTATAAGCAACGTTCTTGTATTACCTTTGGGTCAGTGCTGTGCACCTGGGTCCTCCCTCCAAGAGTCACCTTGAACAATGTCTGCTAGGAAATGAGCCCCACACCATTAAAGTTCAACACTCCTTTATTCTTCTGCGAATGAACACAAGCAGTTGAACTCCCTTGGTTAACAGAACAGGAAAGGAGGTGCGGATGCGAATAGGCCCAGACACAATTTGGTTCTCCACTTTCCTTCCTGAAAGTGGGTTACGGTCTCCGCACAAGGGGGAATTTCCTTCCAGGCGGTCTCCGACGAGAGCCTCACCTGTCACCGGCAATATGCTGCACCAGGTCTTCAAGTGAGGAGCTCCCCCCCCGGTCCATTGCACCTTTCGGATTCGGGTACCCACTCCCGGGGTTCCCTAGGATCTCCTTCCCTCGCGGAACTCAGTGTTGGGCACTGAGCTCCGGACCTCCATCCGAGTACCTCAACCCAGGCCAAAGGTGCCTGGGATGGAACACGATCTCCGGCGGTCTTCTAGGCCTAGGCCACCCAGAGGACCGGTACGAACCACCGTCCACAAGCTGAAGGTGCCTGGGACTCAACCCCGTGACAAAGATGGCCGGCCCCTTTATACCCTCTCCCGGAAAGCACGGCGGGTTCCCCGCCCCACCATACCGCTGCCGAGGGAGGACAAAAAGGAGGTACGGCACTCAGCAATGATTCAACCCCAACCCAGGGCGACAGCGCCACCCACTGGGCTGCGGGGAATTACACATCACTAATGTCTCTGCCAAGTTCAAATTTACACCCGGGAAAGTACATACCCGCTACACTTGCCCGTGTGAAAGGGGCCAAGCAGGGAGCTGACAAATTCATTTTAATTAACCACTTCAGCCCCGGACCATTTTGCTGGCCAAAGACCAGGCCACTTTTTGCGATTCGGCACTGCGTCGCTTTTAAAGTGGTTGTAAACCCTTTTAAACATTTTTTTTTTTTAAACTACCTGTAAGAGAAAGGCATAATGAGCTAATATGACTAGCATAATAGCTCATTATGCATCACTTACCTTAGATCGGGGCCCCCGAACCCGTCCTCGTCTCCCTCTTCAGCCGCAGCCATCTCTGCGGCGATAGCCGGAAGGTTACTTCCGGGTATCGCCGCTCCAGCCAATCACAGCGCCGCTCCGGCGCTGTGATTTGCCGGAGCGGCGGAGACGTCACTCTGCGCATGCGCACGGGAGCCTTCACATTCGGCTACGCCCAGCGATTGCTGGGAAGTAGCCACATTTGTGAATGGGATTAACCCCATGAATGCGCCGTTGTCTACGGCGCGCATGCGCCGTAGACAGCGGCGTCTGTCATTTAACTAAATATCTCCTAAACCATGTAGGTTTATGAGATATTTCTTGCACCTACAGGTAAGCCTTAATCTAGGCTTACCTGTAGGTGCAAGTTGAAAAAGTGGGTTTACAACCACTTTAACTGACAATTGCGTGTTCGTGCGACGTGGCTCCTAAACAAAATTGACGTCCTTTTTTCCCCCACAAATAGAGCTTTCTTTTGGTGGTATTTGATCACCTCTGCGTTTTTTTTTTTTTTTGCGCTATAAACAAAAATAGAGCGACAATTTTGAAAAAAACACTGATATCCGGTACATTGCATGCCATTCAGTGTATAGATATCAGTGTGCAATAGTGAATAGCACCTGGTAAATAGGCCGGACAGGGCAGGGCAAGAAGGAATGAAGTCCACCATTCAGGGCCCAGGGAAGCCTTGTATTTTTACCAATGAATTCAAGGCTTCCCATGATTGACCAGGCCAGGGTTGAGAGGCAAGTGGATTAACAATATCTTCACGGATCAAATTAAAAGGCTTCTCCTGAATGGCGGAGATGCCAAGAATAACTCTTTATAGGCAGCAACAGAGGAGAATTTGCTTGTATTGATGCTGCATGCTGGAACAAAGCAGTGCTTAATGCTGGACAAAAAATAAACTATTCAAAGTGAACTGAAACAATTTTTAATTCTTATTTATAAACTGATCCCATTCCCAGTGCCACTGGCAGTCAGATGTTCAAATCAAAACCATCCATATATACTGTAAAATAGCAGCTCTCTCTCACCTTAATGCCGCTGTCTGCGCTGTGTGTGTGATATCACCGGTATCACGTGACTGACGTGTGCACTCTGCACTGTCTGCAGCCTCCAGGCAGCTCCTTTACTGAGTGACTCCCCGTGGCAGTGACGTAGTGGCTCCGCCCCCTCAGCGGAATTCCCCAATCCCCAGCTCTCTGCTGTAATCATCCCCGACCCTGCACACAGATCGGCACAGCTGACGGCGGCGGCTCCATGACATGCTCTCTCATCCGAGGATGATCCGATCCATCCCGGCCGGCAGCTCACCTCTCTCCAGTCCCCTTGGTACGCCCCTTGAAGCATAGGCCGCACAGCTGCGGCCTCAATTAGCGGCTGGCGCGGCCCAACGAGATTGCGCGATCGCGGCGGTGGGGGTTGCGACGCACAGAGACACAGGATACCCCGGGCACCAGGTCGCTAATTCTAGTCGCAATTGCGACCTGGCGCCCGGGGTTTGTCGAGCCCTGTGTGTGTGTGTGTGTGTGTGTGTGTGTGTGTGTGTACGATCCGCCCTATACGCACAGTACGCAAGCTGCGTAGGGCCCCACAACTTACTCGGAGGGCCCCCCCCCCCGAGTTTGATAACTGAAACAATGGCCGCCGCCTGGCCGGCGTCGCGTTTGTCCAAGTTTCCAACAGACGTCAGTGAGTCAGGTGACGTCGTGTGACAGGTCGCCGCTATTGCTTATGGGAGTTGTAGTCCACAGCGGCGGCTACGTGCTGATGCTCCCTGCTCCTGGGGGGAGGAGTCAGTGTCAGTCACAGTCACTCAGGAGGGCAGCGCAGGCGTGCTACAACTTCCATTGCGATCGGATCATATTTTGCCCGCCAGACAGTGCCTCTGGAAACGGTAGGTCGGTGAATGACTTTTTAATAGAGTGATAAAGTCTCTAATAGTTCCACAAATAAAATGGGAAATAAGTTTTCTTGAAAAGTAGTAAATAATCTGTCTTTCTATGGCTCCACAAGCATGTACTTGTACATGATTTCTGTTCTTCTGTCCAGTAATCCAGCCAGGCCAGGATCAGGAACCATGAATATTAGTGCGCGGCTGCAATCAACTTCCTGGTCACAGCAGCCTGCTTCTCCATCCCAATCCCCACTATTGGAGAAATGTCCAGTATCAGGGTTTTTTAATTTTTTCTATTTAGTAAATAAAAAAAATAAAAAACCCTGATACTGGACATTTCTCCAATAGTGGGGATTGGGATGGAGAAGCAGGCTGCTGTGACCAGGAGGTTGTTTGCAGGATAAAAGCGCACGAATATTCAGGGATCCTAATCCTGGCCTGGATTACTGGACAGAACAGAAATCATCATGTACAAGTACATGCTTGTGGAGCCATAGAAAGACAGATTCTTTACTACTTTTCAAGAAAACTTATTTACTATTTTATTTGTGGAACTATTAGAGACTTTATCACGCCATAATTATTTTGGAATATTTTTATTATTTTAACAGTGGACAGTACAGTGGGGGAGATGTGGACAGTACAGTGGGGGAGATGTGGACAGTACAGTGGGGGAGATGTGGACAGTACAGTGGGGGAGATGTGGACATTAAAGTGCGGAGTCCCCCTGTCCATCCCACGCAGGGTTGCCAACTTTCAGTAAATTTATGAACGGTTTGTAAAATCCATACTTTTTGCATCTGTCCTTGAATGTCTATTACGGACATGTAGGCTGCATGTCCGTAACTGACATTCATGGACAGATGCAACAATTATGGATTTTACAAACTGTTTGTAAATTTACTGAAAGTTGGCAACCCTAAATCCCACGGTCCCCCTGTCCATCCCACTGTCCATAAACAGTCCTAAGCAGCATCTTAATGTGAGTGTGTATGTGTTTAAGTATGTTGGATCATATGCAACAGCAGTATTTGCACTGTAAACCTTTTTTATTTATATAAAGTGTGGGTGAGCTTAAACTGTATCGCTATGCTGTGGTTCCTGTAGGCTTTGCGTTAGTGCGCGGGGGGGGGGGCCTCCATGTCCATTTTGCTTGGGGCCCCCAAATTCCTTCAAACAGCCCTGTACATGTATATCTATCAAGTCTTTGCTATTTCAAGTGCTGAGCAATGAGATTCGTGCTGGTGCCAGGTGAGAAGCCTTTTCTATATTCCAGAAGTGATCACAGCAATCCGTGCTCTTATAAAGCCCGCACTCACCGAATATTCCAGCCCCTCTTTGGGTATGAGGCGTTCAGTGTGTGCTACTGTGTAGTACTCTGGCGGTATCTCGTCCTCCCTGCACTGCTGGTGGTACTTCAGATATTACCCATATGCAGGAGAAAGAAGCCCCAGATAGTGTTTTATTGTAAAAAAAAAATGTATTAAAACTTTAAAATAAGGTACTCACATTTGAACAGATCAAAAAAAGCATGTAATGCTGACACTAGAAGTCTGCCGACCGGAAGTGGTGTGACGTTCTGCTTGCTCTACCGGTTTCGTCTGTTTGCATCTAGAAGCATTTGAAAAACGAGAAGGAGATGTGAGGCGCACGCCGACAGAGCACACACAGTGGCGCAACACCCTCCCTGCATACACGGCCTGATCAGCTTGGTGCCGGCGTAATGGCACTGTAAAATATGAGTTTGAAATCTGTTGTTTTTAACCACTTGAAGACCGCCGCACGCCGATGTACGTCGGCAAAAAGGCACGGCTGGGCACATGGGCGTACAGGTACGTCCCCTTTAAGAGCCCAGCCATGGGTCGCACGCTCGCGACCCGGTCCGCTTCTCCGTGACCGTCCCCGCGGGAACAGCGAACCCGGTCACCACTGGTCCCGCGATCGGGTCACAGAGAGGCAGAACGGGGAGAGGTAAGTGTAAACAAATCTCTCCCCGTGCTTCCTAGTGTACCTGTCACTGATTGTCTGTTCCCTGTAATAGGGAACGACGATCAGTGACGTCACACGCTAAGCCACGCACCCCCACAGTAAGAAACACAAATCAGGGCACACTTAACCCCTACAGCGCCCCCTCCTGGTTAACCCCTTCACTGTCAGTGTCATTTTTACAGTAACCAGTTCATTTTTATAGCGCATTGCATTTATAAATGGCTTTTACCGGTTCGCGCTGAAAGGGAGAGTAATCGGTGGCTCTCGCTGTCAGAGGTGGGGGTCTGTGTTGATATCACATTATAAGCACAGTCCCCATCAGATGTGCCCATCAGCTGCCAATCAGTGCCCATATGCTGCCAGTCTGTACCACATCAAAAATGCCTATCAGTGCCCCATCAGTAATGCCTGTCAGTGCCCTTCAGATGCCAATCAGTAATACCTGTCAGTAGCTCCTCATCAGTGCTGCCTATCCAGTGCCATCTATCAGTGCCGCCTATTAGTGCCCATCAATGTTGCATATCAGTGTAGCCTATCGGTGCCCATCAGTGCTGCTTATCAGTGCCCATCAATTCTACATATCAGTGCCTCCTCAGTGCTGCCTTATCAGTGCCCATTAGTGTAGCCTCATCAGTACCCATCAGTGAAAGAGAAAATATTTTTTATAACAGAAATAAAGAAAAAAAATATTGTTTTCAAAAATCTGTCTTTTTTAGTTTGTTTAGCAAAAAATAAAAACCCCAGTGGTGATTAAATTCCACCAAAAGAAAGCTCTATTTGTGGTAAGAAAATTATAAAAAATTTAGTTTGGGTACAGTGTTGTATGACGGCGCAATTTTTATTTAAAATATGACAGCGCTGAACGCAGAAAATTGTCCAGGGCAGGAAGGGGCAAAAGTGCCTGGTATTGAAGTGGTTAATAGTGTACCATACATACCTGTCTCCCCTATCTCTTTTACAGATTTTATTTTTTATAAATTTTAAATTGTACCATGAGCATATTACCCTGGCTGGTGTAGCCTTTAAAAACAAATCCCTTTAATCAGACATGAGTTTTGTTTCTTCCTTACAGTTTCATGCCTTTCTATACAAATCACCTCTGATAAGCATGGCCCTCCAAGACCTAATATATACTATGGAGCCTTTTTGAATTAACACCACAGATTGGTGTTCTGATCCTGCACATCCTGGCAAAAATCAATGCAATGTAGACTGCTCAAGTAAGTAAATACAATGGCATCTGTAGATTGCGATCTATAGTTTCAAGAGGACCTTGCACTCAAAAAGGTCCACTTTTAGGCTCCGTTCACATACAGGTGCATCTTAAAAAATTATAAATATAAAATATGAGTTTCACTTTTTGAATTGAGTTACTGAAATTAACTTTTTGATGATATTCAAATTTTTGGAGATGCACCTGGATATGTGATATGGATGCGGTTTGAACCGCATCCGATTTGCATGACTTGTGAACCAAACTATGAAGCCCGTTCACATATCTATGGTGCAGCTGCACTACAAATTCACTGCAAATTTAAAAAGTCCTGTATGTGTTTTCTGAACACTGCAGTGCGGTTCAGATTCAAATTCCAGGCTCATTGCCTTCTATGGGAACGCATCTGAATCGCACATGTCATCAGTTTTCAACATGAATTGAGAAAAAGAAAAAAAAAACAGCATGGTGGTCCCCCCAATCAATACCAGGCACTCTGTGAACCAAGCCCTAAATTGGGCCCCTCTCCTTGCAAAAAAAATAAAACAAATCTGTGTGTGTGTGTGTGTGTGTGTGTGTCAATACCAGGCACTCTGGGTTTGGTATGGATTTTAAGGGATACCCCACACCTATGGGTCTGGTATGGATTTGGGGGGGACCCCCATGCTGTTTTTATTTTTTTGCCATGGGGGACCCTATGCTATTTTTTTTCTTGAATTTTAGTAGCAGCAATTGTTTGGTTTAGATTCATCAGTTGTTAAGGATGCAGCAGCTGGCTTCCCCGCCCGCTCCTTAACAACCATCTACTGTTAAAGACGTCGGTGGTCGCCAGCTAAGAAAATTTGCATCTGAACGGCATCTGAAAATCACAGCCAAATTGCTGAACAGCTGCTTTGAAAATTTGCAGTGAAAAGAGATGGCAAATTTGCACCAGACATGTGAACCTAGCCCTAAATTGGGCCCCTCTCCTTGCAAAAAAAATAAAACAAATCTGTGTGTGTGTGTGTGTGTGGGGGGGGGGGGGGTCGGGGTGCTATTGCAACCCGCTATGGTTAAAAAGGTATTGCCACAGTGTACTTTAAACCAAAGTGATATGTGCACTGTGTCTGCTGCTGAACCACTCTGTCCTGTGTCTCCTTGGAGCTGGAACAGTACTGCATAGTACCTCTGATGGGGGCACAGAGAAAGTAGACTGGGACAGATGGATAATGAGCCTGTTGGCTTTAATAAAAGAGATCTGTGTTTGTAACAATGAAGCAGACACAATTTTTGCTGCACTAGATGGACGGACTGCAGAGCAGCTTATAGATAAGGGCTCGCTTGGTATTCCTCACAAGATGGAAGGGCCAAATGAGATTGAGCACATACAGTACAGTAGCAGGGGTCGTACCCACAACCCACAAAGATCAATGTGATAATTAATAATGTGATGCCAAACGAGTTGGTGTTGGTGGAAGTGTCAAATAGAACAACTATAAATGAAGTAATTGGAGTCACCAATCCAAATGTGGAATTATGTAGAGGTGGTCAGGTCTCAGGACAGTTTCTGGAAGAGGATCATGTGCCAGTGAAATTGGTGGATAGTGACTTTGCCATAGGAGTCAACCACTCCACTTTGTGCAATTCCTCTCCAGACAATGCCCTGCTGAACATAGAAATGAGTTCTGACAAATGTGTTGACGTTTCTAACAATGAGGAAAAGTGCAAGGCTCTGGTAAATGTTGATTTTGTTACCTTGGGTGACAACAAAAATTATATGAGATGTGAAATAGTATGAATCAGACAACAGAGGTTAACGGTGCAGTAGAAGTAGGCTCCCTACACGTTCAGGAGGGTAGTCTGGGGAAAACTGGAAGGAATTTAAATCTTTAAAGGGGTTCTCTGGGAACATTGTGGATGGAGTGGACAGAATGAAGCACACAGTGTACATGGGGAAACAAGCGAAGCTAAGATCAGAGTATAAGAGGGTGCCCATACATAGAATGCAGAGAGGGGCTAGCGTAATAAACGTGCCCACACATATTGCTAAAAAGGTGTTTAAAAAGGTGACCCCTTTAGAGGTAAAGAGAAATAGGTTGGAGAAAACTGAACAAGTCCTTGGTAAATTCCCTAATGGGAAAATAATTAGTGTGATCCCAAAGAAAAGGTGTCGCTTTTGGAAGCGAATCCGTAAAAAGGCATGGGGGGGTGTCTTTTATAGAGCCCAAGCCAGTATAACAGGAGAACACAGGGAAAGTCACCTAATATTAAAGGAAATAAAGTTTCCCTTGGATAAAAGTGATATAAGATAGGGTTTGGCCCGAGTGGGTGATAGTTGGCACAGAGGTGCCAAGTTGAAGAGATTAGGCTGTGTGTTCCGCACCCTCCTGGGTCAAAACAAGGGGGGTAATATGTAGCAGGATGCTACATTGCCAGGGTCCAAATTTTAAGAGCAGCCAGCACACTAATTGGTCAGGTGTGTGCTGGACTTTAAGTAATGACCTGACTAGGGTTCTGGGCTTCACCCCAGCAGACAGAGGAGGTCACTGCCCAGGAGTCAGGAGGGCTCCACCTAGGGGAGAGGTGGGAGCTAAAGCAGCAGTGAGTTGTGTAGGAAGATGGTCTGTGGGAGACAGACTAAGGACCAAAAGTTAGGGCCAGAGCAAGAGTGCTGCAAGTATAAGCCAGAAGGGCTGAATGTTCATTTGTTTTGATACAGACAAATGCTGAATACCCCTGCAAGAGCGAAACTGTTTGATTTTGAGGTCGGGAACAGTATTTAATTGTCTATTTTAATAAAATTGTGCAAGAAAAGCCTTTAAGAAGAAGAATTTGAGTGAAAGCGAGAGTTCTTAAAGCTGTACATTTGATACACGTTCTCATAATATATTTTTATTGCTCTTTTTTAGAGCTAGACAAGAATCTTAAAATCTTGCGCATTTTGGGAATAATGACCTGGTAAGTAGAGCCACTCCCCTTCCAGGGTGAAACATGTTATTGCAGGAGGAGCAGGGTATAGTGGGCGGCATCTTATAAAGCTATATAAATTTCATTGAGAAGAAAAAAATTTTTTTGGAGGTGGTGCACCTTATTCCACTTTAATTAAGTATAGCCGCTCAAAGGTTCTATATAGGGCAATGAATGAATAGATCCCACAGCTAACTCCTAAACAATAGTCGTTTTCTGATCTTGCCCTGACACAACTGAATACAAACAAGCCCCATTATACTAGCTGGCACTTCTGCTTAAACACAGGCTACCTGACCTGCAGCAGAATGATCAGGATTGGGGAACAGGTGACCAGACCTGTCCGGGGACCAGTCTTGGTGATTCCTATTCATGGACGTTTGACATGTGACCCAGTAATTAAATTCAAAAAAGAACTGGAGGTAATCGTGGATCGAGGTTTGAGTTCAGGCATCTTAAACGATAAAGAGACTTTTTTTGGTTCCAAGTGCTCCACGCACACCGGTTATCTACTATTTACCAAAAATTCATAAAAGTCAGACTTGCCCACCTGGGCGTCCCATTGTCAGCGGGATCGATTCAATTACGTCCCGGGTAGGCAAGTATATTGATCACTATCTCCAACTATTAGTTCAGAAAGTTCCATCCTATATTAAAGACACTAAGCAGGTCATTAATATGTTAGCCTCTATTACTCCTAAGAAGGGTCTGTGGTTAGTTACTGCAGATGTGACGTCCTTATACACCATCATCTCGCATCATCTTGGTTTGGAGGCTGTGAGGATGTATCTAATTCGAGAGTCTAATCTTGTGTTGGCGCAGATCAACTTTATCATAAAACTGTTAAATTACGCTGCCAGTCACAATTATTTTTGGTTCAATAACCAATTTTACCGCCAGGATAGGGGAGTTGCCATGGGGGCCAAGTATGCCCCCAGCTTGGCCAATTTATTCATGGTCAAGTGGGAGGAGGATGTCGTGGATGCCCATAATAGGCCACAAGTGGTTCTATGGGCCAGGTACATCGACGATGTCCTCCTCCTATGGGAGGGCAGTGAGTCTGATTTGCATCAGTTTATGAAATTCCTTAATTTGAATGATAGAGGTATCAGACTCAACTTTGAGGCTAGTTTGGAAGAAATTAGCTTCTTGTACTTGAGGATTTCAGTGCAGGCAGAGAGGTTTGTGACATCGACCTTCTTTAACCACTCACTGTGTATATATATGTCGGCAGAATGGCACGGACAGGCACAATCACCTGTACGTGACTGCCTTCGTATGGGTGGGGGGTCCGATCGGACCCCCCTCCGGTACAGTGAGCGGTGGTTATCCGTTCGGGAGCGATCCGTGATGAGGGAGCGGCCATTCGTTTCTGGCCACCCCTACGCGATCGCTCCCAGCGAATGATATGCTTCCTCTGCTGTGTAAATGTAAACACAGGCAGAGGAAGTGATGTCATCTCTCCTCGTGGCGGTCTTTTCGTCCGCAGGGCCGAGGAGAGAAGACACAGGTTAGTGCACCAACAGCCCACTGACACATAGGCACACATAGGCACACATTTCACCCCACAGATCACCCCCCAGGTCACCCCCCAGTCACAGTGTCACTGATTGCAGTGAACATTTATTTACTGATCGCTGCACTTAGTGTCATCTGTGCAAGTAAAAAGTTTCAGGGCAGTTAGGTTTAGGCCCCTTTAGGTCCAGGGTAGCCCCCTAACCCCCCCTAATAAAGGTTTAACCCCTTGATTGCCCCCCCAGGTAACTCTTTCATCTCCTATCGCCAGCGTCACTAAGCGATCGTTTTTCCTATCGCTGTATTAGTGTAGTTGGTGCCCCTAGGTAGCAAGTTTTTTTTCTAGGTTCGCTGCAGGTTTTTATAGCATCAGGTACCCCCATATATTATTTAATAAAGGTTTAAATCCTTTATCGCCCCTAGAGTTAACCCTTTCACCAGTGATCACTGTAATAAGTGTCATTGGCGACACTGGTTAGCCAGTTAGTTATTTATTTATTTAGGTTACCCGTCAGGTTTTTATATAGCGCCAGGTACCCCCATATATTACCTAATAAAGGTTTTAACCCCCTGATTTCCCCTAGTTAACCCTTTCACCAGTGATCACCGTATGTGTTACGGGTGACACTGGTTGGTTAGTTTGCTTTTTATAGCATCAGGGCACCCGCCATATATAACCCAATAAAGGTTTAACCCCCTGATCGCCTGGCGGGTGATATCAATTCGGTTTTAGTGGCAGAGGGGGTCTGAGTCGCCCCAGGCAGCGTTAGGTTAGAGCCAGTAATGCTAACACCTACTTACAAAGCATACATCTCCCTTAGTGGTATAGTATCTGAACAGATCAATATCTGATCTGATCAGATCTATACTAGCGTCCCCAGCGGTTTAGGGTTCCCAAAAACGCAGTGTTAGCGGGATCAACCCAGATTCCTGCTAGCACCTGCGTTTAGCCCCTCTGCCCAGCCCAGCCCACCCAAGTGAAGTATTGATCAATCACTGTAACTTACCAAACACAACACACATAACTGCAGCGTTCGCAGATTCAGGCCTGATCCCTGCGATCGCTAACAGTTTTTTTTTTTTGCGTTTGATATATTTGCTGACGACATTCAGGTGCTTTTTTTCCTGCGAATCGTACTAGTGTACCCCTAAATTTAGAGCCCAAAATGGCAAATCTAAGGTACACTAGTAAAGAGGCCTACGAGATTCTGAGCATGACAGATAGTGAAGAGGAGGTCACGGATCTGTCAGATTCAGGCTCAGAATACCTTCCCGTAGAAGACAGCGGCTCCATGTCAGATAGCCCGGGCAACGAAGATGAGGTCCCTGCTAAGGTCAGGCACACCCCATCCCAATCTTCTGAGGTTGTTGAGGAGCAAGAACCGCAGGTCTCTCGTATCATGGAGCAGAGTAGTACTAGCGCCGCTATTCCTTCTGGTGAACCGGCAAGCACCAGCGGCCTAGTACAGCCTGGGCATACATCCAGCACTGCAGTATCATGTGGTGACGTGGCGAGTCCCATAAGTGCAGTTCAAGCTGGCGAGGTGGCAAGCACAAGTAGTGTCCCGCTGCCACCATGAAGAAGACAAAGGCAGGCCTGTCGTGCCCATAGTGCCCTTCCTGCAGAATTCGCCTATCCTGATTGGGTCCCCACCACTTCTGCAGCACCCGTACTTCCCCCATTCACTGCCCAACCCAGTATTCAGATGGAAACAGCTGATTTTATGCCACTTGATTTTTATTTGCTGTTTATCACGGAAGATCTCTATAGATCTATTGTGGACCAGAGTAATTTATATGCTGGTCAATTCATCGCCGCTAATCCCTAGTTGCCTTGTATTGCCAGAGATTGGAAACCAATTACGGTTTCTGAATTTAAGACCTTTCTGGGCCTTTCCCTCAACATGGGCACATAAATTTTTGTCAATACGTGCTTATTGGTCCACGCACCCAATCGACCACATGCCCGTGTTCTCTGCCTCCATGCCCAGGAAACGATACAAGCAGATTTTGCGGTTCATGCACTTCAACGACAATGAACTTTGTCGTTTACGTGGAGACCCTGAATACGACCGTCTCTACATGTCAAGTAATTTCGGACCAACTCTCGTTACAAGTCAAGATATTTTATTGCATATGCAAGAGAAATGGTTAAATGTATATTTTCTGCTTCAGAGATCCATTTCTGCCTGTCATAGATTCACATTCTGCTTTTAGAACCCTTAAACCTTCCCTTTTCCTGCTCGTAACGTCCTGACCATGTATAATTTCAACCTTTATTCTGACGTCAGCAGGAAATAGGGAAATATCCTTTTTCAGCCTACACCTTATGACAGGATATTTCATACAATGGATACATAAAGTATCTCATACAATGAACACATAAATTATTTCATGGTTCACAGCCCGTGTTTGGCAGATGTAAGCAAATTACAGTTTTACTATAATTCAGCACATTTCTTGCACAAATAGAATATGGTCATATGACTTATTGCAGTAATTAGGACTATTAGAGCTATTCAGCATATTTATGTATAATAGAGTTATAAAACAAACATTTTAACTTTAGAATATTAATATGCATCTTGATAGTTGACAGATAAGGTATAATTTTACATTTATCTAACATTCCCTCCTCATTATACTTATAATGTCAATACTTCAAATATCCAGGTTCTTTATTTTACCAGGTATTATCATTTAGACAAATAGCTCTTTTGAAAGGACTGTAAGTTCATCTTCATCAGGTTCCGGGTATAGTTCAGTGTTGTTCTGGAAAAACATAGTCTTTGTTAGTGATGTGTCAATCAGTCTTTGAAGAATTCCTCTAATACAAGGAATGCAGCAACATCCACACAGCGTAAGGACCGCGGCTGCCATGACAACAGAGATGAGCAAACCTTTTGCAAGATCACCCCATTTACCAAACCATTTTTCAAAGAGTCCTGTTAAGGCGTTCTCTACACCAGAGTTCTCAGTTAGTTCCTGGGATAACATTTGTAGGCCTTGCAAAGCCTTGGTGATACTTCCATCAGGTGCCGTATTATGTGGAATAAAAGTGCAGCAGAAGGTGCCGAACATTTCGCATACCCCGCCCCTTTCTGCCAGCAACATATCCAATGCTATACGGTTCTGCCACGCTGTCAAAGAGGTGGCGTCCAATTGTGCTGCTATACCTTTGATAGCATCTCTGGTGTAATTCACAAACCTCTGCTGGTTGTAGTAAATGTAGTTTATCCAGTCGACATTCTTATTGGGCTGTACCCATAGGAAGAGTGAGGTGAGTCCTGCTGTTACTTGATTCTGTGCTTTAAATTCATCCGGAAACTCCTCGTGGAACACCTATTGAGTCTATATATACCTGGTTGTTAAAATGATTCTGGACACTTAAGTCTCTTAAAATAGTGTTTACCTGGTAGTCTCATCAATTTATTAGTCATAGGAACAATATAAAAGGGAAGCAACAGGCGGGTAAGGGCACAACTACCCTCCTATCTAGGTGGCAGTCTGAGCCTTAGTTTCTTGTCCCCACACAGCCACCAAACATCAGCCAGTTGCCGTTTCTGTTCCTGAAACCATTTTAGTTGGTACTTACAGTAATGTCTGTAGTTGATGTTGTGGTCGCACAGTATTCAGTATTCAGGAGATAGAGTGCCAACCTTTGTACCATCCTTATCTTTGTTAGAGAAACTAGAAAAATTTCCTGGTAATGCTTGTAGTGAAGGGGGTGTACTTTGCATTTTAGTTTTAGGGTATCTCTTTTTCTCATTTGCACATTCAGACCCAGTAATATTTTCTGAAAACAGTCTTATTATGCAAGCTAAATCTGTTTCCTCTTCAGGGAGAGGAATGGTAGCTAGTTGTGGTCTTGGGTTTGCACAAGAAATACAATCACTTAACCCCTTAGATTGAGTTGTGTATCTGACCCATTCTATCCACTAATTTTTGTCTCCAAATCCTGTTTCTATACTTAATTGTTCCTTGTAAGTAAAATCTATTTTAAACAAAGAGGTATTAAGTTGAAACTGAGTTGGCTCGGGGGCTGGGGTGTTCTGACCAGGGGTTACAACCTAAATAGTGATTCTCCCTAGTAGGTCAGATATTGTACCATATACCAATTAGTTGTAATGTTTAGTTTACAAAATTGGAGCCATTGTTACTGTAAATCAGCGCGGGGATCCCTCGTCGTGGAATCACCTCTTTGATTAGTACTTTGGCTACTGACTGTCCATCCGTGTGCGTCATAGGAAAAGTTTCCACCCACTTTATAAACCTGTACACAATAACCAGACAGTACTTATTCTCACATTTGTTCAATTCAATAAAATCCATGCATATTGTGTGAAAGGGATAAGGGGGTTGTGGGAAATGACCCCTTAAGGCTCTTAGGGCACCTTGTGCATGGTATCTGTTACAAATCGGATATGTGAGACAAAATTTTCAGAGTAGTTTTGTAAACCCATATGTTGTGTACACCCAGTACCATCCCTCCTTTTGAGGTATGGGCCTACCCATGACTCAATAACACAGCATACGTGAATAGTGATGTAGATAAGTTAGGTTTACCTTCTGTACATGTGTATATACCATTGACCAGTGTTGACCCTGTATATAACCACTTTGATTTTCACCTGCCGGTGATGTTTTCTGCATTTCTGATAACCATGTTTCATCAGTAGCTCTCTGTACCTCATCATTTACTTGGGAAACTGTATATGTTTGTCATTGCTGTCCTTCAGAAGCTTCCTTTGCTGTCTTGTCTGCTAGTGCATTCCCTAGGGTAATTGGATCTGTTCCCTTTCTATGTGCCGCACATTTACAAATAGCCACTTGTGCTGGTTTTTGTACATATTCTAGAAGGGCAAGAATGAGATCTCTGTGTGATCGGTTTCCCATGGCAACGTAATCATACCCCTTTTTTCCATTGCTGGGCAAATATGTGTAGAGAAAGCGTATTGGCTGTCAGTATAAATATCTATTTATTTTTCCCTTCCCCTAGACTGCAGGCCCTTGACAGGGCTATAATGTCAGCTTGTTGTGCAGAATAGGAACTGGGAAAGGGTCTAGCTTCAATGACCTGGTCATGTGTTACTATAGCATAAGCCGTTTGATTTATCGTTTTTTCTACACGACCCATCAACAGAAAAGGTAATGTCAGCATCTAGAAAGGGAACATCAGTGAGATCCTTCCTAGGGAGTACCCGTTCATCAATTTGAGCTGCACAATCATGTGGATCCCCATCACCAGGTGTTGGCATTAGTGTAGCAGGATTCAATGTAGTACACTTCTTGATTGTAACGTGTGGTTGTCCCAGAAGTGTAGTCATACATGATAAATGCCTGACTGGAGATAAATAGGAGATTCTGTCTTATAGTAAGATCACCTAAATAACATGTGAGACCTTTAAGTACCAGGGGTGGAACAATACTATCAATGCAGATGACCGTATGGCCAATGAGGCTGCTACTACAGCTTGTACACAGTGGGGCAAATTAGTTAAGTAAAATGCAACTAGTTTGTGTTCGTTCTCATAAACCTGAGTGAGAGCAGAAGTCATGTACCCCTCTTTACAATCTACAGTCTGCTAAAGGGTTTCTACTGTAATTGGGTAGGCTAAGCACAGTAGAACCCACAATGAGGTGCTTCACCTTTGTAAATGCATCCTCTGTTTGCACATTCCACTGGATGGAACCTTTTGCAGACATTTGTGTACCATAGATGAGATCAGAAAGAGGCACCACCTCCGTAGCATAATTAGCTATCCATGCTCTACAGAAATTTGCCATGCCAAGAAATTACATCATTTCTTTATTTTTACGTGGTTTGGGGGCTTGAAGGATGGCCTCTTTTCGGATCTCATCTGGATGTCTGCCTTTTTGAGATATAATGTAACCCTGGTATTTCACCTTGTTTTTCAAAAGTTGTATTTTATTTTGCTAACCTTGTGACCTTGTTCTGCGAGGAAATGCATCAGAGCCAAGGTGTCAATTTTACATTGTCACTCCAGAGGAGCCGCTACCAGAATGTCATCCACATACAAGAGAATTTGACTCCCACTGGGAGGTACAACTCGAGACAAAGCATTGAACATTTCTTGTGAGTTTTCCCTTGTACATAAGTGCAAACCAGAACTGACTGTCTGTCTTAATTAGCCCTACGTCTGTCTTTCCTTTTGATCACAAGAAATCGGGGACGTCTTTTAAGGCATCCCCTTCCCCTTGGGTCAAAAAGTGTCAGTCACTGTCTTTTGTCAAAACTTCAATTACGCAAGTTCTGGTTGTACATTCAACAAACCACGCTAATCTGTACCTCTGATTCCCTCTGGATTTCAGTTCCTCATCTGTTAATTTGACCCAGTCTGTGATAAGTTCTCCTAGCTCATGCCATGATACCTCAGAGTTCCGCGTGACCGAAACATGAGGTACAGTGTCCTGCCTGTATATTTGCAGAATAGGCTGTGGTAGGAGACAAGTAGCCATGTTATTTCCTTCCTTATCACAGTACAGGTATCTTAAGAGCACTTCAGTGTTAGTGCAACTCATTAACTGTTTCTCATAGGACCTATCAGGCCCAGTGGTCCTTTTGTAGTAGATAGTGCAATAGAGGTTCGTCTGGACCTTGTACCTTTCCTCACAGGCTCTTCAATTATTTCTGTCAGGGTTTTGGGCATCTTTAATCCCTCAGTTTGTAAATCCAAGCTGTACCAGTATCAGGGCTCATTATCCACAGCTGTGATTTGTTTTTCACACAGCCGATGGGCTTTGAGGCCCCCCTCCACTGGTACGACAGAAATATCAAGAGCATGCAACATGTCTCTACCCAACGAATTAACAGGACATTTAGTTGACATTACAATTTTACACTGAGCCTTTTTACCTGTCTGTGGATTTTCCACAGTAAGGCCTTCAGACACGGCCTCCTGGTGCATCAACCCATTTGCAGATTTTACATATACTAAACCTTTTCCCTTTACCCCTGGTGGCATATCCAGCGGGTGTATCAGGGTCCTACAAGCCCCAGTGTCACAGAGAAATGTTACCCAACTACTCTTTGCAACCCAGGTTATTTCTGGCTTGGCTTCAGCATGCAAACAAGTTTCAACATTACACACATCCAAAATATCAGATTCTTTCCCATCCTTCTGCTTCTCTCTCTGCAGACACACTTTTACCATACAGGAAACACTCCCCCCTCATCCTTTTCTTTACTTTCTTTTTTGGTTGGAAGTGCCCCTCAGCATGCCTCGCATACTTGATTAGCTCCTAGAGTCTGCAGATCCTATGGTTAATCATGTGTTCGTTAACAAAACTTGATATAAGGACTAGCAGCCCCTTCAGGATTGCATTCTTTAGCTGTTGTTCATATGGGCTATCGTTCACTTGATCTACTGGGATTTCTATCCCAGAGTGGTTATTAAAATTCTTCTTTATCCTAACAATGAAATTATCCACTGTTTCCTCTTCTCCCCATATACACTGATTTATAATGGACCAGTCGGCTTGACGTATCCATCTATCCTCTCTCTATCTTTGCTATAAGAGCATTTCTTCTGTTTTTGAGTGCTGCATCATCCTGAGGCAACACCCCTCCCTGGTTGTTTAATCCACTCCAATCTCCCACTACATGATGCCAGTCAGGTCCCAGTACCTGTCTGGTGACCTGCTCTATTTCCCTCACATTGAGATGATAGCTAGCAACCATTCCCATGATACCATCCCTGAATTGAGCTATGTGGACCTTGGGATTGCTGTAAGGAGGGTCAGCGGGGTAACTTGTTGCATACCTCTGTCCCATCTGGTGGTGGGGACTGCAGGTCTGCAATAGGGAATTGGGAGCGGGTGGTGAAGTCAGAGGGGGAGCAGCTACTGTCAGTGGGATTGGAGAGTCCTCTAAAGGGTGTGTAGGGGCTGTCGGGTGCATTAGGTTTGTCGCATTTTGTTCAGTCAATACTTGCTGCACTAAACTTCGGAGGACGGTCATATTATTGTCCTCCTCTTTGTCTAAAAACATAGTCTTTTTATGATTTTTTTTATGATTTTAACCTACAGTTAGCCTCCTCAAGCCATTTCTTTGCCTGGGGAAGACCTAATTTATTCTGTTTCCTTATTTTTCTTTTCTTTTTTTTTTTATATATATATATACACATATATACATACATATATATACACATACACATATACACACATACATACACGGGAATTCCTGCAGTTTACAAGGCTGTTAGGACCTAGGTCCTTTGTCGACAAATTTCCTTTATCTGCACCCGGGTATTGGAATGGGACCATACTCCTATATCAAAGGGATTTAAACTACGGACGTATCTACTTATATTCCCTCAACTTGGATAAAGCAAAACATATACACAACAGATAAACATTCAATTAATCTCTATATTAGATGTATGTAACAAAATCCCTTAATTCATTAAATCCCTGCAGTTTACAAGGCTGTCAGGACCTAGGTCCTTTGTCGACAAATTTCCTTTATCTGCACCCGGGTATTGGAATGGGACCATACTCCTATATCAAAGGGATTTAAACTACGGACGTATCTACTTATATTCCCTCAACTTGGATAAAGCAAAACATATACACAACAGATAAACATTCAATTAATCTCTATATTAGATGTATGTAACAAAATCCCTTAATTCATTAAATCCCTAATCACATTTAGGCCTAAAAGTATAATATAATAAATGAAAATATCTTACCTTGCCCCGAGAGCGGTCTCTTGTGCTGATCCGGTAAGTCGCTGCCCGGGAGGCACTAGTTCAGTGAGCCGGCCTCTGTTAACGTCAAATTTAAGACGGAGGACTTACAGTTTTTTGCCGATCGGACATCGGTTCACTGGGTTGTTGGCTAGTGCTTTCCAGGAATTTGGACTTCCGTTTTCGAAGGACCAAAATGTCAAGTAATTTCGGACCAACTCTCGTTACAAGTCAAGATATTTTATTGCATATGCAAGAGAAATGGTTAAATGTATATTTTCTGCTTCAGAGATCCATTTCTGCCTGTCATAGATTCACATTCTGCTTTTAGAACCCTTAAACCTTCCCTTTTCCTGCTCGTAACGTCCTGACCATGTATAATTTCAACCTTTATTCTGACGTCAGCAGGAAATAGGGAAATATCCTTTTTCAGCCTACACCTTATGACAGGATATTTCATACAATGGATACATAAATTATCTCATACAATGAACACATAAATTATTTCATGGTTCACAGCCCGTGTTTGGCAGATGTAAGCAAATTACAGTTTTACTATAAGTCAGCACATTTCTTGCACAAATAGAATATGGTCATATGACTTATTCCAGTAATTAGGACTATTAGAGCTATTCAGCATATTTATGTATAATAGAGTTATAAAACAAACATTTTAACTTTAGAATATTAATATGCATCTTGATAGTTGACAGATAAGGTATAATTTTACATTTATCTAACACTACAAAATTCGGCCCCTCATAAACCACTTCAACGAACGTTTTGCAGCCTTGTTTATTCCCGATCAAGTTGTCTGCGTTGATGAGTCCCTGATTAAATTTTCTGCCCGCTTGTCTTTCAAGCAGTACCTTCCCAGCAAGCGTGCCAGATACAGGGTCAAGCTCTATAAGTTCTGTGACAGGGCAACAGGCTATGTATGGAGCTTTAGGGTTTATGAGGGAAAAGATAGTCAGGTTGAGCCGGTCAACTGCCCGGATTACATAGGGAGCGCTGATAAGATAGTGTGGAACTTGGTGTCACCCTTATTCGGAAAGGGGTACCACTTGTATGTGGACAATTATTACACGAGCGTGCCACTTTTAATCACTTGTTAGATCATCAGATTGGAGCATGTGGCACCGTGAGACCTAATCGCCGGGGCTTTCCCCAGGGGCTTGTAGATTCCCGTCTTAGGCTGGGGGAGAGAGCCTGCTTGAAGTGTAATAATTTGCTCGCTGTGAAGTGGAGGGATAATAAGAATGTTTTCCTTCTTACCTCCCTTCATGCAGACACGACAGTCCAAATTCGTACTGCGACTGGGGTTGTGGAGAAACCCCTCTGTGTCCACGAATATAACCAGAAGTTGGCGCCGTATCACATTGCCCGTAAGGCGAGACGCTGGTACAAAAAAGTGTCTCTATCCTTATTTCAATTGGCTTTGCTGAACGCTCATGTGCTATACAGAGCTTCAGGCGGGACTTTATCTCTCCTAAAATTCCAGGATGAGAAAGTCACAGAACTCCTGTATCCAGGCGGTTCTGCACCTCCCCATCCCCTACCAAATGCAGTAAGCTGGCTGCATGAGAGGCATTATCCATATGTCCTCGAGAGTACCCCTACCCAACGAGCCCCCCAAAAAAGATGTTGTGTCTGTAGCAAGCGCGGATTTAGTCGTGACATCCGTTATTTTTGTCCACTCTGTCCTGACAATCCTGGTCTGTGCATTGGTAAATGTTTTGAACGCTACCACACAAAAGTGAAGTTTTAGCGTAGGGTACAGCATTGCACAGAACAGGACACACTTACACGGGGTCTCCCAAGATGCCATCACATTTTGAGAGACCCGAACCGTTACAGTTGAGTAAAAAAAAAGTGTAAAGAAAACAAAAAAAACCGTAAAAAACAAAACACAAAAAATATATAAAATAAAAAAACAAAAAATTGTTGTCGTTTTTATTATTCTCTCTCTCTCTCTCCCACGATACATAAAGCCGTGACTCAACGCTGTAGGAGGTGATTTCACCACCACAGTAAAAAAAGAGCATATATGCCGAAGCATGGGGGCAGCAGGGGCGGAGGAGCGATTTTGCTCCTAATGCCGCGTACATACGGTCGAAATTCCGACGGAGGCTTGCCCGTGGAAAAGTCTGACCTTGTGTACGCGGCATAACTTGTTTGCGGAAGGATGCCCCTATGCTTCGGCATATATAAATGGTGCATGTATGCCCATCATTAGAAGTGGGTGGATGAAGGGAGGTATTCTAATGGTGGGCATACCCACCGATCAATCTCTTTTTTTCATTCAGCCAACAGGCTGCATGAAAAAAAAGATTACAATACATGTTCAACAAGGACCTGTACATACCAGTACGTTGCTGGACTTTGAATGGTTATACCAGAATGATGCCTGCGGGTTTAGGTATCATCTTGGTATCATTCTTTTCAGCCAGCGGTCGGCTTTCATGTAAAAGCAATTATAGTGGCTAATTAGCCTCTAGACTGCTTTTACAAGCAGTGGGAGGGAATGCCCCCCCTCCCCAGATATAAACAGTGCCATTGGGAAATTGGGAAAGCATTTTATCACACCGATCTTGGTGTGGTCAGATGCTTTGAGGGCAGAGGAAAGATCTAGGGTCTAACCCCCCAATTTTTTTGAAAAAAGTGTACCTGTCACTACCTATTGCTATCAAAGGGGATATTTACATTCCCTGAGATAACAATAAAAATGGTAAAAAAAAAATAAAAAAATGGAAGGAACAGTTTAAAAATAAAATAAAAAAAGCAAAAAAAATAAATAAAAATAAAATAAAATAAAAATTGTCCCCCCCTGCTCTTGCGCAAAGGCGAACGCAAGCGTCGGTCTAGCGTCATATGTAAACAGCAATTGCACCATGCATGTGAGGTATCACGCGAAGGTCAGATCAAGGGCAGTCATTTTAGCAGTAGACATCCTCTGTAAATCTAATGTGGTAACCTGTAAAGGCTTTTAAAGGCTTTTAAAAATGTATGTAGTTTGTCGCGGCTGCGCGTTTGTGCGCAATTTTAAAGCATGTCGTGTTTGGTATCCATGTACTCGGCCTAAGATCCTCTTTTTTATTTCATCAAACATTTGGGCAATATAGTGTGTTTTAGTGCATTAAAATAAAAAAAGTGTATTTTTTTCCCCAAAAAATGCGTGGAAAAAAAATGCAACACCCACTATTTTAATCTGTAGGGCCTTTGCTTTCAAAAAATATATAATATTTGGGGGTTCAACGTAATATTTTTGCAAAAAAAAATGTTTTCATGTAAACAAAAAGTGTCAGAAAGGGCTTTGTCTTCAAGTGGTTAGAAGAGTGGATGATGTGTGACATAAGCTTCTTAATGTTGTGCATAAAATGCCAGGAAAGTTCAAAACCCCCCCAAATGACCCCATTTTGGAAAGTAGACACCCCAAGCTATTTGCTGAGAGGCATGTTGAGCCCATTGAATATTTTTTTTTTGTCCCAAGTGATTGAATAATGATAAAAAAAGTACAAAAAGTTGTCACTAAATGATATATTGCTCAAACATGCCATGGTTATATGTGGAATTGCACCCCAAAATACATTCTGTTGCTTCTCCTGAGTACAGGGATACCACATGTGTGGGACTTTTTGGGAGCCTAGCCACGTACAGGACCCGAAAACCAAGCACCGCCTTCAGGCTTTCTAAGGGTGTAAATTTTTGATTTCACTCACTGCCTATCACAGTTTCAGAGGCTATTTGCTGAGAGGTATGGTGAGTATTTTGCAGATCTCGCTTTTTGTCACAAAGTTTTGAAAATTGAAAAAAGAAAAAAAAAAATATTTTCTTTCTTTTTCAAAAACAAATGAGAGCTGTAAAATACTCACCATGCCTCTCAGCAAATAGCTTGGGGTGTTTACTTTCTAAAATGGGGTCATTTGGGGGGGTTTTGTGCTGTCTTGGCATTTTATGGCCTTCAAAACTGTGATGGGTAGTGAGTGAAATCAAAAATTTACGCCCTTAGAAATCCTGAAGGCGGTGCTTGGTTTTTGGGGTCCTGTACGCGGCTAGGCTCCCAAAAAGTCCCACACATGTGGTATCCCCGTACTCAAGAGAAGCACCAGAATGTATTTTGGGGTGTAATTCCACATATAACCATGGCATGTGTGCGCAATATATCATTTAGTGACAACTTTTTGTACTTTTTTTTTTTTTTCTTTTTGTCATTTAATCACTTGGGACAAAAAAAATATTCAATAGGCTTAACATGCCTCTCAGCAAATAGCTTGGGGTGTCTACTTTCCAAAATGGGGTCATTTGGGGGGGTTTTGTGCCATCTCTGCATTTTATGGCCTTCAAAACTGTGATAGGTAGTGAGGAGTGAAATCAAAAATTTATGCCCTTAGAAATCTTGAAGACGGTGCTTGGTTTTCTGGGTCCCGTACGCGGCTAGGCTCCCAAAAAGTCCCACACATGTGGTATCCCCGTACTAAGGAGAAGCAGCAGAATGTATTTTGGGGTGTAATTTCACATATGCCCATGGCATATGTGAGCAATATATCATTTAGTGACAACTTTGTGCAAAAAAAAAAAAAGTTTGTTATATTCCCGCAACTTGTGGCAAAATATAAAACATTCCATGGACTAAACATGCCTCTCAGCAAATAGCTTGGGGTGTCTACTTTCCAAAATGGGGTCATTTGGGGGGGGGGGTTTGTGCTATTTTGGCATTTTATGGCCTTGGAAACTGTGATAGGTAGTGAGGAGTGAAATCAAAAATTTACACCCTTAGAAATCCTGAAGGCGGTGATTGGTTTTCGGGGTCCCGTACGCGGCTAGGCTCCCAAAAAGTCCCACACATGTGGTATCCCCGTACTCGGGAGAAGCAGCAAAATTTATTTTGGGGTGCAATTCCACATATAACCATGGTATGTGTGAGCAATATATCATTTAGTGACAACTTTTTGTAAATTTTTTATTTATTTTTTTGTCATTATTCAATCACTTGGGACAAAAAAAAAATATTCAATGGGCTCAACATGCCTCTCAGCAATTTCCTTGGGGTGTCTACTTTCCAAAATGGGGTCATTTGGGGGGGGGGGGTTTGTACTGCCCTGCCATTTTAGCACCTCAAGAAATTAGATAGGCAGTCATAAATTAAAAGCTGTGTAAATTCCAGAAAATGTACCCTAGTTTGTAGACGCTATAACTTTTGCGCAAACCAATAAATATATGCTTATTGACATTTTTTTTACTAAAGACATGTGGCTGAATAAATTTTGTCCTAAATGTATGACTAAAATTTCGTTTATTCGATTTTTTTTTATAACAAAGTAGAAAATATGTTGTTGTTTTTCAAAATTTTCGGTCTTTTTCTGTTTATATCGCAAAAAATAAAAAATCGCAGAGGCAAACAAATACCATTAAAAGAAAGCTCTATTTGTGGGAAGAAAAGGACGCACATTTTGTTTGGGTTCAACACTGCATGTCCGCACAATTTTCAGTTAAAGCAGTGCAGTGCCAAATTGTGAAATCACCTCTGGTCATTATGGTCCGTATTGGTCCGGTCCTTAAGTGGTTAAGCCCACCGACAAACTCTTTCATGCCGCTGGACAGCTGCCATTATGCTCCTTGGTAACAAAGGGGTTCCTCAGGGACAATTTACGCGTCTTAGGCGTAATTGCACAGATCTGATGAAATTTGACACCCAAGCTGCTGTCCTTTCTGATAGATTTGTCGAAAAGGGTTATGATCGGACAGTCTTGTCTCAACTTGTGAGTTCTACTCGTGAAACCGATAGGGCCGCATTTTTGTGTGATAAGGTCAGAGACAATACCATCAATAAAATCTCTTTACCTTTCATCACTACCTTTTCGGTACAACATCAGAGCATCAAAAGGCTCATTCAGAAGCATTGGCAGGTTTTAGAGAGTGACCGACTTTTGTCCACAGTTTTACCACCCAAACCTCAGATTATTTTTAGGGGAGCCTCTTCCCTGTCAAACAGGATTTCACCAAGTATTCAGGATCCACCAAAGGAGAACAGATGTTTCTTCTCGAATCTCACTGGATATCATAAGTGTAAAAGGTGCCAGGTGTGCTCCCTAAATAAGTGTAAGGATAGGAAGATTAACAGCTTCACGTCAACTAGTACCTCACGGTCTTATGAAGTAGAGCCCTTTATTACCTGTGCAACAGAGGGAGTGGTCTACCTCATCCAGTGTCCCTGCGGCCTTCAGTACATTGGGAGGACCAAAAGGGCATTACGTGTTCGTTTGAATGAACACATTGGGAACATCAGGAGAGGTTTTGATAAACACTCCGTCTCTAGACACTATGACCAAATGCACAGGAGAGATCCGTCAAACACACTTTTTGTAGGCATAGACAAATACAGGCCCCATTGGAGAGGCAGTTCCCTGGTCAAGGAAATTTCCAAACTTGAGATGGCCTGGATTTATCGCCTTAAAACGTATCTTCCATTTGACCTCAGTGTCGATATGGACGTTAATGCGTTTATTAACAACTCATAGGTTTGTCCAGTCCATCTCAAGTGTTGAAATCTGTGTTTGATCTGCTTAACATCATTCAATAATAATAGTGATTTTTGGTTTTATTTAATCATTTTTTTCCTGTTATGTTCACTATTATGTTCTATTTAGTGTTTATCTGTTATCCCCATCAATGGGTTGTGGTATGGCTTGAGCATATTGCCACTCATGTCATGTGGTTCTGAGTTTCTGTCTGCTCTAGCCATATAATACAATGGGCCTTTTTGGGTCCTTTTTTTGTTTTTCATATTTAATCATTTTATTTGTTCATATTTTTTATAATTAGTATTTTGATGTGTTTGAATTTTTATTCACACACCATATATATATTATATATATATTTTTTTAAATTTCATGTTACTTGAGATTATTCCCTTATGGGGTATCTCAGTTTTTATTTATTTAATTAAAATTACCTATACAATTCCCTTTTTTTTTTCCATTAGATGTCGCTTTGGCACACTTTGGATAGTCTGGGGCATTTCATAGCTGCTCTGTAGGATAATATACTTTGGAGTTTGTTCCTATAGCATTGTCATCTCCTTTTTGTGTTAATTTAATATTGGCCACTTAGACAATGTTCATATACATACCCCATCTATTATCAATCCCTTTGTTTTAAACCAAATTTATGATTTTATTTGATCTTAAAACTTGTTAATTAGGATCTTTCCCATAAAATCAACTTCTTAGTCCATTAACCTCATCAATAGGTTAGGGACTGTAGGATTCATTGTGCTTCTAGGCTGTTCCTGGGCGCCTGGCCCCCATTCACATGATTATAAGTACCATTATTACCGACTTCCGCAGGTGTGCGGCATCGGTTTTGTTTCCGAGCGTGTGGACAGCAGCTCAGAACGAGGCATGGCTTTGGGAGCCAGTGCGCATGTGCACGGTGGCTCTGAATGGGGATTGGCTTTTATTATGTTTCCAAGCTTGCATTTAGCAGCTAAGAACGAGGCTTGGTCCTGGGAGCCAGCGCGCATGCGCACGGTGGCTCGGAATGGGGAGGGGTTTTATTATGTTTACTATATATAGGTGGTGACGCAACGTGCCGCCCGTGCCCCTGGAAGACGCAATTCTGTTGTGAAATGGCATAGGGCAGAATGGAGCGGCGCGTTGACGTCACCACCTACTTCCATCCAGCTAGGACGGGTTTGCCTGCGTGTGTCCGGCCGGGACCGCAGGCTCAAGGCTTTTATATCCATTGTTCATGTAAGTGTGATTCTTCTTTTATAAAATAAACCAATACTTTTTTACACTATGGGAGTCTCCCATTCTTTTACATAAATTGGCACATGAATCTGGGATCCAACAAATTGGAGTGTCATACCGTATATACTCGAGTATAAGCCGCGTTTTTCAGCACTTTTTTGTGCTGAAAATGCCCCCCTCGGCTTATACTCGAGTCACCTTTTTGCGCCTGATCTCCTGGACTTTTGGGAGCCAGTACTGGCCGACCGTAGGTCCTCTGGACACATGTAGCCCCACTCTTCCTCTACAAGTGTGTAAAGTTTGCTGTCCGGTGGACCTACGGCCCGGGAAGCACCGATTTTTCAAAGCCGGGCACCCCTTCCATAGACTCTCATGTTAAACAGTAATTTCTCTGGTGAATTTGGGGACCCAGTACCAGCGGGTCGTAGGTCCCCTTAACCCTAATCTTGGCACACGTGTAGCCCCATTTCTCCTCTATAAGTGTGCAAAGTTTTGTTGTCTGGGGGACCTACGGCCGGGAAGCACCATTTTTCAAAGCCGGGCACCCCTTCCATAGACTCCCATGTTAAAAGTCAGTCTAGTCATGGGCACAGTGAGGCATGGACACTGTGAGGCATGCACATGGACACAGTGAGGCAAAGTGAGGCACAGTGAGGCATGCAGATGGACACCCTAGGCTTATACTCGAGTCAATACGTTTTCCCAGTTTTTTGTGGTAAAATTAGGTGCCTCGGCTTATATTCGGGTCGGCTTATACTCGAGTATATACGGTATGCTGTTTTGGGGCTGAATCCACCTGGATGTCATCTGAATGAGATTATCCATATTCATTAAAGCTTCTCCTGATCCTCTGTAGTGGGGGGTCCTGGAGTGTTGGTAAGCAGTAATTACCTTACCTTATTTGGTGGTGGATTTCTTTGGCTTCCTACAAATAAGAAGATTACCTCACGGAATTTTTCTCACTATAGACTTTTATGTTGCACGGGTGTATACTTTCACATATGTGTTACCATTTTGAATGTATGGTTGGATTACTTTAAGGACTTTGACCCTTGACCAGGTTCAGTTGCTTTTTGGATCAACTTTATTTTCAGTGTTTTCAGCGTTTACAATGTTTTCAGTTTTTTGGAAACTTGTTTTTAGTATCGCTCTTTTTCATATGTGAGCGTTCATTTATTATTTATTTAAGGTCAATTGTAACAATATTCACTATTGTATTACCATATCATGTTTTTGCATTTAATTAATTTTGCACTAATTTATATTTAGTTGTGACACTCGTATTCAGGGTTAGCGCTACCACATTTTTTCTATTTTGCGTTACACTGTTTTTGTTCACAGAAGGTTTGCTGCTTCCCCCCACTCAACTCGTATCATTGTGGGATTTCTAATTTACCGTTTTAGCGCAGTTTCTCCCCCTTGCGTTTACCATGGTCTATTGGGAAATTGGGAAAGCATTTTATCACACCGATCTTGGTGTGGTCAGATGCTTTGAGGGCAGAGGAAAGATCTAGGGTCTAACCCCCCAATTTTTTTGAAAAAAGAGTACCTGTCACTATCTATTGCTATCAAAGGGGATATTTACATTCCCTGAGATAACAATAAAAATGGTAAAAAAAAATAAAAAAAATGGAAGGAACAGTTTAAAAATAAAATAAAAAAAGCAAAAAAAAATAATAAAAATAAAATAAAATAAAAATTGCACCCCCTGTCCCCCCCTGCTCTTGCGCAAAGGCGAACGCAAGCGTCGGTCTAGCGTCATATGTAAACAGCAATTGCACCATGCATGTGAGGTATCACGCGAAGGTCAGATCAAGGGCAGTCATTTTAGCAGTAGACATCCTCTGTAAATCTAATGTGGTAACCTGTAAAGGCTTTTAAAGGCTTTTAAAAATGTATGTAGTTTGTCGCGGCTGCGCGTTTGTGTGCAATTTTAAAGCATGTCGTGTTTGGTATCCATGTACTCGGCCTAAGATCCTCTTTTTTATTTCATCAAACATTTGGGCAATATAGTGTGTTTTAGTGCATTAAAATAAAAAAAGTGTATTTTTTCCCCCAAAAAATGCGTGGAAAAAAAATGCAACACCCACTATTTTAATCTGTAGGGCCTTTGCTTTCAAAAAATATTTAATATTTGGGGGTTCAAAGTAATATTTTTGCAAAAAAAAATGTTTTCATGTAAACAAAAAGTGTCAGAAAGGGCTTTGTCTTCAAGTGGTTAGAAGAGTGGATGATGTGGGACATAAGCTTCCTAATGTTGTGCATAAAATGCCAGGAAAGTTCAAAACCCCCCCAAATGACCCCATTTTGGAAAGTAGACACCCCAAGCTATTTGCTGAGAGGCATGTTGAGCCCATTGAATATTTATTTTTTTTGTCCCAAGTGATTGAATAATGATAAAAAAAGTACAAAAAGTTGTCACTAAATGATATATTGCTCAAACATGCCATGGTTATATGTGGAATTGCACCCCAAAATACATTCTGTTGCTTCTCCTGAGTACAGGGATACCACATGTGTGGGACTTTTTGGGAGCCTAGCCACGTACAGGACCCGAAAACCAAGCACCGCCTTCAGGCTTTCTAAGGGTGTAAATTTTTGATTTCACTCACTGCCTATCACAGTTTCGGAGGCTATTTGCTGAGAGGTATGGTGAGTATTTTGCAGATCTCGCTTTTTGTCACAAAGTTTTGAAAATTGAAAAAAGAAAAAAATTATTTTCTTTCTTTTTCAAAAACAAATGAGAGCTGTAAAATACTTACCATGCCTCTCAGCAAATAGCTTGGGGTGTTTACTTTCTAAAATGGGGTCATTTGGGGGGGTTTTGTGCTGTCTTGGCATTTTATGGACTTCAAAACTGTGATGGGTAGTGAGTGAAATCAAAAATTTACGCCCTTAGAAATCCTGAAGGCGGTGCTTGGTTTTTGGGGTCCTGTACGTGGCTAGGCTCCCAAAAAGTCCCACACATGTGGTATCCCCATACTCAAGAGAAGCACCAGAATGTATTTTGGGGTGTAATTCCACATATAACCATGGCATGTGTGCGCAATATATCATTTAGTGACAACTTTTTGTACTTTTTTTTTTTCTTTTTGCCATTTAATCACTTGGGACAAAAAAAAAATATTCAATAGGCTTAACATGCCTCTCAGCAAATAGCTTGGGGTGTCTACTTTCCAAAATGGGGTCACTTGGGGGGGTTTTGTGCCATCTCTGCATTTTATGGCCTTCAAAACTGTGATAGGTAGTGAGGAGTGAAATCAAAAATTTATGCCCTTAGAAATCTTGAAGACAGTGCTTGGTTTTCTGGGTCCCGTACGCGGCTAGGCTCCCAAAAAGTCCCACACATGTGGTATCCCCGTACTAAGGAGAAGCAGCAGAATGTATTTTGGGGTGTAATTTCACATATGCCCATGGCATATGTGAGCAATATATCATTTAGTGACAACTTTGTGCAAAAAAAAAAAAAGTTTGTTATATTCCCGCAACTTGTGGCAAAATATAACATATTCCATGGACTCAACATGCCTCTCAGCAAATAGCTTGGGGTGTCTACTTTCCAAAATGGGGTCATTTGGGGGGGGGGTTGTGCTATTTTGGCATTTTATGGCCTTCGAAACTGTGATAGGTAGTGAGGAGTGAAATCAAAAATTTACACCCTTAGAAATCCTGAAGGCGGTGATTGGTTTTCGGGGTCCCGTACGCGGCTAGGCTCCCAAAAAGTCCCACACATGTAATATCCCCGTACTCGGGAGAAGCAGCAAAATGTATTTTGGGGTGCAATTCCACATATAACCATGGTATGTGTGAGCAATATATCATTTAGTGACAACTTTTTGTAAATTTTTTATTTATTTTTTTGTCATTATTCAATCACTTGGGACAAAAAAAAATATTCAATGGGCTCAACATGCCTCTCAGCAATTTCCTTGGGGTGTCTACTTTCCAAAATGGGGTCATTTGGGGGGGGGGGGTTTGTACTGCCCTGCCATTTTAGCACCTCAAGAAATTAGATAGGCAGTCATAAATTAAAAGCTGTGTAAATTCCAGAAAATGTACCCTAGTTTGTAGACGCTATAACTTTTGCGCAAACCAATAAATATATGCTTATTGACATTTTTTTTTACTAAAGACATGTGGCTGAATAAATTTTGTCCTAAATGTATGACTAAAATTTCGTTTATTCGATTTTTTTTTATAACAAAGTAGAAAATATGTTGTTGTTTTTCAAAATTTTCGGTCTTTTTCTGTTTATATCGCAAAAAATAAAAAATCGCAGAGGCAATCAAATACCATTAAAAGAAAGCTCTATTTGTGGGAAGAAAAGGATGCACATTTTGTTTGGGTTCAACACTGCATGTCCGCACAATTTTCAGTTAAAGCAGTGCAGTGCCAAATTGTGAAATCACCTCTGGTCATTATGGTCCGTATTGGTCCGGTCCTTAAGTGGTTAAGCCCACCGACAAACTCTTTTATGCCGCTGGACAGCTGCCATTATGCTCCTTGGTAATTGCACAATTTACGGCAGGGTAGACGCTCTGTTGCAGAGTACACAACTGAATTCCGACGTTGGATCTCAGATACCAATTGGAATCCAGCAGCACAAAATCAGTTCCGTCAAGGACTCTCAGAGCAAGTAAAAGATGAGCTTGCCAGAGTAGAAAGTCCTGACGACCTCGAGGCTTTTATTAAATTATTTATTCAAATTGATCAGAGACTTACTGAAAAGGAGAAAGGAGAGACTGGGAATCCTAGGCAGTAATGGTGGCATGCGTTTTTCTACTACTCAGTATCCTCCTAAGGGTCCAAGAGTTTTTCCTGATTCTGACACTCCTGAACCTATGCAGGTGGATGCTATTAAAAGATCTATTACCACTCAGGAGAAAGAAAGATGACGTTCAGAGAACTTGTGTCTTTATTGTGGAGACTCTGGACATTATGCAGTTAATTGTCCCAATAAATTTAAAAGAACAATTGCAGCAATGGATGTTACAGTATCTGAACAAATAAACTTAATTTCTCAGTCCGTCTCTCCTTTGATTCAGGAAGCAAATAAAGTTAATTCTTTATCAACTCACTTTGTCATCCCAATAAGGCTTATTGTGGAAAGCAATGAAATATCTTGCGCTGCTATGCTGGACTCAGGGGCCGGGATAAACTTCATGGACATCGAATTTGCCCAAAGTAATAACCTTCAAATAAGAAATAAGCTTGTCCCTATTGATATGGAAACTGTGGATGGCTCACCTTTGTCTTCAGGTCCATTTACCCACTAGACCATCCTGCTTAATCTCCTAATCGAGACGACCATCAGGAGACTATCAGCTTTGAGCTGAATACATCACCCAAGTTCCCTATTATCCTGGGCATCCCTTGGTTCTCTATCCATAATCCCTCCATCAACTGGGAAACACGTTCTTTAACCACTTAACGACCGCCCACCGCCGATTTACGTCGGCAGAATGGCACGGACAGGCAGAATCACGTAGATCTACGTGATCGCCTTTGTGCAGTTGGGGGGTCCATCCGGACCCCCCTTCACTGCAGTGAGCGGCCGTTAAGTGTTCGGGAGCGATCAGGCATGGGGGGGGGGGGGCGCTCGATTCCGCCCCCCCCCTCGCGATCGCTCCCGGCCAATGAAAATGCTTCCTCCGCCATGTGATGTAAACAAGGCTGGAGGAAGTGATGTCATCTCCCTCGCCGCGGTCTTTTCGTTCCCGGCGCCGAGCAGAGAAGAAGCAGGTTAGTGCACCAACAGTCCACTGACACGTAGGTACACATAGGCACACAAATCACCCCCCAGTCACCCCCAGATCACCCCCCAGGTCACCCCAAAGCCCCCAATCACAGTGTCACTGATTGCAGTGATCATTTATTTTACTGATCACTGCATTTAGTGTCATCTGTGATTGTAAAAAGTTGCAGGGCAGTTAGGATTAGGCCCCTTTAGGTCCAGGGTAGCCCCCTAACCCCCCCCCCCCCTAATAAAGGTTTAACCCCTTGATCACCCCCCAGGTAACCCTTTCACCCCCTAACTTCAGCGTCACTAAGCGATTGTTTTTCCGATCGCTGTATTCGTGTCGCTGGTGTTTTAGATAGGCAGTTATTTTTTTTTAGGTTCGCCGCAGGTTTTTATTAGTGTCAGGTACCCCCATATATTATTTTAACCCCCTGATTGCCCCTAGAGTTAACCCTTTCACCAGTGATCGCCGTATAAGCGTCACTGGTGTCACTGGTTAGCCAGTAAGTTATTTAGTTATTTAGGTTACCCGTCAGGTTTTTATATAGTGTCAGGTACCCCCATATTTAACCTAATAAAGGTTTTAACCCCCTGATTGCCCCTAGTTAACCCTTTCACCAGTGATCACCATATAAAGGTTACGGGTGACGCTGGTTGATTAGTTTGCTTTTTATAGCATCAGGGCACCCGCCGTATATAACCCAATAAAGGTTTAACCCCCCTGATCGCCCGGCGGGTGAGATCAATTAGGTTTTAGCGCCAGAGAGGGTCTGCGTCGCCCCAGGCAGTGTTAGGTTAGTGACAGTAACGCTAACACCCACGCGCAAAGCATACACCCCCCTTAGTGGTATAGTATCTGATCAGATCTATACTAGCATCCCCAGTGGTTTAGGGTTCCCAAAAACGCAGTGTTAGCGGGATCAGCCCAGATACCTGCTAGCGCCTGCGTTTAGCCCCTCCGCCCAGCCCAGCCCACCCAAGTGCAGTATCGATCGATCACTGTCACTTACCAAACACAACACACATAACTGCAGCGTTCGCAGTGCTTGGTTTTTGGGGCCCTGTACGCGGCTAGGCTCCCAAAAAGTCCCACACATGTGGTATCCCCGTACTCAGGAAAAGCAGCAGAATGTATTTTGGGGTGCAATTCCACATATAACCATGGCATGTGTGAGCAATATATCATTTAGTGACAACTTTTTGTACATTTTTTTTTCTTTTTGTCATTATTCAATCATTTGGGACAAAAAAAAAAAATATTCAATGGGGTCAACATGCCTCTCAGCAAATAGCTTGGGGTGTCTACTTTCCAAAATGGGGTCATTTGGGGGGGTTTGTGCCATCTTGGCATTTTATGGCCTTCAAAACTGTGATAGGTAGTGAGGAGTGAAATCAAAAATTTATGCCCTTAGAAACCTTGAAGGCGGTGCTTGGTTTTTGGGGTCCCGTACGCGGCTAGGCTCCCAAAAAGTCCCACACATGTGGTATCCCCGTACTCAGGAGAAGCAGCAGAATGTATTTTGGGGTGTAATTTCACATATGCCCATGGCATGTGTGAGCAATATATCATTTAGTGACAACTTTGTGCAAAAAAAAAAAAGTTTGTCATATTCCCGCAACTTGTGGCAAAATATAAAATATTCCATGGACTGAACATGCCTCTCAGTAAATAGCTTGGGGTATCTACTTTCCAAAATGGGGTCATTTGGGGGGTTTTGTGCTATTTTGGCATTTTATGGCCTTCGAAACTGTGATAGGTAGTGAGGAGTGAAATCAAAAATTTGCGCCCTTAGAAATCCTGAAGGCGGTGCTTGGTTTCCGGGGTCCCGTACGTGGCTAGGCTCCTAAAAAGTCCCACACATGTGGTATCCCCGTACTTAGGAGAAGCAGCAGAATGTATTTTGGGGTGCAATTCCACATATAACCATGGCATGTGTGAGCAATATATCATTTAGTGACAACTTTTTGTAATTTTTTTTTTTTTGTCATTATTCAATCACTTGGGACAAAAAAAAAAAAATATTCAATGGGCTCAACATGCCTCTCAGCAATTTCCTTGGGGTGTCTACTTTCCAAAATGGGGTCATTTGGGGGGGTTTGTACTGCCCTGCCATTTTAGCACCTCAAGAAATGAGATAGGCAGTCATAAATTTAAAGCTGTGTAAATTTCAGAAAATGTACCCTAGTTTGTAAACGCTATAACTTTTGCGCAAACCAATAAATATACGCTTATTGACATTTTTTTTACTAAAGACATGTGGCTGAATACATTTTGGCCTAAATGTATGACTAAAATTGAGTTTATTCGATTTTTCTTATAACAAAAAGTAGAAAATATCATTTTTTTTCAAAATTTTCGGTCTTTTTCTGTTTATATCGCAAAAAATAAAAATCGCAGAGGCAATCAAATACCATTAAAAGAAAGCTCTATTTGTGGGAAGAAAAGGACGCAAATTTCATTTGGGTACAACATTGCATGTCCGCACAATTTACAGTTAAAGCAGCGCAGTGCCGAATCCCAAAAACAGGCCTGGTCCTAATGGCCCGAAATGGTCCGGGGCTTAAGTGGTTAAACTTTACATCTGACCATTGCAAAAGACATTGCAAAGAATCTTATCAAATAAGCCCTCCACCAACCCAGGATTTACAAGCAGTTTTGGCAACTACCAAGCCATACAACAAGCTACCTCCACAATATCTTGAGTTTCGCGATGTTTGTGATAAAAAGAACGCAGATCAGCTGCTTCCTCATCGCTCTTATGATTGTCCCATTGAATTGCTTCCAGGGGCAGAAATACCATTTGGGCGCCTTTTATTCTTTATCAGAACCTGAACTGAAGGTGCTCAGGGAGTGGATTAATGAGAATCTAGAGAAGGGTTTTATCAGACACTCAACCTCTTCTGCTGGGGCAGCCTTATTCTTCGTGGTGAAAAAGGACTCCTCCCTGCGTCCGTGTATTGACTACAGAAATTTAAATAGGATCACAATTAAGAATCGCTATCCACTCCCACTGATTCCAGAAATGCTTGAGAGACTCCGCTCCGCCAAGCTCTTTACTAAATTAGATTTACGGGGGGCATACAACCTTGTCCGCATTCGTCCTGGAGATGAATGGAAAACTGCTTTCAGAACCAGATATGGACATTTTGAGTCTTTGGTCATGCCCTTTGGGCTCTGCAATGCTCCTGCAACTTTTGAACATTTTATTAATGTTTTTCGAGATTTGCTTGATCAGTTTGTAATAGCCTATTTGGATGACATTCTCATTTTCTCTGATACTTTGGAAGAACACCGCAAGCATGTCTGTATTGTTTTCGAGAGACTAAGGTGGAATCAACTTTACATCAAACTAGAGAAATGCGAGTTTGAACAAACTCAGATCCAGTTCTTGGGATACATAATCTCTTCTGAAGAGGTAAGCATGGATCCTGATAAGATCAAAGCAGTGGTGGATTGGCCTGTCCCTAGGAATGTTAAGGAGGTACAGCGATTTGTTGGATTTGCCAACTTTTACAGAAGATTTATAAGGAATTTCTCCAAGGTAATTGCTCCAATTTACACAGCTGACAAAGAAAGGGATACCCTTTTTGTGGTCACCTGAGGCACAGACTGCCTTTAGTAAACTGAAAACTCTCTTCACTTCTGCACCAATACTGGTACATCCAGATCCAGAACTACCTTTCATCCTAGAAGTTGATGCTTCTAATTCTGCTGTGGGAGCTATCCTTTCTCAGCGAATTGGAAAAAAAATGCAGCTTCATCCTTGCGCTTATTTCTCTCGAATGATGTCTCCAGCCGAGAAGAATTATGACATTGGAAACAAGGAACTGCTGGCAATTAAGGAAGCATTTTCTGAGTGGAGGCATCTGCTGGAAGGGGCTAAGCACCCTGTAACCGTTCTCACCGATCATAGAAATTTAGAATTTATTAGGTCTGCTAAAAGGTTGTCATCTAGACAAGCACGTGGGACCCTTTTCTTCTCCAGGTTCAATTTTGTTATCTCATACCATCCTGGGTCAAAGAATGGTAAGGCTGATGCCCTATCACGGATGTTGCCTGGGCCTCTCCAGGAAAGCAACTCTGAATGTACAATCCTGTCTCAAAAGAACTTTCTAGGGGTCACGAGTTCAAAGACATTTCTTAATCTCCTCAAGGAGGGGTATGAGAATGACCAGCTTCTTAATAACCCTCCTAAAGACATAAACCTCAAGTACAATCATGGTTTTTGGACTCAAGCGCATTGCCTCTATGTACCTGAATCAGTTCGGGTAGAAGCCCTCAGGTTGGTACACGACTCTAAACTTGCTGGTCATTTTGGGGTTTCTAAGACAGAAGAACTCTTATCACGTTCCTTTTGGTGGCCTGGGTACAAGAAATATGTAAGGAGATATGTGGCTTCATGTTTAACCTGTGCTCGCAATAAGACACCCCGATCTTCTCCTCTGGGGTTACTTCTACCACTGCCTGTTCCATCTAGGCCATGGGGGTCAATTTCTATGGACTTTGTGGTCGACCTTCCTCTTTCAAAAGGGATGACCACCATTCTGGTAGTCGTTGACCGTCTCACTAAGATGGCTCATTTTATTCCAGTTAAGGGTGTACCCTCCGCCGAACATACTGCTGAGGTAATGGTTAGAGAAGTTTTTAAACTTCATGGAATTCCTGATGATGTGGTGTCTGACAGAGGGGTACAGTTTACCTCAAAATTTTGGAGAAGTTTTTGCTCAGCTTTGGGTGTAACAATTAATCTGTCCTCAGCTTTTCATCCACAGTCTAATGGTCAGACTGAGAGGACCAATCAAACTCTGGAGAAATACCTTCGATGTTTTGTGAGTTAGCCCACCCAGTCATCCTGGAGATATCTTCCTATGGCAGAGTTTGCTTATAATAACTCTAAACATAGCTCCACTTCCCAAAGCCCCTTTTTCTTAAACACTGGGTATCATCCAGTTTTTATTCCTAATCTCCCTATCTCAACTTCAATTCCTGCTGTTACCAACAGACTAACTTCATTACATGAGATCCAGGAATGACTGATACATTGAAGGAGGCGCAGGAATATTACAAGAAGGCCGCTGACAGACATCGTAGGTCTATTTCCACCTTTCAGGTAGGTGACAAAGTTTGGTTATCTACCAAAAATTTAAAGGTTCAGGTTCCGTGTGCTAAGTTGGGTCAAAAGTTTATGGGGCCTTTTGAAATTTCTGCTTAAATCAACCCGGTCACTTTTCACCTAAAACTTCCTGACAATATGAAGATTCACCCTGTTTTTCATAGATCGCTACTCAAGCAGTTTCATGAAAATACTTTTTCTGGAAGAATTCATCCTCCTCCTCCACCTGTTGAGGTACAGGGTGAAGAAGAATATGTGGTGGGAAAAATTCTTGACTCCAGGATCTCTAGGAACAAATTGCAATATTTGGTTCAATGGGAAGGATATGGGCCAGAAGAAAATGTTCATGCCCCTAGATTAACAAGGGAATTCCACCAGAGGTTTCCTCAGAAACCTGGCCCTAAGACGTCCAGGTGACATCCTGGAAGGAGGGGAGTACTGTTAGGACCTGGGCTTGAACCTGGGACCTCTGCTGTATCTGGTGGTGACTCTACTTGCTGAGCCACCTGGAATACTGGAAAGCTCCTTGGAAAGTTCATTAGACAATTCCTTGAATGATCTTTCTTGTCTTGAATCTTGTTTGCCTTGAACCTTGAACCCTTTGCTCCTCCCATGAACTTCCTGATTTAAGCCATGTCCCTGCACTTCCTGGTTGCCAGAATATTGTGTCTTCACCAGCCAATATCTTGTTCCTGTCTACTGCTGCCGACCGCATCTTTGCTACCACTCACTACCGACTTTTGGCTCGTCCCCGACTACGCTTCTGCTTGATCCCTACCTGTATTATCTGTTTCTGGACCCCGGCTTGCTCACCCCCTGGTGGGGCTAATCTGAGGACCGCGACCTGGCACTGACACGCAGCAAAGCCCACCTCCACCTTTAGGAGCCCTGGTGAATACTGGTCAGTGCTTAGACCCCGCACCTCAGGTGAACCCGTGTCATCAGCCAGGGTGACCTGTGTGAATACCTGCTCTGCTGCTATAGCAACTGGCCTCTGAGCCTAACTCCAGACCGTGACACACGGCCACTCTTTGCTTTTACTGTGTCGATTGACCAACACAATCGCCAGTTTACCTGGTGTAGAATGCCCCAGGGATATATAGATTCACCTGTGGTCTATACCAGGGCTCAAAATTTCAAATCCTGAGCTACTAGCCAGACCTCAAGGGTTACTCGCCACCAGTTGCTGGGCCCAACCCCTACCATGCCCCACCCCTAATCCCACCCTTAAACACGCCCTCAAATTATCTCATGAAATTACACTTAAATTGCTTATGCAGAGTTAAGTTATAAAAATAAATATTAACAATAACTTTGTCCGTGTCCGCCAATACAGTCTGTCCGTGTCCGCCAATGCAGTCTGTCCGTGTCCGCCAATGCAGTCTGTCCGTGTCCGCCAATGCAGCCTTGTGTCCCCAAATGCAGCCTTGTGTTCCCAAGTGTCCCCAAATGCAGCCTTGTGTTCCCAAGTGTCCCCAAATGCAGCCTTGTGTCCCCAAATGCAGCTTTGTGTCCCCAAATGCAGCCATGTGTACGTCCCCAGTGGCCTACCTGTGTAGGGAAAGAGAGAGCCCCCCCTGCCGCCACTGTCTTGTTGATCAGCGCGCTGGGAACATAACAGCTTTCATTTCAATAGCTGTGTTCCCCGCCGTCATATATAGCCCCTCCCCCTTGTCCGAGCACTTTGATAGACAGATCACCTGCCCAATCCTGGGACGGGTGATCTGTCTATCAAAGTTCCCGGACAAGGGGAAGGCGCTATATATGAAGACGCGTGGCGGGGAACACAGCTATTGAAATGAAAGCTGTTATGTTCCCCGCACGCTGATCAATGCTGCAGCTCTCCTCTCCCTTGCCCCACGATCGCCCCCCCCCGCTCCCAGGCAGCTCACACTCGCCCAGCCCTCAAAATCCACTCACAAAATGCGAGCAGGCGAGTGGAATTTTTGAGGGCTGGTCTATACTATAGTTTTTCAAGCCACCCTCAGGCCCTGGACTGCCCCTCATGGTTCTGTACTCTTGCAGTATGTTGACGATCTCTTGATTTGTGGTTCTTCAGAGGAGGACTTCCGAGCTGATAGCCTATCCTTACTGAAATGGTTGCACATATGTGATCATAAAGTGTCTAAGAAAAAGTTACAATGGTGTAAACAGGAGGTTGAATACCTAGGGTTTGTGCTGTCTCCGGGAGTTAGGAAAGTCAGTCACAAAAGAGCTGTGGCTCTTGTGGGAATGCCCCGCCCACTCACAAAGAAAGATTTGCTCACCTTTCTTGGTATGATTGGTTACTGCCGCCAATGGATACCTGACTGTTCTTTTTATGACAATATATTGAGACAAGCAACCCTCTCTGAAATGTCTGATATTGTAAAATGGTCTGATGAAATGTTAAATGCTTTTGCGATGTTGAAATGTGCAATGGTTACCAGCCCGAGCCTCGGCCTCCCTGAGTATGGCAAAATGTTCCACTTGTTTGCCAGGGAAAATTGCAGAACCATGGTGGGTGTACTGGCCCAGGAACATGGTGAGAGACTGCGCCCTGTAGCTTTTTTCTCAAAGGTGGTTCCAGTACAGGTGCAAGGCATGCCTGCGTGTCTCAGAGCATTGGCTTCTTGTGCAATGGTTGTGGAGATGGCAACATAATTTACCTTGGGTCATGACACCACCTTACATAATACACATAATGTCACCACACTTCTCAAAACCTTACATACTCAGCATATGTCAGCACAAAGATTGAGTGGGTATGAAGTCTTCCTCCTGTCCAATCCAAATTTGAAAATAAAAAGTTCAAACATTAACTCTGGTCCAGCTCCAATTTTGAATGCCTTATTAGGTCTTAAAGGAGAACAGGATGACTTACCACCACTAGGGATGAGCCGAACACCCCCGGGTTCGGTTCGCACCAGAACCTTCGAACGGACCGAAAGTTTGCGCGAATTTTCGAACCCTATTCGTTATAATGGACGCGAACGTTCGAAATCAAAATTGCTAATTACAACGGCCAATATGCATGTTAATGTCATAAAACAGGTTTGGGGACCCGGGTCCTGCCCCAGGGGACATATATCAATGCAAAAAGAAATTTTAAAAACTAAAGTTTTTTCGGGAGCAGTCATTTTAATGATGCATAAAGTGAAAAAAAAAAAAGTGAAATTTTCCTTTAAATATGGTACCTGGGGGGTGTCTAAAGTATGCCTGTGAAGTGGCATGTGTTTCCCGTGTTTAGAACTGTCCTTGCACAAAATGACATTTGTAAAGGAAAAAAAGAAGCCATTTAAAACCACTTGCGGCTTTAATGTCATGTCTTGTCCTGGCCGCCATATGGCTGAAAATCCTTGAGAAAAATGGCATGGCTACCCCATCACCCCCCCCCCACCCCAGCCCCTTTGGGTCTTGTATGGATACTAAGGGGGACCCCGCACCCAAAATAAAACCCTATACCTACAACCCTATATACTCTGAACAGCAGTATATAGGTGGTGCAAACAAGACATGGACTGTAGGTTTGTTCTTAAGTAGAATCTGAACAGGTACATTATGAAGTGTAGCTACATCCCAAAAAAATCAATTTTTAAGCTTTTTGGAGAACATAGGGAGGGGTTATCACCCCTGTAACATTTGCTGTCTTTGCACATCTGTTCAGAACATGTCACCTCACTTTCCGTCCCAATGACAAATGTTTTTGGAAAAGTGGGGTTTTAATTGAAACAAGGATTGGTGATAAAGCATCAGTAGAGAGGAGATACCTTTTTCCCAAATTAAATCTAACAGGATAGAATTTTCCTTCCTAGGGGTAGATTTCCTCTCACTTCCTGTTTTCTCTTGCCGTTTGCAAGTAGGAGTCGTTTGTAAGTTGGATGTTTGAAAGTAGGGGCCTGCCGTATATACTCTGCAGAAATTTGCCCTATTAGATGTTGGTGTAGCCACAAGACTGGTGGGCACAGGAATGGGCCCTGCTGTGAGTTAATAGATCAAGATTTGTACTTGCATGCACCTGTTGAACCGGGCAGAAAAATTGGGCCTTTGGTGGTGGTGGTGGTGGTGGTGGACGGTGTTGCCACAAGACTGTAAGCCCTCACAGTTACTCTTGGTGGGTGCAGGAATGGGCCCTGCTGTGAGTTATTAGATCAAGATTTGTAATTGCATGCACCTGTTGAACAGGGCAGAAAAATTGGGCCTTTGGTGGTGGTGGTGGTGGTGGACGGTGTTGCCACAAGACTGTAGGCCCTCATAGTTACTCTTGGTGGGCGCAGGAATGGGCCCTGCTGTGAACTATTAGATCAAGATTTGTAATTACACGCCCCTGTTAAACAGGGGCTGAAAAATTGTGCCTTAGGCATTGGTGCTGGTGCCACAACACTGCAACCCCTCACAGATACTGTACTTGGAGCACAGCAGTCACACCTGTTGCGAAGCATCTTTTTAAAAAATTGTAATTACACGCCCCTGTTATACAGGGGCTGAAAAATTGTGCCTTAGGCACTGGTGCTGGTGCCACAACACTGCAACCCCTCACAGATACTGTACTCTGAGCACAGCAATGAGACCTGTTGCAAAGCATTGCCTAAAAATTGTAATTACACGCCCCAACAGGGGCTGAAAAATTGTGCCTTAGGCACTGGTGCTGGTGCCACAACACTGCAACCCCTCACAGATACTGTACTCTGAGCACAGCAGTCAGACCTGTTGCGAAGCATCTTTTTAAAAAATTGTAATTACACGCCCCTGTTATACTTGGGCTGAAAAATTGTGCCTTAGGCACTGGTGTGGTGGCATGGATCATTGAGGAGGAGGAAGAGGATAGTCAGTGAACATAACAGGACAGTCACTCAGCATCAGCATAGGCAGTCTTGAAGGGATGTGACATTATAAATTATTCCGTTATATCCGCTTCAGGTGTCTGGTAGCTGGTGGTGATCCAAGACTGATTCATTTTTATGAAGGTCAGTCGATCAACCGAGTCGGTGGACAGGCGCACCCTATGATCGGTGACAAATCCTCCAGCAGCACTGAATGTGCGTTCGGAAAGAACGCTGGATGCAGGACAGGCCAGTAGCTCAATTGCATACTGTGCAAGCTCTGGCCAGTGATCCATCCTCAGGACCCAGTAAGCCAGAGGATTTTCGGTGGGAAAGGTGTCCAAGTCTGACCTTGCCCCTAGGTATTCCTGCACCATGTATATCAGACGCTGGCGATGGTTGCTGGAACCGATCATACCTTGGGGCTGCGGACTAAAAAATTGTCTGAACGCATCGGTCAGACGTCCACCTTCCCCACCGCTCCTTCTGCTACTGACCGAAGCCTCAGCAACTCGTCGTCCAGGACCAGGAGTTTGTAACCTCCCAGTTTCTGGGAACGCGTTGCACAGACCTTTCTGCAAGGCCTCCCTGAGATGTCTCATCCTCTGCTCCCTCTGCGACGGCAAGATAAGGTCCGCAACCTTACCCTTGTACCGTGGATCAAGGAGAGTGGCCAGCCAGTAATGGTCACTCTCCTTGATCCGAAGAACACGAGGATCCTTCCGCAGGCTTTGCAGGATCAGGGAGGCCATGCAGCGTAGGTTAGCTGAGGCATTCGGTCCGGAGTCTTCTGGGTCACTGAGGATGACATGATCGCCAGCCACCTCCTCCCAGCCACGTACAAGTCCACTGGTTTGTTGGGACTGTACATCATCCCTAAAAGACTGCTGCTGCTGATGCTGAGTGCCAGGCTCCACCTCCATGCTCACACAATCCTCCTCCTCCTCCTCCTCCTCCTCCTCTTCCTGTGTGATGGGTGGGACAGAAGGAACATTGTCTGGATAAAGGGGGCCTTGAGAGACAAGGAAGTCCTCCTCTTCCTGCCTCTGTTCTGCCTCAAGTGCCCTGTCCATTATCCCACGCAGCGTATGCTCCAACAGGTGGACAAGAGGTACAGTGTCACTGATGCATGCACTGTCACTGCTCACCATCCTCGTGGCCTCCTCAAATGGTGAGAGGACAGTGCATGCATCCCTGATCATGCTCCACTGGCGTGGGGAAAAAAAGCCAAGCTCCCCTGACCCTGTCCTGGTGCCGTAGTCGCAAAGGTACTCATTGATGGCCCTCTGCTGCGTGTGCAGTCGCTGCAGCATGGCCAACGTTGAGTTCCACCTGGTGGGCATGTCACATATTAGGCGGTTCTTGGGCAGGTTCAGCTCCTTTTGCAGCTCAGTCAGCCGAGCACTGGCATTATAAGATCGGCGGAAATGCACACAGACTTTCCTGGCCTGCCTCAGGACATCCTGTAAGCCTGGGAACCTGCCCAAGAACCGCTGCACCACCAGGTTGAGGACGTGAGCCATACAGGGCACATGGGTGAGCTGCCCCTGTCGCAGGGCGGAGAGGAGGTTGGTGCCATTATCAGAAACGACCATTCCTGGCTTAAGCTGGCGTGGCGTCAGCCACCTCTCGGCCTGCCCCTGCAGAGCTGCCAGAACCTCTGGCCCAGTGTGGCTCCTGTCCCCCAAACACACCAGCGCAAGCACGGCATGGCATCTTTTTGCCTGCGTACTCGCGTAGCCCCTTGTACGCCTACGGAGCACCGCTGGTTCCGAGGACAGAGCACTCGAAGAGGACATGGAGGAAGAAGAAGAGGAGGGAGTGGAGGAGAGAGGTGTGTCACAACCAGTAGTAGCATTTTGGAGGCGTGGTGGCGGAACAACCTCCAACACTACTGCACCTTGTCCTGCATCCCTCCCAGCTGCCAATAGAGTGACCCAATGGGCCGTGAAAGAAAGATAACGTCCCTGTCCATGCCTGCTGGACCATGAGTCAGCGGTAATATGCACCTTACCGCTGACCGCCCTGTCCAGCGAGGCATGGACATTGCCTTCCACATGCCAGTAGAGAGACGGAATCGCCTTCCGTGAGAAAAAGTGGCGTTTGGGAACCTGCCACTGAGGAACCGCACATTGAACAAACTCACGGAAGGGGGCCGAGTCTATCAACTGAAAAGGCAGCAGTTGAAGTGCTAGCAATTTAGCCAAGCTAGCATTCAACCGCTGGGCATGTGGATGGCTGGGAGTATACTTCTTTCGACGGTCCAGCAGCTGGGGCAGGGAAATTTGCCTGCTACAATCGGACGTCGGTGTACTGCAAGTACTTGGTTGTGACACACCTAATTCTACACCTTCAGTCCTCTCAGAGCAGCTTTCAGAGAGGACTGAAGATATAGTGGGGATGGAGATCCCAGCTGATGAGGAGCAAGGAGAGGTCCGCTTTGTTCTTTGGTGTGGGTCTTTTATGTGTGCTTGCCAACGAGCTGCATGGCAGGTCGACATATGTCTGCTCATGCTTGTGGTGCCCAAGCGGCTGATGTTTTGGCCACGCGAGATACCCTTGAGACAAATATTGCAAATAGCAGTGGTGCGATCTGATGCACTCGTCTCAAAAAAGGCCCACACCAAAGAACTTTTGTGATAACGTGCAGAGGCAGCGCCCTGCACAGGCGGAGCTCTGCGGTGTGGTACAGTTGCTGTGCTGGCCTCTAGCTGGCCTCCAGGGGGCATCCTGCCTCGTTGGACATGTGACGCTGCATCCTCCTCCTCCTCTCTCCCTTCAGGCACCCACGTGGAGTCAGTGACCTCATCATCCCCTCCCTCTTCACCACTAGAGCAAACCTGGCAGTAAGCTGCAGCTGGTGGAACACTACTGCCAGATTGCTGTCCTTCAGCATCCCCTCTCTCTGCGCGCACACTACTGACTTCCTCAAGCTGGGTATCATCATCCGAGCCTTCGAATCGTTGGGCATCCTCCTCGAGCATGTACCCAACACTGTGCTCAAACAGTTCGGGGGACTCCTCAGGAGGACATGGTGGGTCTAGGGAAGGGGTGGCTGATGATGCCATTGAGTACGCGTTGGCAGCTGCTCTGCCAGTACCCTGAGCCTGGGTGAGAGAGGATGAGGAGGATGAGGAGGGCTTGGTCATCCATTCTACCAAGCCTTCGGCATGATGCGGCTCCACATGTCCAGCTGCCGAAAACAAAGACAAGCGTGTCCCATGGCCACGTGCTGATGACGATGCACGACCACGTCCACGGCCAGCACTGTTGTCTCTAGAAACAGAGCCTGCCTGCCCTGTGTTCTTGCCTCGGCACGCTCTGCCTCTCCTTGGCGGTCTTCCAGCCATTGTAGTCGGTAGTGTATATAGTATAAAAAATAGAACTCCTATGTGTGCTCACAACACACTGTAGGTCCTATGGGTGCTGACACTAACACACTATAGGTACTATGTGTGCTGCTGACAAGAAAATATAGGAGCTCTGTTTGCTGCCACTAACACACTAGAAGTCCTATTGGTGCTTCTGAGATGAAAATATAGGAGCTCTGTGTGATGCCACTAACACACTAGAAGTCCTATGGGTGCTGCTGAGAAGAAAATATAGGAGCTCTGTGTGATGCCACTAACACACTAGAAGTCCTATGGGTGCTTCTGAGATGAAAATATAGGAGCTCTGTGTGATGCCACTAACACACTAGAAGTCCTATGGGTGCTTCTGAGATGAAAATATAGGAGCTCTGTTTGCTGCCACTAACACACTAGAAGTCCTATGGGTGCTGCTGAGAAGAAAATATAGGAGCTCTGTGTGATGCCACTAACACACTAGAAGTCCTATGGGTGCTGCTGAGAAGAAAATATAGGAGCTATGTGTGATGCCACTAACACACTAGAAGTCCTATGGGTGCTTCTGAGATGAAAATATAGGAGCTCTGTGTGATGCCACTAACACACTAGAAGTCCTATGGGTGCTTCTGAGATGAAAATATAGGAGCTCTGTTTGCTGCCACTAACACACTAGAAGTCCTATGGGTGCTGCTGAGAAGAAAATATAGGAGCTCTGTGTGATGCCACTAACACACTAGAAGTCCTATGGGTGCTTCTGAGATGAAAATATAGGAGCTCTGTGTGATGCCACTAACACACTAGAAGTCCTATGGGTGCTGCTGAGAAGAAAATATAGGAGCTCTGTGTGATGCCACTAACACACTAGAAGTCCTATGGGTGCTTCTGAGATGAAAATATAGGAACTCTGTGTGATGCCACTAACACACTAGAAGTCCTATGGGTGCTGCTGAGAAGAAAATATAGGAGCTCTGTTTGCTGCCACTAACACACTAGAAGTCCTATGGGTGCTTCTGAGAAGAAAATATAGGAGCTCTGTGTGATGCCACTAACACACTAGAAGTCCTATGGGTGCTGCTGAGAAGAAAATATAGGAGCTCTGTTTGCTGCCACTAACACACTAGAAGTCCTATGGGTGCTGCTGAGAAGAAAATATAGGAGCTCTGTGTGATGCCACTAACACACTAGAAGTCCTATGGGTGCTTCTGAGATGAAAATATAGGAACTCTGTGTGATGCCACTAACACACTAGAAGTCCTATGGGTGCTGCTGAGAAGAAAATATAGGAGCTCTGTTTGCTGCCACTAACACACTAGAAGTCCTATGGGTGCTGCTGAGAAGAAAATATAGGAGCTCTGTGTGATGCCACTAACACACTAGAAGTCCTATGGGTGCTGCTGAGAAGAAAATATAGGAGCTCTGTTTGCTGCCACTAACACACTAGAAGTCCTATGGGTGCTGCTGAGAAGAAAATATAGGAGCTCTGTGTGATGCCACTAACACACTAGAAGTCCTATGGGTGCTGCTGAGAAGAAAATATAGGAGCTCTGTTTGCTGCCACTAACACACTAGAAGTCCTATGGGTGCTGCTGAGAAGAAAATATAGGAGCTCTGTGTGATGCCACTAACACACTAGAAGTCCTATGGGTGCTTCTGAGATGAAAATATAGGAACTCTGTGTGATGCCACTAACACACTAGAAGTCCTATGGGTGCTGCTGAGAAGAAAATATAGGAGCTCTGTTTGCTGCCACTAACACACTAGAAGTCCTATGGGTGCTGCTGAGAAGAAAATATAGGAGCTCTGTGTGATGCCACTAACACACTAGAAGTCCTATGGGTGCTTCTGAGATGAAAATATAGGAGCTCTGTGTGATGCCACTAACACACTAGAAGTCCTATGGGTGCTGCTGAGAAGAAAATATAGGAGCTATGTGTGATGCCACTAACACACTAGAAGTCCTATGGGTGCTTCTGAGATGAAAATATAGGAGCTCTGTGTGATGCCACTAACACACTAGAAGTCCTATGGGTGCTGCTGAGAAGAAAATATAGGAGCTCTGTTTGCTGCCACTAACACACTAGAAGTCCTATGGGTGCTGCTGAGAAGAAAATATAGGAGCTCTGTGTGATGCCACTAACACACTAGAAGTCCTATGGGTGCTTCTGAGATGAAAATATAGGAGCTCTGTGTGATGCCACTAACACACTAGAAGTCCTATGGGTGCTGCTGAGAAGAAAATATAGGAGCTCTGTGTGATGCCACTAACACACTAGAAGTCCTATGGGTGCTTCTGAGATGAAAATATAGGAACTCTGTGTGATGCCACTAACACACTAGAAGTCCTATGGGTGCTGCTGAGAAGAAAATATAGGAGCTCTGTTTGCTGCCACTAACACACTAGAAGTCCTATGGGTGCTTCTGAGAAGAAAATATAGGAGCTCTGTGTGATGCCACTAACACACTAGAAGTCCTATGGGTGCTGCTGAGAAGAAAATATAGGAGCTCTGTTTGCTGCCACTAACACACTAGAAGTCCTATGGGTGCTGCTGAGAAGAAAATATAGGAGCTCTGTGTGATGCCACTAACACACTAGAAGTCCTATGGGTGCTTCTGAGATGAAAATATAGGAACTCTGTGTGATGCCACTAACACACTAGAAGTCCTATGGGTGCTGCTGAGAAGAAAATATAGGAGCTCTGTTTGCTGCCACTAACACACTAGAAGTCCTATGGGTGCTTCTGAGAAGAAAATATAGGAGCTCTGTGTGATGCCACTAACACACTAGAAGTCCTATGGGTGCTGCTGAGAAGAAAATATAGGAGCTCTGTTTGCTGCCACTAACACACTAGAAGTCCTATGGGTGCTGCTGAGAAGAAAATATAGGAGCTCTGTGTGATGCCACTAACACACTAGAAGTCCTATGGGTGCTTCTGAGATGAAAATATAGGAACTCTGTGTGATGCCACTAACACACTAGAAGTCCTATGGGTGCTGCTGAGAAGAAAATATAGGAGCTCTGTTTGCTGCCACTAACACACTAGAAGTCCTATGGGTGCTGCTGAGAAGAAAATATAGGAGCTCTGTGTGATGCCACTAACACACTAGAAGTCCTATGGGTGCTTCTGAGATGAAAATATAGGAACTCTGTGTGATGCCACTAACACATTAGAAGTCCTATGGGTGCTGCTGAGAAGAAAATATAGGAGCTCTGTTTGCTGCCACTAACACACTAGAAGTCCTATGGGTGCTGCTGAGAAGAAAATATAGGAGCTCTGTGTGATGCCACTAACACACTAGAAGTCCTATGGGTGCTTCTGAGATGAAAATATAGGAGCTTTGTGTGATGCCACTAACACACTAGAAGTCCTATGGGTGCTGCTGAGAAGAAAATATAGGAGCTCTGTTTGCTGCCACTAACACACTAGAAGTCCTATGGGTGCTGCTGAGAAGAAAATATAGGAGCTCTGTGTGATGCCACTAACACACTAGAAGTCCTATGGGTGCTGCTGAGAAGAAAATATAGGAGCTCTGTTTGCTGCCACTAACACACTAGAAGTCCTATGGGTGCTGCTGAGAAGAAAATATAGGAGCTCTGTTTGCTGCCACTAACACACTAGAAGTCCTATGGGTGCTGCTGAGATGAAAATATAGGAACTCTGTGTGATGCCACTAACACACTAGAAGTCCTATGGGTGCTGCTGAGAAGAAAATATAGGAGCTCTGTGTGATGCCACTAACACACTAGAAGTCCTATGGGTGCTGCTGAGAAGAAAATATAGGAGCTCTGTTTGCTGCCACTAACACACTAGAAGTCCTATGGGTGCTGCTGAGAAGAAAATATAGGAGCTCTGTTTGCTGCCACTAACACACTAGAAGTCCTATGGGTGCTGCTGAGAAGAAAATATAGGAGCTCTGTTTGCTGCCACTAACACACTAGAAGTCCTATGGGTGCTGCTGAGAAGAAAATATAGGAGCTCTGTTTGCTGCCACTAACACACTAGAAGTCCTATGGGTGCTGTTGGGGTGCAATGCTGTGCTAACAGCACTGCGGTTGGTACTACTGCAATACTGTACTAACAGTAAGCACGCACCAGACTAATCCCCAGCAGCAGCTAATAACACGCTAACTGTGCAATCAGCAGCAATGAACGATCAATGACTTAGGTAGCAATGGTTTAGCAAAGAAATAGCCAATGGTTTAGCAAAGAAGAGCAAATCTTTCAGTATCAAGCAAAGACAGAATCAGCAGACTGATCTCTCCTAAAGTCGGAACTCATGTGACCGGGGCCGATGGCGTGGCGGCCTTTTAAATGGTGGGGCATGTACTAAAGCCCCTGAGCTGTAATTGGCTACAGGTGTCCTGCCTGTAGCCAATTATTGCTCTCCGAGTTTCGGGCGCTGTGATTGGCCAAGCATGCGGGGTCACAGTGCATGCTTGGCCAATCATCAGCCAGCAATGCACTGCGCCGGCCGCGCCGGCCGCAATGCATTGCGGGGCCGCTCGCATCACACGAATGTGATGCGAACGGCCCAAATAGTTCTGGGCTCGACGAGCGAGCGAACGCCCGGTGCTCGATTCGAACATGGGTTCGAATCGAGCACCGGGCCCATCCCTAACCACCACCTCATGACTGTACATCAGGACACTTCACCTAGAGCAGATATGCTTTCAGTACCAATCCCTACTGCACAAACAGTTTTTGTAGATGGCTCTTGTAGTAGACCAAGTGATAATGTTTATTATGCGGGATATTCTGTGGTCCAACTGCCTGACACTGTCCTCGAGGCCAATCCAATACCCTATCAGTCTGCACAGGCTGCTGAACTGATATCATTAACCCGTGCATGCCAGTTGTTTGCAGGAAAAGAAGTAAACATTTGCACGATTCCAGATATGCTCATGGTGTTGTCTGGGACCATGGTGTAATATGGCTTTGCAGAGGATACGTGGCAGCAGATGGAAAGAGCATCTCACACTCTGATCTAGTCACAGCATTACTAAATGAAATTCAGTTACCTTCAAAACTAGCTATCATACACTGTAAGGCACATACAGGCCAAATGACTGATATAGCCAAAGGGAATGCACTTGCTGACAAAATTGCCAAAGAAGCTGCATCTACACAAAAGGCATACTTTCAAATGCCCATGCTCACACCTCAGCCATGTTCTCTGAAAGAGACACATTGGCTCACAGAACTGCAGGCTTTTGCCACCCCTGATGATATTAGGCAATGGAACTGTCAAGTGGTGCAGAAAGATCCTAAAACAGGATTAATCTGCCAAGAGGGGAGACCGTGTATTCCTGTTTCTAGCACCCCCCTGTTCATTGCACAATATCATGGACTAGGTCACAAGGGTTGGCAGGCTACATGTGAACTTAGATGCAGATTTTTACATTGCAGGACTACCTAGTTTAGTCAAAGCTTTTGTACAGAGATGTGTTACTTGTATTAGGAACAACCCTACAAACCCAAAGAAGTCAAAGCATGAACATCTTGAGTACCCTACAACACCGTTTACCCATTTACAGATAGACTTTACACATATGCCCAAAGAAGGAAAGAAACAGCAATACCTTTTGGTCATAGTGGATATGATGTCACGCTGGCCAGAAGTTTTTGTCACCAACAATGAAAACGCACAGACTGTGGTGAGGATCCTCACACAGGAAATTATTCCTAGGTGGGGATGTCCATTGCAAATAAACTCAGACAATGGCCCAGCCTTCACAGCTAAAATCTGCCAGGATCTTGTAAAAGCACTAAAAGTAAACTGGAAATTTCACCTCCCCTACCATCCACAGAGTTCAGGGATTGTAGAAAGAATGAATAGAACAATTAAAGACAGGATCAGGAAAGCTACGGGTGGGAATTTTGGCAAATGGAAAAAAGTTCTCCCAGCTGTATTAGTTGAAATTAGAATGTCCCCTCACAGTGTGACGGGTTATTCCCCTTTTTGAGGTACTCATGGGTAGGTCATTCCCCACACTGTAGGCTAGTCATCCTTTAATGGTGGAAGAAGGTGATTTGCAACAGATACAGGAGGAATATGTAAGAAAACTGATTGAAACTCTTGATAATGTTGAAAGAAGAGTCACTTGCACCTCTCCTTCTTCTTCTAAGGTACCAACCCACCCGTTCCAGGTCGGTGATCAAGTTGTGGTCCAGAAGCTTCAGAAAGGTTGAAAGCCACAAGAAGTTCCATTTGGACCATTGACCAGAGTGGTAGCCGTCACCAGGACCGCCATCCTTACCGAGGAAAGTCCCACCTGGATCCATGCCAGCAGGATAAAGAAGGTTGATCTAAGCCCAGGAACTGTAGGAAGACCACCAAGAGGTGAAGCAGGGGTTTTAAGTCCTCCAAAGACAAGCATAGAAAAAAAGGACAGTGATGTTGCTTATTTCACCACAGACTTCTGGGAAGGCCTTCTGCCTTCTGGTGGTGTTTCCACTTCTGATCTTTGCCCCAGTGTGGATAATAACTAACTGTATCTATCATCCTAATGACTTAGGAGCCTTGAAACTCTTATGTGGCAAAAGCGAAGTACACACCAACCATACTGACTTTCACCCCAGAAACCACAGTAAAAGAGATGTCTCTAATGAACTGATCAAAGAAAGTTTTTTCTGGAAAAATGTTACTGTTAAAATGTAAATATGCTTATGCTAGACAGTCAGGATATGAAAAATGCTGGATTTGTAGTAAGTTACACCCAGAAACGGCTAAGATCCCACTTTTAGCTGTCCCTCTAAACCTCAAGTCATTATTGGAAAACACTCTGAGAATGTCTAAGAAGGATACCGCAATCAGAGTATTATGTTTTACACTTTAGGAAAGACACATGAACCCGAGTGGTGTGTTCAATTAGGCAATACATCCAAAGGAATAGGAACATGTTCCAAGTCAGTATTTAATATTTCAAAGGGTATTCCCATCCGCACTAGTGTTTTTTTTTTTTTATATAGGTCAGATGTGTAGTTACAAAAATCAATCCCTCAACAACACCATTAGTAAACGTACTGCATACAGAAATACAACCTCTGGGATACTTCTAAGTAAACTTGTTAGTGCTGCATTTGGAGAAGGAGCTGAGCCCCAACGTAGTTCTCTAAGGTAGTTTTTCATTGGGAAATACATATGCTGTGGTAAAATTTGTTACCCATGGATCCCCGCAGGAGTGAGAGGATGGTGTTATTTAGCACACTTGGTACCAGTCATGTCAGCCCTAGGCCAGACTCAGGAACATTACATACAAGTTACTTCAAGTCCAGTACATAGGTTAACTTATAAATACAAGAGAGAAAACCCACCTATGTTTTCTGCTTCAGACAAAGCATGGACATGGTTTCCATCCTGGACAGGATGGGGCATAACCATGATGGACAAATTAAAATAACTACACTAGTCTGATAAATGATATTATGGAAACAAATTCCCAAGATATAGGACTACTTAATGCCAAGCTCAAAGCAATCAGGAGACAATTAGAGTTACATGAATTAGCTATTGAAAGCATGAGTGCAGCTCTAACGGGTTTATGTGAAATGACCCAGGATTATGAATGTTGTACATTGATTCACAATACCAGCCAGGAAATCCCAGACTACTATGACATTATTAATCAACACCAAACACAAGTAAAGGACTTAATGAAACAAGCAAGGGACATAGGTAATTATGGGTGGAACCCCTTTTCTAGTTTGGGGTTAGGTGGAATGTTTTCATGGTTGAAGGACATAGTGATTTATGATTATCATAGTATTATTTTTAGGTTTGTCAGGCTACCTGATTTTCAAGCTTATTTTGCTTTGTATTAGCAAATGCACTACACCAGACCAACCTTCTCACGCATATACACAATATCTGCAGCTTTATGTAAATGAATACAACAAACGTAGAAAGAACCGTAGATTCCAGGAGGCTGCGGATCTGTAAAAAGTCATATTTCATGACTTAAGAGGGGGTTGAAAGGTTATGCTAAGCATCCATTTTGTATTCTGTCAACCATTTTAATATTCATTTGTAGTTAGAGTATTTCTTTAATTTCACAGCTTTCATTTCACATCAGCATGTAGAAGAATATTCCTTTGGTTTCTCACAAGTAATGTATCACATTGTTTCTAGTACAGGACTGTTCTCATGCATTCTGTTATCTATATGTTTGTTTCTCACAGAACAAAGGACAAAGATTGCTTGTTCTCGCTGTCTTATGAAAAAATTGTATTTACTGCGCATGCCCTTATTAACCATATTTTGTCTGACTAAAACTTAATATAAAATGCAAGAGCACAAAATCAAATACAGCCATTTTCTTAGAGCATAAATTGTGTATGTGTGTTCTTAAGGTTTGGCTCCAGATAATTATCTGATCTGCATTGCATATCAGTCTGAGGTCTGGAGAGGTTAACGAGACCATACCCTAGACACAGGATTAACGGTTACAGGTAGTAGCATATTGTATGTAGATTCTCTATGTAAGGGAAATAGTTTGGGCCAGCTCGGCCCAACTAAGTATTTAAAGTCATAGTAAAGCTGGAATTCTCCTTTAAATCTACAGAAAGCTAATTAGCTCTCAGCTAAGACAGTGGATTTTGGGACGTCCGCCTTGTTCTGTATCTACAAACTTACAAACAATACTTCATAAATCAAGGTTAGAACATCGAGATACCTGAAAGGATCATGGAGTGTTTTCAGTGAACAGAACAAATAACAATGAGCTTGAGAAACACTGTAATTTTACATTCTATCAACTAGGGCATGCAATGCCAAGCTTCTGCCAGCAAAGCCAACAGAACATTGGCATGCATTAAAAAGGGGATGCAAAAGGAGGAGAGAGAAGCGCCAAACCAATCCTAAGAATGCTTACATTAAAAAGGGGATTCATTCCAGAGATTAAACGATAATTCTCCCACTCTACAAGACTCTGGTCCGGCGACATCTTGAATATGCTGTCCAGTTTTGGGCACGAGTCCTCAAGAAGGATGTGCTGGAACTAGAGAGAGTCCAAAGAAGGACAACAAAGCTAATAAGGGACTGGAGGATCTCAGCTATGGGGAAAGACTACAAGCATTGAACTTATTCAATCTGGGAGAGGAGACGCTTGAGAGGGAATATAATAGCGATGTACAATTATCGTACTGGTGACCCTAGCATAGGAAAAAAAGGTTTCAGTGAAAGAGAGTTTAAAAAGATATGCGCCCTTTCACGGTTTATCCTTAAACTGCGTAGAGGGTTCTTTACTGTCAGAGCGATAAGGATGTGTAATTCTCTTCCACAAGCAGTGGTATCAGCAGGGAGCATCAATAGTTTCAAAAAAACTATTAGATGGGCACCTTAAATATCACAACATACAGAGATATACAATGATGTACTATTGACATAAACACATATACACACACACACACCATGGGTTGAACTGGATGGACTGGTGTCTTTTTTCAACCCTACCAACTATGTAACTATGTAATATGTAACTAGTTTTAAAAAATGCTAGGAAAGCAAACAGGATAAACTAAAAACCAGAGGGTAATATAAAGGTGCATTATTACTTGTATTGTTATACACACTGCATTTTACCATTTTGTAGTTAAACTGAAAGCCTACCCACTTGTAGGCAGGAGCCTACTGTTGGGGAGTATACTACCTCTTATTAATTGCACTGTGGTTCTAATAAAGAATGTGTTAGTAAATTTCTGTATAGCAGACTGCCCGGGGAGTTAGGAAGGGGTTAAAGCTGCTATAGACCTCCCAGTGTTAATGAGGAGGTGGAGACTCAGCTCCTTGCACAGATGGAAAGGGCTGCAAGGGTTGGGACAGTGAAAATAATGGGGGACTTTAACTACCCGGAAATTGACTAGAATAATAGCACTGCTGGGACAGGTAAAGGGAAAAATGTATAAACCTATTACGAGACAATTTTATGGTCCAATTTATTGAGGCCCTGACTAGGAATGATGTTCTGCTGGACCTGGTAATCTCAAACCATGCAGAGTTTATTACCAATATTCATATAAAAGAACATCTGGGTAGCAGGTACCGTAACATGATTTCATTTAATGTTAGCAAAAACAAATTTACTATAGCTCCCTGAAAACAAATAGCGCCCAAACCATGACTCCTGTTAAGACTACGACTATTGCACATGGAAATAATGTTTAGAGCATGATATAATTGCCTAAATGGTACTGAAATATGAGGTATATTTTTCAAAGATAATCTGCTTTTAAACTGTGTGAAAAAGTGATTTCTACACTGAAATATCTTAAAGTCTGAGAAGAGATAAATTCCCCATCTTTTTACAACTAGGTGCCAGCACAACTGAGCATGCTCAGACCTGCAACCAACTCTAATTTTAACTCCAATGGCTGTTTATTAACCAAGAGTTATAGTAAATACCAAAATGAGCGATGGGTTAGGCCCCTTTCACACTGGAGGCATTTTTAATGTGCTTTACAGGCAGACTAAGGGGACCCCCCAGGCACGATATTTAAAGGAATTTTTAATTTTTAAATTTTCACTTTAATCATTATTAACCACTTCAGCTTCGGAAAGATTTACCCCCTTCCTGACCAGGCCAGTTTTTGCAATACGGCACTGTGTCGCTTTAAATGACAATTGTGCAATCGTGCTCTAACCAAACAAAATTTATGTCCTTTTTTCCACACAAATAGAGCTTTCTTTTAGTGGTATTTGATCACCTCTGCGTTTTTTTTTTTTTTTTTTTTTCTTGCTATAAACAAAAAAAGAGCGACAATTTTGAAAAAAAACACAATATTTTTTAATTTTTGCTATAAAAAATATCCCAAATAAAAAAATAAAACAAATCTCTTCCTCAGTTTTGGCAAATATATTTTCTTCTACATATTTTTGGTAAAAAAAAACAAAAACGCAATAAGCGTATATTGATTGGTTTGCACAAAACCAAAATAGGCATTTTTATTATATATTTATTTTTTACTAGTAATGGCGGTGATCTGCTATTTTTATCAGGACTGCAACATTGCAGTGGACAGATCAGATTCTTTTGACACTTTTTTGGGACCATTGACATTTATACAGCGATCAGAGCTAAAAATAGCCACCGATTACTGTATAATAAGGTGTTAAATGTGCTCCCTCAGAGTGTTCTAACTGTGGGGGTGATGAGACTGCCTGGGAGAGGAGACCGATCGTTGTTTATATATATACACTAGGAACACTCGATCTGTCTCCTCTCCCCTGTCAGAACGAGGATGTGTGTGTTTACACACACACACACATTCTCGTTCTGGCTCTGTCACTAGTAATCGCAGGTGCCCGGCGGACATTGTGGCCACCAGGCACGTGCATCGGCTCCTCAGTGATGCGGCAGGCACGAGCTAGTGCCCCATATAAAGCAGCCACCGTACAGCTATGGCGATTCGTGCAGGGGAATCATTCTGCCGCCGTCAAACGACAGGCGGTCGGTAAGCGGTTAAAATCACTGCTCCTGATAAAATGATTGTTTTTTGAAAAAAATGTTATGTCCCCCAGGGCAGTATCCAGAACCCCATAACCCTTTTATGGACAATTGCTCGCATATAAGCCTTCAAAATGGGCACTTTTGATTTTTCCTGTTTAGCTCCCATAGACTTCAATGGGATTCAAATTGGCGCGATCAGGGAATCGCACGTTCGCCCACTTGAACTTTTGATTGGCTTAATTGGGCGCTATTTTTATGTTCCGCGGTATCGCATACTCACACTATAGTAAATGACCCTCACTGTGTCAGTAGAGCAATGTACTTTGTCAGTAGGGCAGTGGACGGTGACAGTAAGGCAGTGGATGATGTCAGTCATGCAGGGGATGATGTCAGTATGGCAGTGGAAGGTGTCAGTAGTTTTTATTTTTATTATTTAATTTTTTACAATTTAATTATTTTTTTATTTACAATTTATGAGCTCTGTTAGGGGGCTTTGGTGAAATATCAGAGGTCTAAACAGGAGGAATATGCTCCACACGGGTGATTAGGGTGTGCCCAGGCACACCTGGCACACCCTGTGCACACGCTTATGGTTCTGGGGTTTGAATGCTTATACTGGGGCCATAGCTGCAGCTGCAGTCATGACCCTGGTATCTTTTTTTAGCTGGTGATGCTGATCAATGTAAAAGCAATCCATGTGATAAATTAGCTGCTGGACTGCTATTACAGGCAGTGGATGGGAGCCCCCCCCCCTTTTCCTGCCACCTTCTCAGGCTCCCCCATCTCCCGGGGAGCCTGGGACTGAAGCCGTCATTTTTGATCAAGGACCAGAACATCCTCTGCATGGTCTAAGAAACCGGAAGCAAGTATTTAGTCACTTCTGGTTTTGATCTAATGTTACTGGCCCGTAAAAGCATAAAGAGGACCTGTCACTCCTTATTGCTATCACAAGAGATGTTTAGATTCCTTGTGATAACAATAAAAGTGATCAAAATAAATTAAAAAGACGTTGTAAAAAAATGTAATCAAATAAAAAAAAAAAATAAAGCGCCACGGCCCCTTTGCAAAGGCAAGCTCTTATGTAGGTCACAAACACATATGTAAACGGTGTTGGCACCACACATGTGAGGTCTTGCTACAAATGTTATAGCGAGAGCAATAATTCTAGCACCAGGCGACCTGATGTCTAAACAGGTAACCCGAAAAGGCGTTTAAAGCGTCGCCTATGGAGATTTTTAAGCACTGCCGTTTGTTGCTATTCCACAAGTGTGAGCATTTTTAAAGCGTGACATGTTAGATATCTATTTACTCTGCGTAATATCATATTTTCTATTTTACCAAACAATTAGGCATTGCATTGTGTTTTTGTGCATTAAAAATTATTCAAAGTGTATATTTTTTTAAATGGCTTTTGAAAAACCGTTGCACAAACACTGCATGACACAAAAAATTGCAACATCCACCATTTTATTCTCTGCTTAAAAATATATAATATTTGGGGGTAATTTTCTAGCAAAAAAAAGCAGATTTTACACTTACATAATCTCCCAAAAGTGAGTACACCCCTGACATTTTTGTATATATTTTATTATATCTTTTCATGTGACAACACTGAAGAAATGACACTTTGCTACAATGTAAAATAGTGGATGTACAGCTTGTATAACAGTGTAAATTTGCTGTCCCCTCAAAATAACTCAACACACAGCCATTTATGTCTAAACCGCTGGCAACAAAAGTGAAAATGTCCAAATTGGGCCCAATTAGCCATTTTCCCTACTCTGTGTCATTAGACCCGTTGGTGTAACAAGGTCTCAGGTGTGAATGGGGAGCAGGTGTGTTAAATTTTGTGTTATCGCTCTCACTCTCTCATATTGGTCACTGGAAGTTCAACATGGCACCTCATGGCAAAGAACTCTCTGGGGATCTGAAAAAAGGATTGTTGCTTTACATAAAGATGGCCTAGGCTATAAGAAGATTGCAAAGAACCTAAAAACTGAGCTGCAGCATGGTGGCCAAGGCCATACAGCGGCTTAACAGAACAGGCTCCAATCAGAACAGGCCCAACCATAATTGACCCAAAAAGTTGAGTGCACATGCTTAGCATCATATCCAGAGATTATCTTTGGAAAATAGACATGTGAGCATGGGCGTCCGCTGAACTTTTTTCAGAGGGGGGGGGGGGGGGGCATCATTTTAAGGTCATCCATGCTCGGTCCCTATTTGACAATGTCATGAAGGGGAGGGGCTTAGTCAATATCACATAAAGCGCAGGCATGCAAAGGTTTGAGAAACCTGATCAACTATCAAGCAACTAGCAACTTTGAATAACAATATCATAAAAAATGGAGTTCCCCCCCAAGGAAATAACAACCCCCAGAATCAGTGCCAGTTTCTGCAATAACAATCCCCAGCTTTGCTGTCAGTTTCGGCAATAAAAATCGCCAGCATTGGTGTCAGTAGCAACAATAATAACCCCCCACATCGGTGCAGATTTCTAGAATAAAAACTTCAGCATCTGTACCAGTGTACATAATAGGCTTGTGCAATTCGTTTCGTAACGAATCGAAATTCGTCCGAATTTAGCAACTTTCGAACATTCGGAAGCATTCGAATTTCCGAACAAAGCAATTACGAATAAGACCGAATCCGAAATAAATTATACCGCAAATAGCGAATGCCCGAATGTCTTCGGCATAATTCGTTATGAAAAAGTTACGAATGTACGAATCCATACGAAGCACAATAACACTCACTCTGCTCTGCTCTCTGCTTCTCCCACACCGTGCTGAACTCCCTCTCAAAATGGTGTACAGGGGCGGAGGCTATAGCCGCATGTAAAAAACGAAAGTAAAATACGAGATTTCGAATTGTTACAAATAACCGCTATGTATTTAGAAAAGTACAAATCCATTCGAAGCACATTAGGCATAATAGGCAGCGTCGTCGTGAGAGAGACACAGAAAATTACGAATCAACGAACCCAAAAAAAGTTACGAAAGTAGGAGTTGTGTCCAGAATCAACGAAAAACAATGTACTCTACCGAAAGTACGAATTATAAATCAACTAAAAATTCAACGAAAAATGTCGCTTGCGAAAATACGAATTAGTCCGAACACGAAAAATCCCGTCTAGCAAAATTACGAATGATTACGAATCAACAGGACCGAAAAGAAACGAACCGAAACTAACCAAATTTTTCCGTTGTGCACAAGCCTAGTACATAATAATAACCCTCAGCACTGGTGTCAGTTTCCGCACTAAAAACTCACAGCATTTGGTGTCATTTTCTGCAATAATTGCCCCCAGCATAGATGGGAGGATATCAGGTTAGACACTTCCTAATGGCTCAGTCCTAGGAACAGTAATGGATAATGGCCAACAGGCCCTCTTATCAGACCTGGTGAAACCGCAACAGTGATCCCTCTGGCTGGACGTTCGCTCACTCTGGGTTGCCCGGGGTGACTCTAGTCAGTAGTGTAGCATGCCTGTACCCTGACAGTGGCTCGGTCTTTCTCCCTCTCTGGTGGTGCGGTTACAGCGTGGCTCCCTCTCTGGTGGTGCGGTTACAGCGTGGCTCCCTCTCTGGTGAAAAGGGGGGGTGAATGGCATATGTATGCTTGTGCCACATCCAGTATATATGAGAAAAGAAAAGAAACTACACACCCCTGAAGAAGGTTACCCCAAAACGCGTCCGGTGTAAAGAAGGTTTTCATGTATTTACCTATATGGTGACAATCTTTGGAATTGTATATTTTAATTTAATATTAAATTTTTTGATAAATATGTATAATTGTGAATAAAAACGATTTTTTACTCCAATATCCCGTATATTTGGAATTAATACTATCAGTGCCTTAAAAGTCCACCAAGGGGAACCCCTTTTTTCTCTTCTCCCTCTCTGGTGGTGCGGGTACAGCGTGGCTCCCTCTCTGGTGAAGCGGTTACAGCAGCGCTCTCTCTCTGGTGGTGCGGTTACAGTGTGGCTCCCTCTCTGGTGGTGCGGGTACAGCGTGGCTCCCTCTCTGGTGGTGCGGGTACAGCGTGGCTCCCTCTCTGGTGGTGCGGGTACAGCGTGGCTCCCTCTCTGGTGGTGCGGTTACAGCGGGGCTCTCTCTCTGGTGGTGCGGGTACAGCGTGGCTCCCTCTCTGGTGGTGCGGTTACAGCATGGCTCCCTCTCTAGTGGTGCGGTTACAGCATGGCTCCCTCTCTGGTGGTGCGGGTACAGCATGGCTCCCTCTCTGGTGGTGCGGGTACAGCATGGCTCCCTCTCTGGTGGTGCAGGTACAGCATGGCTCCCTCTCTGGTGGTGCGGGTACAGCATGGCTCCCTCTCTGGTGGTGCGGGTACAGCATGGCTCCCTCTCTGGTGGTGCGGGTACAGCATGGCTCCCTCTCTAGTGGTGTGGGTACAGCGTGGCTCTCTGGTTGGTGCGGGTAGAGCGTGGCTCTCTGGTGGTGCAGGTACAGCGTGGCTCTCTGAAGGTGCGGGTACAGCGTGGCTCCCTCTCTGGCTTCCCCCAGCACAGTATTCTCTATTCAGTATTCTCTTTTCTCCTCTTGTAACACCCTTGTAACACCTCTTGTAAGAGTGCTTGCATGCTGGGGGCTGTAGCATGGTGTCTGTGGACACGCTGGGGCCGCCACTCTTCGGGGACTACATTTCCCATGATGCCCTCAGTCCCCAGAGTCTTCTGATTGGCCCTCTGCTGTGGGTAATTATGGGGAGAAAAACAGCGGGCAGGAAGCGGCACGGAGGCACGGCGATACCAATTAGAGCCGCTCTCTTTCAGCTTCAGCTGACAGAAAGGGGGAGGGGTGCGATCAGGGGAGATATACAGACAGCCCGCAGCTTTCCTCTCCCTGTCATAGCGCCGCTGCTCCATTTACCAGATAACTCGGCAGCGCCGCCGTGACAGGGAGAGGAGAGCTGTGGGCTGTTTGTATATCTCCCCAGATCTCCCCCCTCCCCCTTTCTGTCAGCCGCGCCGCCGCCTTGCTCCCTCCCCGCTGTTTTCCTTTCAGAGAATCACGGCACTGGATTCCAGGGGGGGCAAATGCCCTCCCTTGCCCTATGGAGCGGACGCCCATGCATGTGAGTGCTGCCAGCATTGCTGCAGAGGTTGAAAGGGTGGGTGGTCAGCCTGTCGGTGCTCAGACCATACACCGCACACTGCATCAAATTGGTCTGTATAGCTGTCATCTCAGAAGGAAGCATCTTCTAAAGAAGATGCACAAGAAAGCCTGCAAACAGTTTGCCGAAGACAAACAGACTAAGGACATGAATAGTAGCGCTTCTGTGTATCACACCACAAATCTAAATACTATAGCAAATATATATATGTCCCGTGAAGAAATACATATATGTGAAAAACTGCAAAGCATATACTCTAAAATTATATATGTGCACATACAATAAATTAATAAGTGTCCGTAACGTTCAAATATTGTTTTCAAACCAGTTGTGAAAAAACATTTAAAGAAAGTCCATCAGTGAGATACATGTTCCAATAATAGTGACTTCAACTAAAATTTGCATAAAAATCTTCCTGTGTTCTCTTGAATAACCTTCACCACACCAGTGTGATTAGTGACTCCACTCCCTAAGGACTTGCACTCACCACTAGGATTTGCCTTGCACTCTCATGCTCGGCTTCACAGCTTAAACACCCCTCAGGTATAAAAGATAGATCCAAACGATGTTGCTAGGTCAGTCAAGTTTTCCCACATGAAAAAGCAAAAAAGTTTCCAATAGTGAAGTACGTAAAAACTTTTATTAAACACAGCACAGGTAACCTTCAATAGTTTCACTCTCATCTAGCAAATCAAAATTAGGCACTTCAGCAAAATCACTTCAAAACGGCAGACAGGCATACGACAGGTAGCCGCGATGTATTGCGGTCTCGGCGGACCAATCAATCATTTGTGTCTCACCCTCCTTCATATATGCCCGTCTCTCCACTCCAATCAAAAACAAAGTGAACTTCTGTCCAAACACCGGACTGTAGATTCGATGAGTGGTCGAAAAAACCGAACACCATACACTATAAAAGAGCGCCGTGTAGCTTCTCCCAGACTAGTTTCGTCGCATAGGACTTCTTCCAAGAAGTCCTATGCGACGAAACTAGTCAGGGAGAAGCTACACGGCGCTCTTTTATAGTGTATGGTGTTCGGTTTTTTCGACCACTCATCGAATCTACAGTCCGGTGTTTGGACAGAAGTTCACTTTGTTTTTGATTGGAGTGGAGAGACGGGCATATATGAAGGAGGGTGAGACACAAATGATTGATTGGTCCGCCGAGACCGCAATACATCGCGGCTACCTGTCGTATGCCTGTCTGGCGTTTTGAAGTGATTTTGCTGAAGTGCCTAATTTTGATTTGCTAGATGTGAGTGAAACTATTGAAGGTTACCTGTGCTGTGTTTAATAAAAGTTTTTACGTACTTCACTATTGGAAACTTTTTTGCTTTTTCATGTGGGAAAACTTGACTGACCTAGCAACATCGTTTGGATCTATCTTTTATACCCTGAGGGGTGTTTAAGCTGTGAAGCCGAGCATGAGAGTGCAAGGCAAATCCTAGTGGTGAGTGCAAGTCCTTAGGGAGTGGAGTCACTAATCACGCTGGTGTGGTGAAGGTTATTCAAGAGAACACAGGAAGATTTTTATGCAAATTTTAGTTGAAGTCACTATTATTGGAACACGTATCTCACTGATGGACTTTCTTTAAATGTTTTTTCACAACTGGTTTGAAAACAATATTTGAACGTTACGGACACTTATTAATTTATTGTATGTGCACATATATAATTTTAGAGTATATGCTTTGCAGTTTTTCACATATATGTATTTCTTCACGGGACATATATATATTTGCTATAGTATTTAGATTTGTGGTGTGATACACAGAAGCGCTACTATTTTTGTTTATTCAAAATACTTTTATTATTATATGTTTTTTGTAAAGTAGCAGCTAGTAAGGTTTTTTTGGTCTGCATTCAGCAGACCTGCTCCCGAAGCGCAGTGGAGTGTATAAGGGAAGAAGAGGGCAGTTGATTTCTTTTTATACACTATTTTAGTCAGACTAAGGACATGGTTTACTGGAACCATGTCCTGTGGTCTGATGAGACCAAGATAAAACTTATTTGGTTCAGATGGTGTCAAGCTTGTGTGGCGACAACCAGGTGAGGAGTACAAAGACAAGTGTGTCTTGCCTACAGTCAAGCATGGTGGTGGGAGTGTCATGGTCTGGGGCTGCATGAGTGCTGCCAGCACTGGGGAGCTACAGTTCATTGAGGGAACCATGAATGCCAACATGTACTGTGACATACTGAATCAAACCATTATCCCCTCCCTTCAGAGACTGGGCCGCAGGGCAGTATTCCAACATGATAACGACCCCAAACTAGTCTCGGGAGGGGCACTGCCAGAAAATAAGGTGTTGCTTACGGAACTGAATTTAATGTATAATACAGTGTACAGAGGTCAGTAGTAGGTAGGACAGTGTACAGAGGTCAGTAGTAGGCAGGGCAGTGTACAGAGGTTAGTAGTAGGTAGGGCAGTGTACAGAGGTCAGTAGTAGGTAGGGCATTGTACAGAGGTCAGTAGTATGTAGGGCATTGTACAGAGGTCAGTGGTATGTAGGGCAGTGTACAGAGGTCAGTAGTAGGCAGGGCAGTGTACAGAGGTCAGTAGTATGTAGGGCAGTGTACAGAGGTCAGTAGTATGTAGGGCAGTGTACAGAGGTCAGTAGTAGGCAGGGCAGTGTACAGAGGCCAGTAGTAGGTAGGGCAGTGTACAGAAGTCAGTAGTAGGTAGGGCAGTGTACAGAGGTCAGTAGTAGGCAGGGCAGTGTACAATGGTCAGTAGTAGTTATGGCAGTGTACAAGGGTCACTAGTATGTAGGGTAGTGTACAGAGATTAGGAGCATGTAGGGCAGTGTACAGAGGTCAGTAGTATGTTGGGCAGTGTACAGAGGTCAGTAGTAGGTAGGGCAGTGTACAGAGGTCAGTAGTAGGCAGGGCAGTGTACAGGGGTTAGTAGTATGTAGGGTAGTGTACAGAGATTAGGAGTATGTAGGGCAGTGTACAGAGGTCAGTAGTATGTAGGGCAGTGTACAGAGGTCAGTAGTAGGTAGGGCAGTGTACAGAGGTCAGTAGTAGGCAGGGCAGTGTACAGAGGTCAGTAGTATGTAGGGCAGTGTACATAGGTCAGTAGGATGTAGGGCAGTGTGCAGGGAACAGCAGGGCAGAGGACAGGGGTCATTAGGGTGAAGAGTAGTGTACAGGGATCAGAAAAGCAAAGGACTATGTGTCACCAGGGGGGGTCATAACGACAAATGCTGGGGGTCAGAATGGCACACGCTGGGGGGGAACTGGGAGGGCATACACTGGGGGGGGGATCAGGAGAGCCTACACTGCGGGGGGATCAGGAGAGCCTACACTGGGATGGGAGATCAGGAGGGCATACATTGGGGGGGGGATCCAGAGAGCATACACTGGGGGGGATCCGGAGGGCATACACTGGGGGCGGAGATCAGGAGAGCATACACTGGGGGGATCAGAAGGGCATACACTGGGGGGATCAGGAGGGCATACACTGGGGGGAGATCAGGAGGACATACACTGGGCGGGATCAGGAGGGCATACACTAGGGGGGATCAGGAGAGCATACACTAGGGGGGATCAGGAGAGCATACACTGGGGGGGGGATCAGAAGAGAATACACTGGGGGGGGGTCAGGAGAGCATACACTAGGGGGATCAGGAGGGCATACACTGGGGGGATCAGGAGAGCATACACTGGGGGAATAAGGAGGGCAGTCATAATCCTTTAATTAGTTTGATTTATCACTGGTCTACATGGATAGAAGATGAATAAGATCCCATTTGCCAGCTAACAGCACCTCTATGCTAAGCTGCAGTAACTCGGCAGACTCAGCATAGAGGTGCCTGTAAACATATCCACAGTGTAGTGCTAGCAGCAGAGCTCACCTTCAGGAACTTTCACACGGCTCCCTCTGCTCAGCAGCTGCACACATCTCTCTCTTCCAGACGAGGCACATCCCCCATCCCTCCCACTCAAGCAGCAGCCTGCAGGAGAGAGGCTGAAAAACTTCTGGGGGAGGTACAGGGGGCAGAGTGTGCAGCCCAAGGTTTCTGAGCAGTTTCTCATGCTGAGAATGGCTGCGAGTTGACCCGACCCCCGGCTCTGGTTACCCAGGGAGCGCTCAGCCTCAAAGTCATTAATATTTTCTCAGGGGGGAGCAATTGCCCTGTTGCCCCCCTGGATCCACCCCTGCCTCCAAGATGACCACTGCCTTGCTAAAGAAGCTGAGTGTAAAAGGTATTGGACTGGCCAAGCATGTCTCCAGACCTAAACCCTATTGAGCATCTGTGGGGCATCCTCAACCAGATGGTGGAGGAACACAAGGTCTCTAACATCCACCAGCTCCATGATGTCATCATGGAGGAGTAGAAGAGGACTTCAGTGGCAACCTGTGAAGCTCTTGTGAACTCCATGCAAAAGAGGGTTAAGGCAGTGCTGGAAAATAATGGTGGCCACACAAAATATTGACACTTTGGGCCAAATTTGGAAATTTTCACTTAGGGATGTACTCACTTTTGTTGCCAGCGGTTTAGACATTAATGGCTGTGTGTTGAGTTATTTTGAGGGGACAGAAAATGTACACACAAAACCCAGGGGTCAGGGACTTAAATAGACTTTGCCACACCCAAGATGGTCACCAGAGTCACCTGGGCAACCAGCATCCAATGGGATCACTGTCCTAGGGATTCAGGTAACCATAGAACCATCTTCCTCATGACTTCCTCTCCCTCTGCATTGCTGCTGTGGTTGAGCGCCACCTGCAGTGGAGACAACAGATTGCACCTGCCTACATGTGGGCTGCTATAGCTATAGTTTCCCCACTGAGTTGTAATGTTCCAATTATTGAGAGGCAGAGAAATTGTGTTTGGCTCAATTTTATCTTTCCCCTATATTTATGACTTTACATGGAGACCTTCATAAAATTTCACCCTAAATTGCTCTAAAAGCAGGGTCAGTTTACTAAGCTTTACCGCATGTGATAAGGGTAGCATGGTATTCATTTGCATAAATTATCGCATGCAGTAAATAAAGTCCAATTAATAAAAAGAATAACAATTTTGCGGTAACAAAATTGTCAGTAAATATTGCAAAAAATTGTGCAGTAAGCTGTCCAATTCAAAAACGGTACAGGAACTAAAAAAAGGCGTGATATTTAACACCACCCTTTTGGTGGCGGCAACCAGTGCGGTATTTCCTGTTGGAGTGAGAGGGAGTTGGGAGAGAGAGTGCTTAGCAGCACAACAGCTACAACTCCATTTGGACACCTACAAACTCCTGTACCCACTACAATCTGGTTCCTGCCCAGGCCACGGGACAGAAACAGTACTTCTCAAAATATGGGATGACGCCCTCGAAGCAGCAGAGAAAGGTCATGTCTCCTGGTGCTGCTGGACCTCAGTGCAGCTTTTGACACAGTAGACCACAAAACTCTGCTCACTCATCTCACAGAAGTAGCCGGAGTCGCAGACTCTGATCAACCTTGATTCGCATCCTTCCTAGAGGATCAATCCCAGACAGTGAAACTAGGAGCCTTCACTTCGGAAGCACGTACAATTACATGCGGAGTCCCTCAAGGATCACCCCTGTCGCCCGTGCTCTTCAACATCTACCTCCGCCCCCTCCTCAAAATCATTAGCAAACAGGACCTGCTCTATCACTCCAACGCTGATGACACTCAACTTTACCTTCGCATCACCAACAAAAAAGACCAATACCACGCACTAGAAAATTGCCTCTCATTGATCAATAATTGGATGACGGAGAGCTCCCTCAAACTTAATGGATCCAAAACAGAACTTCTCTTTCTCCACGCAAACCGAAAGAAAAACTCTAGGACCACCTACACACCGCCCACCATTCTTGGACAACCCATCACCCCAAGCACCAAAGTCAAAAGCCTCGGAGTCATCTTTGACTCAGACATGACTATGGACGCACAAATAGGATCAGTAGTCAGCGGATCTCACTATCTTCGCCACCTGCTGCATCCCCTTCATCCCGGAAGAGGACACAGCAGTAGTAGTTGGAACAATCATCAATTCCCGACTCGACTACGCAAACTCCCTCTACCTCGGACTTCCCAAATACTAGATTTCGCATCTACAAGTCGTCCAGAACACAGCAACCAGACTAGTAACGGGAAAAAAAAACTGGGAATCAATCAACCCGTCCCTAAGGACCCTCCATTGGCTAGCCGTGAAGGATCGGGTTACATTCAAGACCCTCTGCCTCACTCACAAATGCACACAAGGAAACGCTCCTCAATACCTATGCAAGAAAATAAAACACTACACCCCTAGTCGAGCCCTCCGGTCAACTAACCAAAACCTCCGCCACATCCCCAAGACCTGCTACAAATCTAAAGGGGAACGAAGATTCGCAGTCCAAGGACCACACCTATGGAACGCTCTACCCACAGACATCCGCATGGAAGAAAACCATCGGGCCTTCAGGAAAAAACTTAAGACCCACCTCTTCTGAAGACACAGGACGACAATGGATGCAAAGCGCCTTGAGGCGATTTAGTTCGCATTTGTAGCGCTATACAAGTTACTCACTCACTCATAACAGCTATGGAGCTTTTTGAAAGCAATCTTTTTCAGTTTAACCTGCTCAGAAGGCATCAAAGGAGGGTTGTGGTGAGGTGACATTTTGGGGAGAGGACCCTGCTGGACGACTTCACAGAGGATGAGGCTCTGCAGAAGTTGATCTGATCCTGATGCTGTACATGAGGCTGTGTTTGGTTCTGGAGACCACCACCTAGAGGAGTCATGTAATCCCGGGCATGACGAAATTGCTGGCCGTGCTCCATTTCCTCAGGAAGGCATTGTATAAAATGGTGGCTGGGCATGTCTCAGGCATCCCTTTCACATGTCCTCGGACGAGTGCTGCAGGGATTCCGTGCCATTGCACCCACCTACATATACATACCAGTGTGTAGCCAGGAGTGAGATCAGAGCAAAGGTGGCTTCTACGGCATGGCATCCAGTCCCAACATAATGGGCGCTATAAATTGTTACCCATGTCCCTCTCTTTCTACCCAGAAACAAGGAGCATATTGATAGGAACCATAAGGGCTACTATTCCATGAATATCCAGGTGGTGTGTGTGACACAGGAAATTACCTTAAACAATCCTTAACCACCGTCACATGCGATACATCACCGCGTGAGAAAATGCGGTAGTTACTGAATAATATGAAAAAATACCACATTCATTTTTTAACACTAAATTCTTAGTGAATTGCACTTTCACAACTGATTTACCAAATGCAGTATTTTCCCGAATTTTATTTGCCATTATTTAACTCTTATGCCACGTACACAGGATCGGAAATTCCGACAAGAAAACCGTGGATTTTTTCTGACGAAATGTTGGCTCAAACTTGTGCTGCATACACACGGTCACACAAATCTTGTCGGAAATTCCGACCGTCAAGAACGCAGTGACGTACAACACGTACGATGAGCCAAAATCAATGAAGTTCAATAGGCAGTTTGGCTCTTCTGCTTGATTATGAGCATGTGTGTTTTTTTGCACGTCGGAATTGCATACAGACGATCAAAATTTCCGATAGGAACTTTTTCCGTCGGAAAAATAGAGAACCTGCTCTCAATCTTTTGTTGGTGGAAATTCCGACAGCAAAAGTCCAATGGAGCATACACATGGTCGGACCAAAAGCTCACATTGGACTTTTCTTGACGGAATTTGCGATCGTGTGTACACGGCATACGTGAATTGACCCCTTAACCACTTGCTTACTGGGCACTTAAACACCCCTCCTGCCCAGACCAATTTTCAGCTTTCAGTGCTCCCACAATTTGAATGACAATTACTCAGTCATGCAACACTGTACCCAAATGATTTTTTTGTCCTTTTTTTCATACAAATAGAGATTTCTTTTGGTGCTATTTGATCACCTCTGGGTTTTTTTTTTTTTTGCGCTATAAATGAAAAAAGACCGAACATTTTGAAAAAACAAAAACAAATTTTTCTTAGTTTCTTTGATAAAATTTTGCAAATTATTAATTTTTCTTCATAAATTTTGGCCACAATTTATACTGCTACATACCTTTGATAAAAACAACCCAAATTTTTTGGAAATTATTTGGTCTGTGTGAAAGTTTTAGAGTCTACAAGCTATAGTGCAAATCATAAAAAATGTATCACATCTGATGTACTGATGTACCAAGCCAGGAAAGTACAAATGCCCCCCAAATAACCCCTTTTTGGAAAGTAGACATTCAAAGGTATTTAATAAGAGGCATGGTGAGTTATTTGAAGTTGTAATTTTTTCCCACGATTCTTTGCAAAATTAAGATTTTTCTTTTTTTTTTGTCCTCAAAATTGTCATTGTAATAGCTTATTTCTCTCACATGGCATGTGCAAACCACAAATGACACCACAAAATACATTCTGCTACTCCTCCTGAGTATTACGATACCACATGTGTGGGACTTTTTTTACTGCCTGGCCACATACAGAGGCCCAACATGCAGGGAGCACCATCAGGTGTTCTAGGAGCATAAATTACACATCTAGCTAGTTGACTACCTATTACATTTTTGAAGGCCCTGGAGCACCAGGACAACGGAAACACCCACAAAATGACCCAATTTTGGAAAGCTAACACCCCAACATATAATCTATGAGGCATAATGAGTCTTTTGAACGGTTCATTTTTTTCCAGACGTTTTTGGAAAATGTGGAAAAAAAATGAAAACGCATTTTTTTTTTACGCAAAGTTGGCCATTTATAAGATATCTCCAAAACATAGCATGTACATAGCAAAAATTACATCCCAAAATACATTCTGCTACTCCTCCTGACTATGGCGATACCAAATGTGTGGGACTTTTACACAGCCTGGCCACATACAGAGGACCTACAATGAAGTAGCACCTTCAGGCGTTCTAGGAGCATAAATTACACATCTCATTTCTCAACCACCTATTACACTTTTGAAGGCCCTGGAGCACCAGGACAACGGAAACACCCACAAAATGACCCAATTTTGGAAAGCTAACACTCCAACATATAATCTATGAGGCATAATGAGTCTTTTGAACGGTTCATTTTTTTCCAGAAGTTTTTGGAAAATGTGGAAAAAAATGAAAACACATATTTTTTTACACAAAGTTGTCCGTTTATAAGATATCTCCAAAACATAGCATTTACATAGCAAAAATGACACCCCAAAATACATTCTGCTACTCCTCCTGAGTATGGCGATATCACATGTGTGAGACTTCTACACAGCCTGGCCACATACAGAGATCCAACATGCAAGGAACACCGTCAGGTGTTCCAGGGACACCCCAAAATACATTATGCTGAGCAAAGCGTAAACAAAAGATTACCTGTGGTTTTAGTAGCGCAGTTCTACACAGCAGGATAGCACTGGTCCAGGCAGCAGGCAGGGACTTGGTCAGCAACGGCATACACAATTGTCCAGGCAGCAGGCAGGGATATTGTCCTTATACAGTCCAGGGTCAGTGCAGGCAGAGATATTGTCAGCAGTGCCAAAAATATTGGTCCTGGTAGTAGGCAGGAACATGTGGTGTGGTCAGTGCGACAGGCAGAGACAAAATGTTAGTAAGTCCTACAGGCAGAACTAGGGCCCTGTTCAGGACAGAATGGGGACAGGGGTAGAGGCTTCTCCCACCCAAATCTCTTTAAAGCCTCCGAGTCTCCAGACCCTAATCTAGGAATGAGAAAACAAAATTGTTTTCTTCATCCAGAAAAATAAATCTGGAGCCCCTCACATATGTGAGACCCCTGTGTTGAATCCCACTAGTCCAGTAGTAGGGTACAAGATCAGTCCATGAGGCAGGCAAAAACATGGTCAAACAGTCCAAGGTCAGTTCCAGATCAGGCAGAGGTAGTACAGAATTGTTAGGCAGAAGCGTGGTCGAATAACAAGCCAGGGTCAGTTACAGAGCAGGCAGTGGCATAAGGGGTGTGAAGGTGTGTGAATGTAGGACCTGAGGATTACGTTTACCATACTTCACTAATAACAGTCAGTTACACAGAGGCCTGGTTGGGAAGGACATTCGGCACAATAATAAGATGTGTCTTGTCTGACTCCTCCACTGGTACACACCTTACATTTTTTTTGACGTCGTTGGCCTGTTGCTGTGGGAGGGATTTTATCGGGAAAGTGGCGTTCGTAGAGACGACTAAGAACATCAGATCGGATGTTTTGGGGTGGGCCATTCGGGAATATAAGGGCAGTGACAAGGTCCTCCTGGTAGCCAAGGAAGCGTTTGGGGTTTTGGGTGGAGTTGCGGTAAATGATATACGAGTTGTATATGGGCAATTGAAAAAAATAAATTGCAACTTTTTTGTACCAATAGTATGTCCGTCTTGTGGCAAGGTAGGGTTCCAGCATCTGGTCATTGAAGTCGACTCCCCCATAAACAAATTGTAGTCCTGGATGCATGTGGGCTTTTGGATGGGGCCATTTTTTCTGGGGATTTTCACAAAGGTATCATTGTGGATGGAAGACAACATATACACATCCCTTCTGTCCCTCCACTTCACTGCCAGAACCTCGTTGTTTCGGAGACTTGCCGATTCTCCTTTTCTCAGCTTCTTATTGACAAGACTTTGAGGAAAGCCCTTCCGGTTCGTTCTTACCGTGCCACATGCTGGCGTCTGCTTCAGGTGAAGGTTGCGGAACAGGGGAAGAGATGTGTAAAAGTTATCTACGTACAGATGGTAGCCTTTTTCCAGTAGGGGGTTGATGAGTTGCCAAACAACTTTCCCGCTTGTTCCCAAGTAGTCTGGGCAATTGGGGGGATGCAGCTGGGTGTCCTTCCCTTCGTACACTAAGAAGGCATACAGGTACCCTGTGACTCGGTCACATAGTTTGTATACCTTCACCCCATAGCGGGCTCTTTTGCTGGGGATAAATTGCTTTATTTTAAGCCTGCCACTAAATTTAACAAGGGACTCATCCACACATATGCGTTGGTCCGGGGTATACAATTGGGGGAATACTTCTGAAAAATTATTTAGTAAGGGCCGAATTTTGAAAAGCCTGTCATAATTTGGGTGATTTCGGGGAAGGCACTGGGTGTTATCATTGAAGTGGAGGAACCTCATGATCATGAGGTATCTTGTTCTGGGCATTGCCGTGGAGAAGATTGGCATGTGGTAGATGGGGCATTTTGACCAAAAGGAGCGCAAGGTGTTTTTTGGGTTGAGTCCCATACAAAATGTGAGGCCTAAAAAAATCTTTAACTCCTCCACCGTTAGGTCTCTCCACTCGAAGGGACAGGCATAGTAGGATGTTGGATTATTTGCAATAAATTGCTGTGCATATAGGTTGCACTGGGTCACAATGTTGGATAGCATGTTCTCAGTAAAAATTAGTTCAAAAAAATTGATTGGGGAAAAATTGTCCGTGTCCACCTGGACTCCTGGCTGGGCAGTGAAAGGGGGAATGTTGGCTTCTCCTGAATTAGGAGGAAGCCACAAGGGGTTCTGGAGGGCATAGGGAAGGCCGGCATGGGTCCTTGGCCTTTTTTGCCGAGGTACTGCGGTGCTGGTGGATGGCATTGTGGTGCTGGAGGATGGCACTGTGGTGCTGGTGGATGGCACTGTGGTGCTGGTGGATGGCACTGCGGTGCTGGTGGAATGCCTTAGTTTGGCGGGCAGATCTTCCTCCTCTGAGTCAGTCAGCGTTGCACTAGTGAGGACTGGCTCATATTCTGAGTCCGACTCAGAATTTGAAGGGGAATCCGAAAAAAATGGTTTGTCGTTGTTCTCGCCAGGTGTGGAAAGTATTTGGTACGCCTCCTCGGCAGAATGGCATCTTTTGGACATGGTTGCTGGTGGTGATGCGCTGATGAGGCGGTGGAACAGATGGGCACTGAGGCGGTGGCACAGATGGGCACTGAGGCGGTGGCACAGATGGGCTCTGATGAATATGTACAGATGGGCACTGATGAATCTGCACAGATGGGCACTGATTGCACAGATGTGCACTAATGAGGCGGCACAGATGGGCACTGATTTATGGCACAGATGGGCACGGATGAGGTGGCACAGATGGGGTGGAACAGATGGGCACTGATTGGTGGAACAGATGTGCACTGATTGATGGAACAGATGTGCACTGATGAGGCGGCACAGGTGGGTGGGCACTGATGAGGCGGCACAGATGTGCACTGATGAGGTGGCACAGATGGGCACTGATTGGCACTGTTGGGCACGGTGGGCACTGATGAGGTGGCACGGGTGGACACTGATGAGGTGGCACAGGTGGGCACTGATCACTGGTGGCACAGGTGGGCACTGATGAGGTGGCACAGATGTGCACTGATGAGGCAGCACAGATGGGCACTGATGGGCACGGGTGGGCACTGATGAGGCGGCACAGGTGGGCACTGATGAGGCGGCACAGATGGGCACTGATGAGGCGGCACAGATGGGCACTGGTTGGCACTAATGGGCACTGATCACTGATGGCACAGGTGGGCACTGATCACTGATGACACAGGTGGGCACTGATGGCACAGGTGGTCAGATTGGTAGATAGGCAAAACACAGGTGGGCACAGATCCTCAACAGGCACTGTGGTACCAATGGGGCACTGTATGGGCACTGTATGGGCACTGTAATGACACTGTAATGACACTAACTCACAGCTCGCTCTCCCTCCTCACACGCGGTCTCTGTGTGAGGAGGGAGAGCCGGCAATGAGAGATGATCTCATATGTTTACAGATCGCCTCTCATGGGCCACGCCGATCACGCTGTAAATAGCCGCTGTGATTGGCTATTTACAGCGATCTGTGATTGGCTGTGTCCAAGGGACACGGCCAGCACAGAAGTTCCCCGATGCGCGCTCGGAAGCGCGCGCGGGGAGCGAGGAAAGGGGCGGACATCTATTGACATCCTCCCGGCATTCTAGGTCCGCGCTGTAGCCGTCATTCGGCTATAGCGCGGGCCTGTAGTGGTTAACTAAAAAAGAGTGATTTACTATTTACAATTTTAATGAAAGTGCCAAATTGCTTATGGGGCTTTAGGTTAATTTAAGCTAATCTGTACTTCTTCCCCTACGATACTGGGAGTCCTAAACCAGGGAGTTTTTTTCTTTTTGTTGTCCCTCGGTTGACCCCAACCAGGCAGGACATATACAATGTTAAGTAAAGAGACATTAAAGAGGAAGTAAACCCCTGCCGATTTTTTCTATTTTTGAATAGTTACAGTACACCAGCTCAGCGCAATGCATTCTACAAAGAACACTTTTAAAAACGAGTCCTGTAAATACCTTTTTTATGCTGTTTTTATTAGCAGCATTTCCGGGGTACTGAAAGCGCCATTGCCACTGCTGTTTAGTGATTCCTTTTCATACGTCATTTCCGCCCTTACTGTTTCCCTGTTGTAAATCTCGCGCATGCGCCGTATCACCGTAACCAAGCCTCGATCTCAATTTCCGTTACCGCGGCAACCAGGATACACGGAAAGGAATATTCCACAGTACTTACATTATATTTATTTTTTCGGAATGGATTGTTTCCTCTGCAGTGAAGGACAGAACTCCTTGTTACTTGTCATTCGTTCCTGCGTCTGCGGCAGCATTGTGTTCTTTCACTCCCCTTTGTGACATCTTGTTCAGTCATACGGGGGGGGGGGGAGTATCAGGAACAGGAGAAGGACTATAACATTGCGAGACTTCTCCTCTGTGCCGGACAGAGGGGAAGCTCGCTCACATTCAGTTCCGGAAAGAATGAAAATGAAAACCAGGAAAACTTCAGATGCCGGTTTTGAGGGGCTACAATGCGCAAGCGCGGTGACGTCATCAAAATTAAATATACGATTTTACAGCTAATGACGGCGGTGAGTACACTTTCACAGGCAGCGATCAGCTGCCTGTGTTATGGGCTAAATTTTAAAATAATGTTATATCCGAGGGTTTACAACCACTTTAACAATTTTGGTTATATTGTTATATTGTTATATTGTTTAACTTACAAATACACTCTGTCCTTGCCTAGTTGAAAAATGAAAGCTTCTAAATATTTACAAAGAAACCAAAAAATGATCCAGTCCATGTGTTGCCTTAGGGACTTCATACCCATTGTTCTTCTTGGCTCATACAGCACAGCTTTGGCCTATAAATATGAACATCACCAGAGATCCTCTCATTATTCTCAAGATGAAGGTCATCATTCTACTTATCCTGGTATCTCTGGCTGCTGACAGCTTGGCTGCAAATAAGATGTGTTTGAATTCGCTAATTAACACATATGCAAGAGGAAATATCGAGATTTCATATCGTAAGTATATATCAGGAAAAATTCCCTATTTTTCTTTGTCGTTTTTTATAGTCCATATTTCTAGATTTTTGAAGCAGTGTTTGAAATCTAAAGGGAAAACAAGATTCAGCCAATAACAAAGGAGTTTTGCTGTATTTAGTTTAAAGCTGAACTCAAGGTATGGATTTTATAGAATAGTTACATTGCTCTAGCTTGGGCCAATGTAAGTATACATACTGTATGCCATACCTGAGCGATCCCCGTGGAAGTTGGAAATCTCCACTGCTACAGTGATCAACTGCTTTCTTTTTCGTACATCACGGGACACAGAGCGACTTAGTCAATACTAATGGGTTATATAGTTTACCTTCAGGTGCTGGCACTGGCAACTTCCAAACCGGAAGTACCCTCCCCCATATAAGCCCCTCCCATCCGGGAGCACCTCAGTTTTTTGCCAGTGTCTAAGGTGTTGGCCAAAGAGTAACATGTGTTTTCCTGGGCTTGCGTACAGGTTCTTTTACGGGCCTTAGTAAGCTGTTCCGGATCCCACCAAAAAAGCTTCATAGCTAAACGGTCGGTACCCGGGCCTTGCAACAGAAGAGCAAGGTTTTGCCTGTAATGCCTCTCTTAGGAGGGCTGGACCCTGGGATCCAGAGCTCTGGTCATACCCACGACCAAGATGTTTTCTGTGCAGGGTGCTATACAGGTCCAGGGGAGTGGAATCCTTGGGAACCCGGTCCCTGAAGGTTTAATTACAATGCCTGCCGTGATAGGTGAAGTTTGGGCTTCTGTGGACCAAACAGAGTCCTGCGGCGGGGAACAGGTAAGTGGGGGCCCCCAGGAACTTGGTTCTATTGGGGGACCCCTAAGCCTAATTTGTCTTTCTGTCTGTTACCTAACGGTATTCCCGCTAATATCTGTGTATGCCTGTAACTACTGAAAAATGTAAAATTTTAATAGTAGTCAAGAAAAAAAAAAAAAAAAAGGAGGACCGCGGTACCTGTGTTAAACCACTAGAGGCCGCTGTGGTCCATTTTTTCTTGTCATGTGGATCTTTGGTTTTCTCAAGTCAAAAGATCCAGGCAGTTGGTAAGTTCTCTGTGGGAATCCACTTCCTCTGCCCTGTTGCTGCGCTCATCCACCGCACAGGCCCTCCGGCAAAAAGGGCCCTGGCTCCTAGTCCCTGCTTGGTGTTCGAAAAGGGCGCCAATGGCGCACGGGCGCACGCGTGGGCGCGTGCACGCGCCTCCTATGAAAAAAAAGGGGCGGGGCGGGTGGATGACGCTCGATGCGCGCCGCGGCGCTTCTGCGCATGTGCAGGCGTCCAAGCATGTATAAAAGACACAGTACAAGTGTCAGCTGGATGCAAACAGAGCTAGCAACAAACAGTGGCACACAGAGGCGGTTGATGCAGGCATCCCCATAGAAAGGCACTTTAGTGGACACCAGCTGGTATATAGCAGCAACTGTGTTAGACTATTACCAGCAAAATTGGTGTATGACGACGGGAATACCTCAGCTTTGTGCTTAAAGGATATGTCGTCCAGACGCTCCGGAAATAAGTCTTCCAGGAAGCCAAAGGGGTCTCCATCGGGCTCTGAGGATATTGGGCATGCTTGTACTGCACCAATCTCCCCTGAGAATTCAGAGGTCAGTAGCCGTAGGAACCCCGCAGGAGTGCCTGGTGCTGCGGCTGTCCCCAGTCCACCTGCTCCTGTATATATAACAGAGGAGGTTTTATCCTCAACTCTGGGAGGATTGGAAGAGAGATTAACAGCATTGATCGCTGCTTCCCTGTCACAGGGAAAGCGCGTCCGATCTCCGTCTCCTCCTTCAGAGTGCCTGTTAGTGGAGGAACAGCCCCACACAGAGATCGACCTACCTGAAGGGGATCAGGATGAGGTTGATTCAGTTATGGAGGAATCAACAGTGGAAGAACCTTTCTCAGCATCTCAGGCTGAAAGATTATGGGTTCAGTCTCTGACTAACATGGTCCGATCAGCATTTAAAATGCCTCTGGCGGAACCATCAACCACTACGGTTTCCTCGCTGGGGTCGCTGAAAGCTCCCCAGGCTGTCTGTTCCTTCCCAATCCACCCTTTATTGGAAGGGCTTATTTACCAGGATTGGGAGCATCCTGATAAAATATTTACTCCCCCCAAGAGGTTTCCGGTGATCTATCCCATGGAGGATAAGTTAAAAAAAAATGGAGGGTCCCTACAGTGGACGCAGCCATCTCTTCTGTGAACAAATCACTGACATGTCCAGTAGATAATGTTCCAATGTTCAAAGACCCAATAGATAAAAAATTGGAGTCCTTACTAAAATCTGCTTTCTCTACAGCAAGCATGGTGACACAACCTGCGGTAGCAGCGATTGGAGTCTGCCAAGCGGTGAAAGATCAGTTGAAACAAGTCTTAAGGGACTTACCAGATCAGCAGGCTCTTGCCCTAGCTGACCTACCTAGAGCCTTGTGTTTTGCGGTGGACGCCATAAAGGATACAATCCAACAGGCCTCCCGCTTTACGCTGTCTGTAGTACATATGCGTAGGCTTCTATGGCTCAAAAACTGGTCTGCTGAAGCTCCCTGTAAGAAATTGCTGGTTAGCTTCCCATTTCATGGAGAACGCTTATTTGGAGAAGATCTGGACAAATATATCCAGAAAATTTCTGCCGGTAAAAGTTCACTCTTACCGGTTAAGAACAAGAGTAGAAGTCCTTCTTTTAAGAGGCCTACTTCTCCAGTCCCTGGCACATCGGCTGTGAAACAGTTCCGACGGCCTCCGCGGTCAAATTCAGGGGGCAGTAAGTCTGGGATACAAGCTGGAGTTAAAAGACACTCCTCCTGCCCAATTTATGAGGTCAAACGTGCCAAGCGATCCCCAGAAGAGAGGATCCCTCCTTCTGGCACTAGAACAACTATTGCTCCAAGGTGTAATCATGAAGGTTCCCCTGGAAGAAAGTGGGTTCGGGTTTTACTCGAACCTTTTCACAGTCCCCAAACCAAATGGGGACGTGAGGCCCATATTAAATCTAAAAGGGCTAAACAAGTTCCTAAATATCAGGACTTTTCGGATGGAGTCGATCCGATCGGTGGCCACCGCCCTACAAGGGCAGGAATGGTTAGCCTCGATCGACATAAGGGATGCTTATCTGCATATTCCCATCTTTCCGGCCCACCAGAAATTTCTACGCTTTGCAGTAGAAGGGCGCCATTTTCAGTTCAGAGCCTTACATTTCGGTCTGGCCACAGCACCACGAGTGTTCACAAAAATTCTGGCCCCACTATTGGCCAATCTAAGAACACAAGGTGTAACGATAATGGCATATCTAGACGACCTGCTACTAATAGACCACTCAGTGGAAAAGCTGGAAGTAGCTATTCACAGGACAATCAAGTATCTGGAATATTACGGTTGGATTATCAACCGGGACAAGTCAGCTCTAAGACCAGTCAGAAGTCTGGAATACTTAGGGCTAAGGCTGGATTCAAATCAGAGAAAGATTTTCTTACCTCCAGAAAAGGTGTCGTCTTTAAAAGATTTGACCCACTTAGTGGGTACAAAAAGAAAACCATCCATACGCCTGTGCATGAGGCTGCTGGGAAAAATGGTGGCTTCATTCGAAGCAGTACCCTACGGTCAATTCCATTCAAGGAACTTGCAGAGGGCCATACTGTCAGCCTGGAACAAAAAAGTTCAGGCTTTAGACTTACCAATGTCCCTGTCCCCTTCCGTTCGCAAGAGCCTCCATTGGTGGTTGGTGCTCCAGAATCTGGAAAAAGGGAAACCCTTCAGTCCGGTTTCTTGGAAGGTGGTCACTACAGATGCCAGCCTCATAGGCTGGGGGGCAGTACTGGAGCAATGGTCTCTCCAGGGCAAGTGGTCAGAAGCAGAGAAGGCCCTGCCCATCAATCTCTTAGAGATACGAGCAGCCCGGTATGCCCTAGTAGCATGGACATCCAAACTCCAAGGGTCCCCTGTCAGAATTCAATCAGACAATGCCACAGCAGTGGCATATATCAATCACCAGGGTGGCACCAGGAGTCGTGCAGCCCAGAGGGAAGCGAATTGCATCCTGGAATGGGCAGAAAGATATGTCCCAGCCATATCCGCGGTTTTCATCCCAGGAGTGGAAAATTGGAAAGCGGACTTTTTAAGTCGCCAGCAATTATGCCCGGGGGAATGGTCTCTTCACCCCGAGGTTTTCCAGGCAATATGCCAGCGGTGGGGAACACCGGATGTAGATCTGCTAGCATCCAGATTCAACGCAAAGGTGGACAGATTTGTGTCTCGCACAAGGGATCCCCTAGCTTGCGGCTCGGATGCCCTAGTGTTCCCTTGGGATCAGTTCAAGCTGATATATGCATTCCCACCGCCACAATTGTTACCACGATTAATCCGCAGAATCAGGGTAGAAAAGAAACCAGTGATTCTGGTGGCTCCAGCGTGGCCCCGAAGGGCATGGTACGCGGAGATTGTAAAAATGTCAGTGAGGAGTCCTTGGACCCTCCCACATCGTCCGGACCTGCTGTCGCAAGGACCGATATACCACCCTTCCTTACCAGCCCTAGGTTTGACGGCCTGGCTATTGAAGCCCACATTCTGAAAAAGAGAGGGCTCTCTAATCCTGTGGTATCTACCATGATCAATGCCAGGAAGCCGGTATCCAGGCAGATCTAATATAGGATCTGGAAGGCGTACATTACATGGTGTGAGGCCAAGAAATGGCATCCACGTAAGTACGTAATAGGTAGGATTTTGGACTTCCTACAGTGGGCTGTAGATAGGAAGCTGGCCTTGAGTACTATCAAGGGTCAGATTTCGGCCTTGTCAATATTTTTTCAAAGGCCCTTGGCTTCGCATTCACTAGTCAAAGCTTTCATACAAGGAGTGATGCGTATTAGCCCTCCGGTTAGTATTCCCATATGTCCATGGGACTTAAACCTGGTTCTGTCGGTTCTACAGAAACAACCGTTTGAACCATTGCAACACATTTCCTTGGTTCTTCTCACCAGGAAATTGATTTTCTTAGTAGCCATTTGTTCGGCTAAAAGAGTATCGGAATTAGCCGCCTTGTCCTGTAAGGAGCCATATCTGGTTGTCCATAAGGACAGAGTAGTATTACGTCCTCATCCAGCCTTTCTTCCTAAGGTGGTATCGAGGTTTCATTTGAACCAAGATGTGGTTCTTCCTTCTTTTTTCCCCAAACCTAGCTCGGTAGAGGAAAAGTTATTGCATTCTTTGGATGTAGTAAGAGCAGTTAAAGCTTATCTAAAAGCCACTGCTCAGATTCGCAGAACGGATACTTTGTTTATTCTGCCGGAAGGCCCCAGAAAGGGTCAGGCAGCATCAAAATCTACTTTAGCCAAGTGGATTCGACAGGTCATAATACAAGCCTATGGCTTGAGAAAGAGACCGCCTCCATTCAAAGTTAGGGCGCACTCCACAAGAGCAGTTGGAACTTCATGGGCAGTGCATCACCAGGCCTCCCTGGCTCAAGTCTGTAAGGCCGCAACATGGTCTTCAGTACACACGTTTACTAGATTCTACCAGGTAGACGTTAGAAGTCAGGAGGATGTCGCCTTTGGGCGCAGTGTGTTGCAGGCCGCAAAAGATCCTCATGCCTGATGGCGCCCAGCTTATGTATAGTGTATCCCTCCCCTCATTTGGCATTGCTTTGGGACGTCCCATTAGTAATGACTAAGTCGCTCTGTGTCCCGTGATGTACGAAAAAGAAAAAGGGATTTTTATAACAGCTTACCTGTAAAATCCTTTTCTTGGAGTACATCACGGGACACAGAGCTCCCACCCCTCTTTTTGGGACACTTATTGCTTTGCTACAAAACTGAGGTGCTCCCGGATGGGAGGGGCTTATATAGGGGAGGGTACTTCCGGTTTGGAAGTTGCCAGTGCCAGCACCTGAAGGTAAACTATATAACCAATTAGTAATGACTAAGTCGCTCTGTGTCCCGTGATGTACTCCAAGAAAAGGATTTTACAGGTAAGCTGTTATAAAAATCCCTTTATCTTCTGGGTCCCATGCCTAGAGGCTGCTTTGCTGATGGTGAATGCAGGGGGTTGCTCATTTAGCACGGGTGCCAGAATGCCATGCATTTTTCTCAATGAATGCAAAGCATTCTCTGATTGGACTAAGAGGGGTTTGTGATGTCACCACCCATTCTCTCCACCTCATCCAATCAGAGAGCACCTTGATTCATTGAGGCTCCATTCACACCAATGCATTTTTTTATGCTTTTTGCTGAAATGCAGGTAATTATGTTTAACATGGTTCCCTATGGAACATGTTCACATCAATACATTTTTGTGCCTCTGAGTTTTTGGAAAGGGTCAGGGACTTTTTTAAACGCAAAACACTACTCTTTTTTTTTTTTATTTTTTGGTTGAATAGACTTCAATGGTGAAACTGCAGAAAAGTATGTAGTGCGTTTTTACAGCGTTTTTACTGTCATTTTGTCACAATTTGCATTTTGAGTTTTAAAATCTGCCCAATAATAAATTTGCTTAAAAAAAAGCATAAAAAACGCAAATCATGGTAAAATTGCAGAAAAAATACAAAAAGTACTGTAGAAACGCTCAAAAGTAACATGCATAGGTGTGAATGGAGCCTTAGGACACATTCAAGACTGGACTAATGTAACTATTAGGGATGAGCTTCGAGTTCGAGTCGAACTCATGTTCGACTCAAACATTGCCTGTTCGCCCGTTCGCCGAACAGCGAACAATTCGGGGTGTTCGGGGCAAATTCAAAAAGTCTATGGGAGAAATCTAAAGTGCTAATTATAAAGGCTTATATGCAAGTTATTGTCATAAAAAGTGTTTGGGGACCCGGGTCCTGCCCCAGGGGACATGTATCAATGCAAAAATGCAAAAAAAAGTTTTAAAAACTGCTGTTTTTTTGGGAGCAGTGATTTTAATAATGCTTAAAGTGAAACAATAAAAGTGAAATATTCCTTTAAATTTCGTACCTGGGGGGTGTGTATGATATGCATGTAAAGTCGCGCATGTTTCCCGTGCTTAGAACTGTCCCTGCACAAAGTGTCATATTTGAAGGAAAAAAACGGAAAATTTATTATCAAATACTTACCGTCATTTTCCTTTCCTGATAGGCTCCATGGCAGCATACGTGTGGGTTGGCCCCGCCTCCATAACTACCCAATAGGATCCTCTCCCTATAAATTTTGGCTCTGGGCTCTCAGCCGTGTTCCGTAACTAGCCTACTCCAAGCATTGGGATGGACTCCTGCTGCCATGGAGCCTATCAGGAAAGGAAAATTACGGTAAGTATTTGATAATAAATTTTCAGTTTTCCTGACATGCTCCATGGCAGCATACAAGTGGGAAATAACTCGCCAAACACACCCGGGCGGGCAAAATGCTGAGGCAAGAAATACATTTTTCTTGTTCATACATCACGGGACACAGAGCGGCATAGTCATTACTATGTGGGTTATATAGAATTACCTTCAGGTGCTGGCACTGGCAACTTCCAAAACAGGAAGTACCCTCCCCTATATAAGCCCCTCCCATCCGGGAGCACCTCAGTTTTTTGCCAGTGTCTAAGGTGTTGGCCAAGGTTAACATGTATTCATCTGGGCTTGTGTACAGGTTCTCTGGGCCTTAGCAAGCTATTCCGGATCCGACCAAAAAAGCTTCATAGCTAAACGGTCGGTACCCGGGCCTTGCAGAGAAGAGCAGGGTTTTGCCTGTAATGCCTCTCTTAGGAGGGCTGGACCCTGGGATCCAGAGCTCTGGTCATACCCAAAACCAAGAGGCTATCTGTGCAGGGTGCTATACAGGTCCAGGGGAGTGGAATCCTTGGGAACCCGGTCCCTGAAGGTCTAGTACAATGCCTGCCGTGAGAGGTGAAGTTTGGGCTTCTGTGGACCAAACAAAGTCCTGCGGCGGGGAAAAGGTAAGTGGGGGCCCCTCAGGAACTTGGTTCTATTGAGGGGACCCCCAAGCCTAATATGTCTTTCTGCCTGTTACCTAAAGGGTATTCCCGCTAATAGCTGTATATGCCTAAGAAATCCTAGAAATGTCTTTTCATAAAGGAAGTTTTAAAAACTGTAAACCTAGAAATGTTTTTCATAAAGGAGGTTTAAAAAAAAAAAAAAAAAAAAAGACAAAAGTGCGGTACCTGTGTTTGTCCACTAGAGGCCGCTGTGGAACGTCTTTTTTTCTTGGGACTATTCCTTCCATGGTGAAAGTCCAGGCAGATGAGTGAGCTCTCTATCAGGGAAGCTGCATTCCTCTGTCATGCTGCCAAGTAGTTTCCTTCCATCCCCGAGTCCTGGTGAAACAGGGACCCTGGCTCCTCTCCCTACATGGCGCCAAGAGCGCACACGTGCACGCGCGCGCACACACGCTTTCTTTTTATAAGATTTAGCTTCAAAAAAGGGGGCGGAGCCTGGCGGATGACGCGCTCTGTGCGCCCAGCGCTTCTGCGCATGTGCGGGCGTCCCAGCAAGATAAAAGGACTCAGTCCACGCTGCTTGCTATGGACACAGAGCATGAAAAGGAGCTGGTAGCATGGTATAGGGGCTTACAGCGGGCGGTTGATACAGGCATCCCCAGAAAGACGCATTAGTAGACACCCACTGATGTACATAGCAGCAAATTGCATTAGACTATTTCAGTAAAGGGGTGTATTGCGGCTGGAATACCTCAGCTTTGAACTAAGGAATATGCCGCCTAAAAAACTCAGATATACCTCTCAGGAAGTGTAGGGGGTCTCCATCGGGCTCTGAGGATCTGGAGCAGTCATCTGCACCTTCCTCCCCTGAGAAATCAGAGGTTAATACCCATAAGGAACCCCCGGGAGTGCCAGGTACTGCGGCTGTCCTCAGTCCACCTGCTCCTGCATATATAACAGAGGAGGTTTTTGCCTCAACTCTGGAGGGATTGGAGCAGAGATTGGCAGCATTGATCGCTTCTTCTCTACAGGAAAGAAAGCGCGCCAGATCTCCATCCCCTCCATTAGAGTGCCTGTTGGCAGAGCAACAGTCCCAGGAAGGGACTGACCTTCCTGAAGGGGATCAGGAGGAGGTTAACTCTGTTTTTAAGGAATCGACAGTAGATGAACCATTTTCAGCATCACAGACTGAAAGATTGTGGGTCCAGACCCTAACTGACATGGTTCGATCTGCATTTAAAATGCCTCTTGTTGAACCATCAACTACTGCTGTCTCCTCGTTGGGGTCGCTAAAAGCTCCCCAGATTAATTGCTCCTTTCCAATTCATCCATTATTGGAAGGACTTATATACCAGGACTGGGAACATCCTGATAAACTATTTGTTCCACCTAAGAAATTTCAGGTGATCTATCCCATGGAGGAAAAATTCACCCAGAGATGGAATGTTCCTACGGTGGACGCAGCCATTTCTTCTGTGAACAAATCACTGACATGTCCAGTAGATAATGTTCAAATGTTCAAAGATCCAGTAGATAAAAAATTGGAATCTTTATTAAAATCTGCTTTTTCCACAGCAGGGGCTGTTACACAGCCAGCAGTGGCAGCTATTGGGGTCTGCCAAGCTTTAAAGGATCAAATGAAAATGGTCCTGAGGGATTTGCCAGACCAGCAGGCCCAGGCTCTGGCTGATCTGCCTAGAGCATTATGCTTTGCGGTTGACGCCATCAAGGATTCTATCCATCAGGCCTCCCGCCTCACGCTGTCTTTGGTACATATGCGTAGGCTTCTGTGGCTCAAGAACTGGTCTGCTGAGGCTCCCTGTAAGAAGCTCTTAGTTAGCTTCCCATTTCATGGAGAACGCCTTTTTGGCGAAGACCTGGATAAATATATCCAGAAGATTTCCAGTGGTAAAAGTACTCTCTTACCAATTAAAAAGAGGTCTAGGGGTCCGTCTTTTAAGAGGACTACCTCTCCTATCCCTGGGACGTCTGCTACTAAGCAGTTCCGACGGCCTCCTCGGTCAAACTCAGGAGGTAAAAATCAGGGACAGTCACAGGGTAATAAAAAGCCCTGGATCCGAAGAGGTACTAAACCAGCCTCCAAGTCAAGCCTATGAAGGGCTGCCCCCACTCAAACGGGTGGGGGGGAAGACTTCAGTTGTTCACAGAGACCTGGCGGGAGACGATCAAAGACAGATGGGTGCTCTCCGCAGTAACTCGGGGATACAAGTTGGAGTTAAAAGAGTCTCCTCCTTCCCATTTTATGTGGTCAGGCATGCCAAAAGACCCTCTGAAAAGAAGGTGTCTCCTAGTGGCGTTAGAACAACTATTGCTCCAAGGAGTAATTATGGAGGTTCCTATGGAAGAGTGGGGGTTGAGTTTCTACTCAAACCTTTTCACAGTCCCGAAACCAAACGGGGACATAAGACCCATATTGGACCTAAAGAGTCTAAACAAATTTCTAAACGTCCGGTCCTTCCGGATGGAGTCGATCCGATCGGTCACCGCTGCCCTACAGGGGGAGGAATGGTTAGCCTCGATCGACATCAAAGATGCTTACTTGCATGTTCCCATCTTTCCAGGTCATCAAAAATGTCTACGCTTTGCAGTAGAAGGGCGCCATTTTCAGTTCAGAGCCTTACCATTCGGTCTGGCCACAGCACCACGAGTGTTCACAAAAATTCTGGCCCCACTGTTGGCCGATCTAAGAACACGAGGTGTAACGATAATGGCATACCTACACGACCTGTTGTTGATGGACCACTCAGTTGCCAAGCTAGAAGTGGTAATTTTCGATACAATCAAGTATCTAGAATCTCACGGTTGGGTCATCAACCTGGACAAGTCAGCCCTACAGCCAGTGAAAAACCTGGTATATCTAGGGCTACGGCTGGATTCAGACCAGAGGAAGATTTTCTTACCTCTAGACAAGGTATCCTCTTTGAGGGGCTTGGTCCGTCTGCTTTGTGCAAAAAGACAGCCGTCCATACGCCTGTGCATGAGGCTGCTAGGAAAGATGGTAGCATCATTCGAAGCTGTGCCATACGCCCAATTCCACTCAAGGAATTTACAGAGGGCCATATTGTCAGCCTGGAACGGAAAAATTCAGGCTCTAGACTTCCCGATGGCTTTGTCCCCTTCCGTTCGGAAGAGTCTCTGCTGGTGGTTGATCCCCCAGAATCTCCAGAAGGGAAAACCCTTCAGTCCGATATCCTGGAAGGTGGTCACTACAGATGCCAGCCTTATAGGCTGGGGGGCAGTACTGGAGCAATGGTCTCTCCAGGGCAGATGGTCAAATGTAGTAAAAACCCTGCCCATCAATCTCTTAGAGATACGAGCAGCCCGGTATGCCCTAGTAGCCTGGGCATCCAGACTCCAAGGGTCCCCTGTCAGAATTCAATCAGACAATGCCACAGCAGTGGCATATATCAATCATCAGGGAGGCACCAGGAGTCGTGCAGTCCAGAGGGAAGTAAGTCACATCCTGGAATGGGCAGAAAAGCATGTCCCATGTATATCAGCTGTCTTCATTCCAGGGGTGGAGAATTGGAAGGCGGACTTTCTAAGTCGCCAACAGTTATGCCCTGGGGAATGGTCCCTTCATCCCGAGGTCTTCCGAGCAAAATGTCAGCGGTGGGGAACACCGGATGTAGATCTGCTAGCATCCAGATTCAACGCAAAGGTGGACAGATTTGTCTCCCGGACAAGGGATCCCCTCGCTTGCGGCTCGGATGCTCTGGTGTTCCCTTGGAATCAGTTCAGACTGATATATGCATTCCCTCCGCTACAATTGTTGCCTCGACTCCTTCGCAGAGTCAGGTTGGAAAAGAAGCCGGTGATCTTGGTGGCTCCAGCGTGGCCCCGAAGGGCCTGGTACGCGGAGATCATCAAAATGTCTGTGGGGAGTCCTTGGACCCTTCCACGTCGTCCGGACCTGCTTTCGCAAGGGCCGATATACCACCCTTCCTTACTAACTCTAAGTTTAACGGCCTGGCTATTGAATCCCACATCCTAAAGAAGAGAGGTCTCTCTAACTCTGTGGTATCAACTATAATCAATGCCAGGAAGCCTGTATCCAGGCAGATCTACTATAGAGTTTGGAAGGCGTACATCACTTGGTGCGAGGCCAGAAAGTGGCATCCACGTAAGTACGTTATAGGCAGAATTCTGGACTTCCTACAGTGGGCTGTAGACAGGAAGTTTGCCTTAAGTACTATCAGGGGTCAGGTTTCGGCCTTATCAATACTATTTCAAAGGCCCCTGGCTATGCATTCACTTGTCAAATCCTTTATGCAAGGGGTGACTCGTATTATTCCACCGATTAAAGCTCCCATATGTCCATGGGATCTAAATTTGGTTCTGTCGGTTCTGCAGAAGCAGCCATTTGAACCTTTGCGGCACATTTCCTTGGTTCTACTCACCAGAAAATTGATATTTTTAGTAGCCATATGCTCGGCTAGAAGAGTGTCGGAAGTAGCCGCCATGTCCTGTAAAGAGCCATATCTGGTTATTCATGAGGACAGAGTAGTATTACGTCCTCACCCAGCCTTTCTTCCTAAGGTGGTATCGAGGTTTCACTTGAACCAGGATGTGGTTCTTCCTTCTTTTCCCCAAACCGAGCTCGGTAGAGGAAAAGTTATTGCATTCTTTGAATGTAGTAAGAGCAGTTAAAGCTTATCTAAAAGCCACTGCTCAGATTCGTAGAACGGATTCTTTGTTTGTTCTGCCGGAAGGCCCCAGAAAGGGTCAGGCAGCATCAAAATCTACTTTAGCCAAGTGGATTCGACAGGTCATAATACAAGCCTATGGCTTGAGAAGTAGACCGCCTCCGTTCAAAGTTAGGGCGCACTCCACGAGAGCAGTTGGAACTTCATGGGCAGTGCATCACCAGGCCTCCCTGGCTCAAATTTGTAAGGCCGCAACATGGTCTTCAGTACACACGTTTACTAGGTTCTACCAGGTGGACGTTAGAAGTCAGGAGGATGTCGCCTTTGGGCGCAGTGTGCTGCAGGCCGCAAAAGATCCTCATGCCTGATGGCGCCCAGCTTATGTATGGTATATCCCCCCCCTCATTTGGCATTGCTTTGGGACGTCCCACATAGTAATGACTATGCCGCTCTGTGTCCCGTGATGTATGAACAAGAAAGTAGGATTTTTAAAACAGCTTACCTGTAAAATCCTTTTCTTGGAGTGCATCACGGGACACAGAGCTCCCACCCCTCTTTTGGGGACACGTATTGCTTTGCTACAAAACTGAGGTGCTCCCGGATGGGAGGGGCTTATATAGGGGAGGGTACTTCCTGTTTTGGAAGTTGCCAGTGCCAGCACCTGAAGGTAATTCTATATAACCCACATAGTAATGACTATGCCGCTCTGTGTCCCGTGATGTACTCCAAGAAAAGGATTTTACAGGTAAGCTGTTTTAAAAATCCTACTATTTAACACTGTCAACCGACAGAACTTTTAAACCAAAATTCAGTGATGATAAGGCAGCTGGTTCGACACAATAGTGGGAAACAAAAGTATTATTAGACGACCAAGAGGCCACTCTGCATATAACGTCAGGTGCGACATGACAAGAGGCTGCCCAAGAAGTTGAGATGCTCCGGGTTGAGTGCGCAGTTACTGCCTCCGGAGGAGCCAAACCTTTTGCTTTGTAAGCTCTTTGGATGGTCTGAACTATCCATGCCGCTATAGATCTGATTGAGGCCCATTTTCCTCTGTTCTTCCCATGAAGAAGAATGAAAAGGAAGTCTGTTTGTCTGAAAGACTCTGTCATTTCCAGGTATTGACTTAATGTGTGGCCCACATCAAGGGGATGAACATCTTGACCTTCAGAAGTTCCAAAAGTGGGTAATACAATTTCCTGATTTTCATTAAAGATAGATGTAACTTTCGGGTTGGAACCCAGCATGGGAATTAATACTGCTCTATCTGGGAAAAAGGTCAGGAAAGGCTCTTTTGAACCCAAGTTTCTGATATCAGACACTCTTTTAGCTGAGGTGACCGCTACTAGGAAGACGGTCTTGAGAGTAAGATCTTTTGCCGAAAGAGGTTTTTCAGGATCTGTGCTGAGTGTGGTAAGATAGTCCAGTATAAGAGGAAGGTCCCATTTGAGGAACCTCGGTTTTCTCTGTGGTCTAAGTCTGACAGCACCCTTAAAGAACTGGCAAATCAGGGGATGTGTCAGGGTCACCTGTGGCCAGGTGACAGATGCACACCGTAGGGGGACAGGAGTGCACCGCGAGGTAGTGAACCCTATGGCTGGCTTCTGCGGATAGGAAACTGGGTGGTTGTGGAAAGCGGGACCAGAGGAGCACAACCGGGATCCAAACGGAAGCTAGAGCCAAGATTCCCCAGGGCGCGGAGTCTAAGACCCAGCTGGTCTTCTCCAGGGCCTCTAGTGGTGAGGATGTTAGCTGCAGGCTGGGACCAGGTCGCGGCCCCTGGAGTTTCCTAGCTCACGCCCCGTAGGATAAGGGGAAAAGAGGGGAAGCAGCAGCACACGATAAGAGAGAACCGAATAACAAGCTGAAGGTCAGGGGCCACAAGCAGACAAGGATAATGAAGAACGAGCCGAAGGTCAAGGGTCACGAGCAGACAGGGATAGTCGGGGACAAGCCAATAACGTAACAGAGAGACAGACGTAGCACACGGCAGGCAGGAACCCAAACACACAATGCCTAACAAACACGTTGATCAGCAAAGCAGGCTTGCAGTGCACAGGTTAATATAGTGTTCTGTGATAGGGCCTGGGGTGGAGTCTGGCTGGGAGGAGATTATAAAGGAAGCCAGGTGAAAGGGCTCAGGCCTCTAAGATGAACACATAGGAAGGAAGGTAAGCTGACAGACAAACACTACTGCATATCCATGACAGGATGATTGGCCCAAGAGATTCCTGTAAATGCTGAGATGGCTGAGATTTGCACTCGAAGAGAGCTTACTGCTAAAGGCAAGTCCAAACCTGTTTGTAGGAAACTAAGTACATCCTGGACTTCTGGAGAATTACAGGAATTAGCCCTGGAAGACATATGATCTGTAAATTTTGACCAGATACGCTCATAAACTTTGTTGGTGCTATTTCTTCTAGCGTTAAGGAGAGTCGACATGGCTTCTTCTGGACATCCTAAGGCTTTCAGCCTTCCCCTCTCAAGAACCATACCCTGAGGTGCAGATGAGCTGGGCATGGGTGCAATGTTGTGCCCTGAGATAGGAGATCCGGTCTGAGAGGTAGAGGGATTGAGTCCCGATAACTGAGTGAAGTCAAGAGGGAGAACCATGGCCTGTTGGGCCAAAACTGAATTACTGCTATGATTTCTACTCTCTCCGCTCTGAATCTGTGAAGGAATTGAAGTATCACAGGTACTGGAGGAAAGGCATAAGCCTGGCTGAATCTCCACCGGTCTGTGAGAGCATCTATCCCGTAGGCTTGGGGATCCCGAGACCTCGAGTAATACTTGATCAGCTTGTGGTTGCATGGGGACGCAAACAGATCCACTTCTGGAGACACTCCCAGAGTTAGAAGCCAATTGAATACCTCTATGTGTAGAGACCATTCGTTGTTGTTCATTTGAGTTCGTGATAGACAGTCCGCTTGAACATTCTGGACCCCTGGAATGTACACTGCAGAGATGTTGCATAGGTACTTCTGGGCCCAGGTCATGATTGGTTCTACTTCCCGGAGTAAGGACCAGCTGCGGGTACCACCCTGCTTCCTTATGTAAGCAACTGCGGTTGTGTTGTCCATCCTGAGCATTACAGAAGAGTCTGTCAACAGATGACGGAAGGACATGAGTGCCTGGAAGGCAGCCCGCAACTCCAGTATGTTGGACACAATTCCTTGGGACGGTGTGTTCCACCTGCCCTGGGCTATCTCCGTCAGGCAATGAGCGCCCCACCCCTGGTTGCTGGCATCTGAAGTTACAGTAATCCAAGTGATGGGATGGATTGTGTGACAGTTGCAGAGATTCTTCCCCTGAAACCACCAAAGAAGAGATTCTCTCATGGAAGAAGTGAGCCTGATGCGTTGACTCTTGCTGGGGGAGTCCCATTGCTGGAGGAACCCCTTCTGGAATGGGCGAGTGTGCCAATGAGCCCACCTCACCATAGGAATGGTGGCTGTCATGGTGCCGATTACCTTCAGGCATTGGAGAGCAGACAGGTGAGAGGAAGCAAGTGTTGCGCGGATCCTGTCCCGGATTGCTGCAATCTTTTCCTCGGGCAATGAAATGGCGCCATCTATTGTGTTGAAGAGAGCACCTAGAAACACAAGGGACTGTGCTGGAATGAGATGACTCTTCTCCAAATTCAGGAGCCACCCGAATTCTTGGAGAGTGGTTATTACTAGATTCTTGTGTTCCAAGAGTTGACATCTGTCTTGAGCTAGAAGTAAGAGGTCGTCTAGGTAGTGATGAAGACGAACTCCTTTCACTCGGAGCAGAGCCACAATGGCTAACAGAACCTTGGAGAACACCCGAGGTGATGTCGTGAGACCAAAAGGTAGGCAGGTGAACTGTCATGCCGCGTACACACGATCGATTTTTTCGACGTGAAAAATGAGGAACAGCTTGTTCCCCCCGCACATGGCCGTTTTAAACTACATTTTTTTTTGGTCGAAAAAAACTACCGTGTGTGGGCTCCCCGGCAGTGTTTCCCTATGGGGAAACTGCCGCGGAAAAAAACGACAGGAATCACGACGAGAAAAATTAGAGCATGTTCTAATTTTTCTCGTCGTGATTAATGCCGTTTTTCCCGTCGAGAAAACGACAAAAAGCCCACAGACGGTCGTTTTTCTCGTCCAAAGGAAAAAATGTAATTTTTCTCGACGGGAAAAATGATCATGTGTACGCGGCATCAGTGTTGATCGCCTACAGCAAAGCGGAGGTACTTTTGATAGTCTGCAGCTACTTGGACGTGAAAATATGCGTCCTTCAGATCTATTGACACTAACCAATCTCCTGGATGGACTGACTGCTGGATTGTCAATAGTGACTCCATTTTGAATCTTTCCTTCTGAATAAATCGGTTGAGATGCGTTAGGTCTATTACTGGTCTCCAGGTACCGTTCTTTTTCTGTACCATGAACAACGGGGAGTACATGCCTTCTCCTCGTTCGCCCTCTGGAACAGTAATGGCTGCGCCTTGAGTTAATAAAGAGCTTACGTAACTTAGTAAGACTTGTTTATTTTCTTCTGCACTTGGAAGACTTGTGGGTATGTATCTGAGCCTGGGGGTGCTGTTGAAGACCCACGTGTGGCCTGAAGAGACCATCTTGATGGTCCAAAAATCTTGAATTGAGGCCGCCCAAACATGCTGGAAGTGGAGGAGACGTGCCCCCACTTGACTTGTTTGAACGGGCCCAATTTCAAAAAGACTTCGCAGACTCCCGACTACCAGACGGAGTACTTTTAGTTGGTTTCCTGAAAGAGGACTGCCTGGATTTCCAGGGCCTCGAGAATTCACAACCAGGTCTGTAGCTGTGTGCTTCTCTTGCACGATCTGTATTCTGTGCCCTCGAAAAGGTGCGTTTCTGGTTCTGCAAACGCCTGTCTTGAGGGAGGAACCCTGACTTACCACCCGTGGCCCGGGAAATGGCATTATCGAGTTTATTGCCAAAGAGCGAGGAGCCCTCAAAAGGAATGCGGCACCAAGCTTGCTTTGAAGCTGGATCCGCCGACCAGGGACGGAGCCATAAAGCGCGGCGTGCAGTAACCGCTGACAACATTACTCGAGCCACTAGGCGAATAACATCAATAAAGGGCAGATGCTAGCCTGATTTCCTGAATAGGAGAGCTTTTCGCCATTTCTTCAGAGATGCTTCTGAGGGAACCATCCACATTGTCTGACCATGCTTCTAGGGCTTTTGAGATAGCTGCTAAAGCCAAAATTGGTTTACAGACTGAACCTGCTGTCAGATAGATTCACTTCAGGTCTGAGTCAATCCGTCTCTCTAGAGGATCTTTGAATGAGACCGTATCTTCCAGAGGAAGGGTTACATATCTAACCAAAAGCATTAAAGCTGCATCAACCAAGGGAGCTGAATCAAGGTGTTTTACCTCTTCTTCCTTAAATGGATATAATTTTGCAATTTTTGACTGCTTAGAACTTTTCTTGTCTATTTTACCCCATTCTTCTGAGATAATGGCACCCACTTCCGTGACAAACGGGAAATAATGTCGCTCTTTACTGAGCTGTTTAAAAAGTTTCCTTTGTTTGGGAGGAGATATAACTGGATCTTCCCAATTCAAAACTTCTCTAACTGCTTTCACTAAAGCAGGAACTAAGGCATAATCAAATCCCATCCCAGGATCATCCACTTCCGAACCACTTTCTGAGGGAGGAGCTGAGGGATGGCTGGGTTGAGAGATTTCCAGAGTCTCATGCACCTGTCCCTGTTCTAACGAGGGAATCAGTGGGTCTGGAGGAGAATCATGCTGCATTCTAGCATCTTTCTCTTGTAGCGACTCGTTCACGACCCGCTTAACCAATGCTTCCAGGTGTTTATCTGCACCTTCTCTCTCATTGGCTGCTTTTGTAAAACAATGGTCACAAAGGGACTTGCTGGCAGGAACCGGAGCCCTGCACCCCCAACATGGTCTCTCTGACCTCTTGCTGTGAGGTGAGGGGGGGTGAGAAGTGTCTCTACTGGGACCTCCGGATCTGGAAGAATCATGGTGTCTAGAGCCAGAAGAGGAGTGCCGGTGGTGTGATTTAGAGGACCCGCTATGTCTGCGGGAACTACTCTGTTGTTCAGACCTAGAAGGGCTGAAAGGAAAGAAAGTATAGACAGAGAGAGAGAGACAAAAGGCACAAAGTCAAATACAGCCCTACACTCCACTCTCATCCCCCCTCAGCAGGCAGTATAAAGGAAGAATCCCAGTCTTACCTACTGCAAGAGGGTTGACCACCAGGAGGCAGTGAAGAGTCCATGACTATTCAGGGAGACACTGCAGGTGGTAACAAAAAACAATCAGATTCCAGCAAAGGAACAAGTGAAACTAATTCAGACCCTTCTGAACAAACACTTACCTGGGGTAGGCTCTGCAAGTACTCAGGGAAGTTGCGGCTATGCCCACGAACATTCCCGGCGTTTACAGGCTTCCCCAGGCTTTTAAAATTAGCGCCATGTGACGTCACGGCTGCGCCAGGCCCGAGATACTCGCGCGCATGCGCGAACCAGGCCTCGCTTTCGTTTCGGGCCACGCATGCGCAGACCGCAGGAGAACCCGGAAGTAAGAGGGAGCGGCGGCTGGAACGCACAGGGAACCAGCCGCTTGCTAGGGATATGCTGACCAGGAATAAACAATGCAGATACAATACAACAAACACAAACACTGCTGCCATGAAGGCGATACAGCTTACCAACCACCTACGATCGATTCGGCCAGGGACACCGCATCCATACACACACCGGGCTTGCAGCAGATAATGGCCACCTGCACACTGCTAGGTAATCAGGCCTGTGCACGCTCATCTCTCCAATGGAAGATATAATCCAGCTCTTCAGCGCTACTCTGCCATACACTCCATACCCTGCTTCACAGTCAAGGCTTATCGGAGGGATGAGACACCATATCGTCGGCCGATCTTGATCGTAGGAACAATTGTCTTCAGGTAGGAGAACTAAAACATATAGTCCTTCGGAGGAGGACAAAAAAGGAACACGGCTGAGAGCCCAGAGCCAAAATTTATAGGGAGGGGGTCCTATTGGGTAGTTATGGAGGCGGGGCCAACCCACACGTATGCTGCCATGGAGCATGTCAGGAAAAGTCATTTAAAACTCACTCGCGGCTATTAATGAATTGTCGGCTCCCGGCAATACATAGAAAAGTCATTGATAAAAAAAAACAAAAAAAAACATTCCAGTGATGAAATCCAGTGTCCCGCGGCGATCCGATGTCCAGCGCTGTCCGTCATTGGCTGAGCCTGAGCGGACCTGATGGGGAACTTCCTCTGCAGTCTATTAAATGTATAGACCCGCCCCTTCTAAAGTTCCCCATCAGGTCCGCTCAGCCAATGACTAGGTGTAAGGCTAAGCGGACCAGATGCGGAACGTGAGAAGGGGCGGGTCTATTCATTTATAACACAGTGAAGGAAGTTCCCCATCAGGTCCGCTCAGGCCAATGACGTAGGCGGGGTCTGACATACGAGGGGGCGGACCTGATGGGGAACTTCCTTCACTGTGTAATACATGAATAGACCCACCCCTTCTCATGTTCCGCATCTGGTCCGCTTAGCCTTACACCTAAGTCATTGGCTGAGCGGACCTGATGGGGAACTTTAGAAGGGGCGGGTCTATTCATGTATTACACAGTGAAGGAAGTTCCACACTGGTGAACTCGGTCTCTGCCACAGACCTGGTGAACTCGGTCACTGTCACAGACCTGGTGATCTCGGTCTCTGCCACAGACCTGGTGAACTCGGTCTCTGCCACAGACCTGGTGAACTCGGTCACTGCCACAGACCTGGTGAACTCGGTCACTGCCACAGACCTGGTGAACTCGGTCTCTGCCACAGACCTGGTGAACTCGGTCTCTTTTTAAAGCTTGACATCTGTTAAGGAGAAGACATCCCTCCAGAGAGTTACCGGGCCCCTTCCTTCACTGTGACTTCTCACCAGTCCCTTGGAACGGTTCCTCCCCCGGCCTTCCCGTCTAAGATGCGGGTCCCCTCGCAAGGCGGCACCCTGGGACTCCTCGATCCTTGATGGGCCCCAGCCGAAGGTGCTGGGCCCAAGGCCTTTGCTGCAGCCCCAGGGCTAAAGGTGCCTGGGACTTATTCACCGACCTCTGCCCCAGGGCCAAAGGTGCCCAGGGCGGACAGAAACACACTCCCTGGGGTAGGACCCCCGACCACGACAGAACCCAGAACAGGCAGCGTCTGTCCCTTTTATATCCTCTCCCAGCATGCACATCAGGCCTACCACACCCACTGTATGGCTACTGAGAGGGGACACACAAGGCACAGCACTGTATCAGCGGTTCAACCCTGGCCTACCATGGCAGCGCCACCTGCAGGCCACAGGGAACTGTACACTGATACTCTCCCTGCGGACAAAAATGGTTGATAGAATCCTGACAATTGGGGTGTTTGAGCATAACTACCACTCAAACACTTCCCCTAAATTTAGGACCCCGCTACATATGCAATAAATTCCATACTTACAATTCAGCGTGAAATGCCTGTGCTCCCCTCATGTTTATGAAGAGAGGGATAACATATTAGTAGACCTGTCCTAGGATGACAAGCTGCAATATATTACAATTTTGTTTTTGGGTCTAGATTTGCTTTTACCACTTCCGTCCCAAGTACAGTTTTTAAATGGTTCTGGGTTAGCGAATTATTTGTACCAGTGCCGTTTTAACCACTTAACGACCGCTCACTGTATATATATATGTCTGCAAAATGGCACGGACAGGCACAATCACGTACCTGTACGTGACTGCCTTCGTATGGGTGGGGGGTCCGATCGGACCCGCTCCGGTACAGTGAGCGGTCGGAGTGATCCGTGATGAGGAGGTGGCCATTGGTTTCTGGCCACCCCCTCACGATCGCTCCCGGCGAATCAAATGCTTCCTCTGCCTGTGTTATGTATACACAGGCAGGAGGAAGTGATGTCATCTCTCCTGCGGCGCTCACATAGACCGGAGCGCCGTGGAGAGTAGACATCAAGTAAGTGCACAAACAGTACACTGACACGTAGGTACACATAGGCACACGATCGCCCCCCCAGTCACCCCCAGATCACCCCCCAGCCCCCAGTCACAGTGTCACTGATTGCAGTGATCATTTATTTACTGATCACTGCAAACAGTGACATTTGTAACTGTAAAAGTGTCAGGGCAGTTAGTTTTAGGTCCAGGGTAGCCCCCTAACCCCCCCTAATAAAGGTTTAACCCCTTGATCGCCCGCCAGGTAACCCTTTCACCCCCTAGCACCACTGTCACTAAGCGATCGTTTTTCTGAACGCTGTATTAGTGTCGGTGGTTCCGCTAGGTAGTCAGTTATTTTTTTTAGGTTCGCCGCCAGGTTTTTATAGCGTCAGGTACCCCCATATATTACCTAATAAAGGTTTAACCCCTTGATCGCCCCCCAGGTAACCCTTTCACCCCCTTTTGCCAGTGTCACTAAGTGATCGTTTTTCTGATCGCTGTATTAGTTATGCTGGTGCCGCTAGGTAGTCAGTTATTTTTTAGGTTCGCTGGGCAGCGTCAGGTTAGTGCCAGTACCGCTAACACCCACGCGTGAAGCATACACCTCCCTTAGTGGTATAGTATCTGAACAGATCAATATCTGATCTGATCAGATCTATACTAGCGTCCCCAGCAGTTTAGGGTTCCCAAAAACGCAGTGTTAGCGGGATCAGCCCAGATACTTGCTAGCACCTGCGTTTTGCCCCTCTGTCCAGCCCAGGCCACCCAAGTGCAGTATCAATCGATCACTGTCACTTACAAAACACAACACACATAACTGCAGCGTTCGCAGAGACAGGCCTGATCCCTGCGACTCCAGTGCTGTAGGAGGTGATTTTACCACCACAGTTAAAAAAAAGAGCATATATGCCGAAGCATGGGGGCAGCAGGGGCGGAGGAGCGATTTTGCTCCTAATGCCGCGTACATACGGTCGAAATTCCGACGGAGGCTTACCCATGGAAAAGTCCGACCATGTGTGTGCGGCATAACTTTTGCGGGAGGATGCCCCCATGCTTCGGCATATATAAATGGTGCATGTATGCCCATCATTAGAAGTGGGTGAATGAAGGGAGGTATTCTAATGGTGGGCATACCCACCGATCAATCTCTTTTTTTCATTCAGCCAACAGGCTGCATGAAAAAAAAAATTACAATACATGTCCAACAAGGACCAGCAACGTACTGGTATGTTGCTGAACTTTGAATGGTTATACCAGAATGATGCCTGCAGGTTTAGGTATCATCTTGGTATTCTTTTCAGCCAGCAGCCGGCTTTCATGTAAAAGCAATCCTAGTGGCTAATTAGCCTCTGGACTGCTTTTACAAGCAGTGGGAGGGAATGTCCCCCCCCACCGGAAATAAAAAGCGCCATTGGGAAATTGGGAAAGCATTTTATCACACCGATCTTGGTGTGGTCAGATGCTTTGAGGGCAGAGGAAAGATCTAGGGTCTAATAGGCCCCAGTTTTTTTTTTTTAAAAGAGTACCTGTCACTACCTATTGCTATCATAGGGGATATTTACATTCCCTGAGATAACAATAAAAATGATTAAAAAAAAATATGGAAGGAACAGTTTAAAAATAAATTAAAAAAGCAAAATTAATAATCAAAAAAAAAAAAAAGCACCCCTGTCCCGCCCTGCTCTTGCGCAAAGGCGAACTTTTTTTGTCATTATTCAATCACTTGGGACAAAAAAAAAAAATATTCAATGGGCTCAACATGCCTCTCAGCAATTTCCTTGGGGTGCCTACTTTCCAAAATGGGGTCATTTGGGGGGGTTTTGTACTGCCCTGCCATTTTAGCACCTCAAGAAATGAGATAGGCAGTCATAAATTAAAAGCTGTGTAAATTCCAGAAAATGTACCCTAGTTTGTAGACGCTATAACTTTTGCGCAAACCAATAAATATACGCTTATTGACATTTTTTTTACTAAAGACATGTGGCTGAATACATTTTGGCCTAAATGTATGACTAAAATTTAGTTTATTTGATTTTTCTTATAACAAAAAGTAGAAAATATCATATTTTTTCCACATTTTCTGTCTTTTTCCGTTTATATCGCAAAAAAAAAAAAATCGCAGAGGCAATCAAATACCATTAAAAGAAAGCACTATTTGTGGGAAGAAAAGGATGCAAATTTTGTTTGGGTACAACATTGCATGTCCACACAATTTCCAGTTAAAGCAGCGCAGTGCCAAATTGTAAAATCACCTCTGGTCTTTATGCTGCGTATTGGTCTGGGGCTTAAGTGGTTAATATGTCGCCTTGTCTCGGTTGCACTTGGTGGTGATCAGAGCTGCAACCACCAGATGTCAGTGATGCAGTAACATACTTCGTATCAGTGCAATGCAGCATAATGCTTTCACATTGTATTTAAAGTGGAGCTCCAGGCTCCTTCAGAAAAAAAATTAAGTCAGTAGCTACAAATACCCTTATCTGAGCATGCAGCCTGGCAGGTCAGGAAAGGGGGGGGGGGGGTGAGCGAGCGCCCCCTCTCCTGAACCATACCAGGCCACATGCCCTCAGATAAGGGTCTGTTATGGATTTTGGGGGAGATCCCACTGTTTTTTTTTTTTTACATTTTGGCGTGGGGTTCCCCTTAACCACTTCCAGCCCAGGCCTATTCTGCAATTCCTCTCCTACATGTAAAAATCATAATTTGTTTGCTAGAAAGTTACTCAGGACCCCCAAAATTATATATATATATATATATATATATATTTAGCAGAGACTCTAGGGAATAAAATGACAGTCGTTTATTTATATCACAGGGTATTTGCGCAGCAATTTTTCAAGCAAAATCTTTTTGGGAAAAAAAAAAAAACACAAAAAAAAAAATCTAAAGTTAGCCTAATTTGTTAACATAACATGAAAGATGTTGCGCTGAGGAAATTGATACCTAACATGTCACGTTCTAAAATTGGGCACACTCGTGGAATGGCGCCAAACTTCAGTACTTAAAAATCTCCATAGGCTACACTTTAATTTTTTTTACAGATTACCAGTTTAGAGTTACAGAGGAGGTCTTGTGCTAGAATTATTGCTCTCATTCTAATGTTCATGGCGATATGTCACATGTGTGGTTTACATATATGGGCGCGACATACGTATGCGTTTGCTTCTGCTTGAGAGCACAAGGGGATGGAGGCGTTAAAAGTAATTTTTTTATTGTTTCTTTTTTATTAATTTTTTTTTACACTTTCCCTTTACAGTTTTTGTTTTTTTTATCACTTTTATTCCTATTACAAGGAATGTAAACATCCCTTGTAATAAAAATAGGGCATGATATGTCCTCTTTACAGAGATCTGGGGTCTATAAGTCCCCAGATCTCTCCTCTATGCTGGAAAGCCATAGATCAAAAATCACACAGCTTTGGAGTCGCACTCGTGGAAACGTAGCCTAAGGCTAGAGTGTGACTTTGGAGTGTGACTTTGATGCAACTTTGATTGCAGCTTTGATCCAACTTTACACTCTCTCGATCAAAGTTGCATCAAAAGTCTTATCAAAGCATTGCAGGTACCTTTTCAAAGTTTTTGATTTTCAATGTTGCATAGATAGGAATGGGTGCCATTGAGATCAATGGGATGTGACTTGTCATGCGACTTCATGTGTCCAAAGTTGCATGACAAGTCATACTAGTGAAACGGAGCCTTAGTGTGGTTGCCTGTACTATGATCATTGTAGACTGTGAGCTGAGACCCCAGAGCACTTCCATCTACACCAGGGGTCTCAAACTGGCCGCCCTCCAGCTGTTGCAGAACTACAATTCCCATGAGGCATTGCAAGGCTGACAGTTACAATCAGGACTCCCATGGGCAGAGGCATGATGGGACTTGTAGTTTCGCAACAGCTGGAGGGCCGCCAGTTTGAGACCCCTGATCTACACTGACAGCCCTCCCCCATGTCCAGCTCCCTTCTCTGTGCTAATCTTCATTCAAAGCTCAGCACAGCTATACTGTATATGTGCACTGCACCTCACCCCCCCCTCCCCCACCCTGGGTCCTGTGTGGATGGCTCTTTTCTTTTTTTATTTCTTAATTTTCTCATGAATTAGGATGTACAATGAGAGAACACTGGGCAGGAACCTATGATCAGCTCCTCCCATCCTGTATACGTATGTCCACTTGCTACACAGGAACAGTGTCCCTCCCTGGAAGTGATGTCACTACCTTTCAGTAACCACACCCACTGGCTGCTCTTAGACTCAGAAGGAAGTAGAATTAAAGTCATACTTACGGATACTGCAAAATAAAGGGAGAAAAACTGTTTTTTTTTTCATTTTGAGGCTTAAGGCTGAACTTGGCTCACTTTAATGAGTGCAGGGGAGAATATAAGTGTTAGGCCTCGTACACACGACCGAGTTTCTCGTCGTAAAAAACACGTCGTTTTTTTCGACGAGATTCTTGTTAAGCTTGTCGATTTTCTCGTCAAGCTTTCTATGCGTACACACTGTCATTTCCCAATTTCCTCGTTGTTCTCCGCGCTCACGTCCAGCACGTACGACGGCACTATAAAGGGGAAGATCTTTTTTCTTGGCGCCACCCCTTGGGCTGCTTTTGCTGATCTCGTGTTACCGCGTGTGAAGTAAAAGTTTGGGAAGAGACGATTCGCGCTTTTCAGTCTTCGTACTTTTCAGATCGTTTTCTGCCGTTCAGTTTGTGCTTGTGGGTTCGTATCTTGACTTTCAGGGCGTCTAGGCAGGTCGTATCTGTTTTACAGTGCGTTCTTGCCTGTTCGTTTCTGATTTTCAGTTCGTTATTCATAGGCCTTGCTGTTCTAAAGTGCGTTCTGTTCTGTACGTTCTGATTAGACGACCGTTTCCTAGCCATGTCGCCTGGACGTTCTCGTCGTCGAGTTCGTGCTGTGCGTGCGCTTGGTGTTGGTCTGCTTGTTTTGGACCAAGACCAGTCCATGAATGGTGTGAGGAGCAGTTCATGGACCAAGAATTGGTTGCTCCAGCGGGACCAATTCTGCCACATGCCTCTGCTGCGGGAGATCGTCGAGAATAATCCTGAGGACTACAGGAATTTTCTGAGGATGTCTGACCCCGTTTTTCAGGAACTGTTGGCTTTGGTGTCCCCCTATATTACCAGGAAGGACACCGTTATGCGGGAAGCCATCAGTGCTGAGCAGAGGCTCATCGCCACGTTGCGTTACCTGGCGACAGGGAGAAGTCTTCAGGACTTGAAGTTCACCACAGGCATCTCCCCCCAGGCTCTGGGCCTCATAATCCCAGACACCTGTTCTGCCATTATACAAGTCCTGCAGGAGGACTATATTAGGGTAAGTTTTCTCCCTTAACATCACATTTTAGGTATTACATGTATGCTAATGTATTGTATTTCTTTCATCCTTCCCTAATTACCATGATTGTAATATGCTGAGAATGTCCCCTTTGTCCCCATGCATGTTGGAAGCTTTAGATTGCCCCTTTTTTCTCCTCCCTAAATATTTCCCTTCACTAACTTTTCCAGCAGGGGCGCCTGTTGCTCCAAATGTTGGGGGGTTCAAACCCCAATTTAGGAAATAAACTTCCTCCTTTTTTGCTCTGTTGCCTATTAAACGCCCCCAGTTGTCCCCTCCAATGCAGCCATTTTGTTCCCTCAAATGCAGCCATTTAGTCCCCTCTAATGCAGCCAGTTTCCCCCCAGCCCTGCACTTACCTTCTTGTGGTCAGCGCCATCCTTCTTCTGTCCTTGATGTCTTCTCCTTCCCTTCATGTTGCATCAGCCAATCATGTTACCATTAAACAGACTTGGTGAACATGATTGGCAGAGCAGCCTGTCAGTGTTTACCCAAGGAATGCCCCCCTCCCTGCGTCCCCGATTTTTCTTTTAGGAAGCCAATTACATCCCTCAGGTTGTAATTTGCAAGACTATTTTACTACCTGTTTCTGCTATGCAATTTTAACCCCCTATATGCCGCAATGATTCATATGTCGGTCGCTTTATAAGAGGCCATCCACCTGAATAGTGTGCGGCATAGACAATACATAGGTTCATGCAACGCATGAACCTATGTATTGTTCTGAGTGATGGGCACAGGAGAGAGGGGGCAGTGCTCCAGCGCCCACTCTGGACGCACCGCCACTGCAATGCTATCCTGTGGCCAAACACATTTCCCCCCCCCCCCCAAAATAATTTAGTAATGGCCCATCAGAGGGGGTGATGAATATGATAAATGAGCCTTCCATTATCCTTTTTTTACACACCATAATAAACGTATAATTAGATTGATGTTGGCCTCTAATTTTTTGGGATAGAATTTCCTTGTAATGTATGACTTTGTTTTTCTAATATTATTTCATCTTGTTTCACTCCCCAGCTTCCTTCCACGCCACAGGAATGGCAGACTGTGGCATCGGAGTTTGCCACGCGGTGGGACTTCCCCAACTGCGGTGGTGCCATAGACGGGAAGCACGTCCGCATCGTGCCACCACCCCGTTCTGGGTCCTACTACTACAACTACAAGGGGTTTCATAGCATTGTGCTGATGGCGGTGGTGTCAGCACGGTATGAATTCCTCTATGTTGATGTAGGGAAGAATGGCCGGATGTCCGATGGGGGATCCTTCATCCAGACGGAGTTTGCCCTCCGTCTCCAGAGTGACGACCTTGCATTGCCACCGGATGCAGGGAATATTGAAGGACTCCCCTTTGTTTTCTTGGCTGATGAAGCCTTCGGACTCGGACGGCATCTTATGAGGCCATTTCCACAGAGGACCCTGACCCCAGAGAAGAGTGTGTTCAATTACCGGCTGGCCAGGGGCCGAAGAGTCGTTGAAAATGCCTTCGGCATAATGGCCAGCCGGTTCCGCCTTTTTATGACTTCCATCCACTTGGCGGACTACAAAATAAACTATGTAGTGTTATGCTGCTGTGTGCTACACAATTTTCTTTGCCGCAAATCGAATTCATATATGGCCTCAGTTTTGCCAGAGGCTGGACTTTCCCCTGCAAATCCCCTTCCGGGCCTGGAATCTGCCCGTCTTGGCTTGCCCCCCCAAAATGCCCGTGTGGTTCGGGACAAATACATGGAGTATTTCACGGGTAGGGGGGCAATTCCTATGCCAGCCTATGTCTAAGTATCCCAATAAAAATCTTGTTTAAACCTTTAATTATTTGTTCTTTCCTGTCTCCTAGTTTGTCTTTGTGCATTTGTAGTGGCAAGTGTATTTTACTTTAGTAAATAACAACCATTTCACTATGTAACCTTACAAAAGAACCAAATAAGCTTAGAGGGTATTATAAAAAGAAGCTACACGTTGTTTGTGGTCAAATATTTTACTCTGTGCACATTCTCTTCATTTTTTTTTTTTTTTTTTTTACTTTGGGGTTGGCCTGGCCCCAACCCGGCAATTTTTGGCTTATGAAAATACAAAAATAACAGTTGCATTTCAAAAATTACAACATTGGATACCTCTGAGCAATCGGAGACATTCACTTACACAAACTATGTCTCTATGTGCCCGTCCTAATATGGGGTCCTGCCACCCCTTGCCCAGCCAAAAATTGAATATGCACACATTTTTTTTTTTTTTCATATAGGAAGTTTACAATCCTGATCCCTATTGTCAACATGTGCTATCTGCCATCAGGGGTGATCAATGGACGTGTTTTGGGGGTGCATCCACTTCCTCAGTTCACCGGCTTTTGATACGAGGAAGGGGTTGCACCCACAAAAGACGTACATGGATATCCCCTGATGGCAGATAGCACATGTTGACACACTGTGTGCATATTCAATTTTTGGCTGGTTTGTTAGTCAAAAAATTAGAAAAAATTATAAAAACAAACATGTAAAAACAAATGTGTTTGGATGGCTTATTGAATTCTCCCCAAAACATCGAGAATGTCTTTAAATGTTTGTTCCATCACATGGATTCTTTGTTTAATTAGGTCCAGTTCCGTGCTACATTCCATCACTTGCTGGATGAGGCGGAGGGCACTGTCAGCAGAGAACCGTGTACTATCCTTCACAACATTTACATCCCCTAAAAACCCAAAAAAAAAATAATATAACTCTGCAGGCCTACCTCGCTTACCTTAAGCTGTGGTGTCAGATACTGACCTGTTGTGGTGACCAGATCCACAACGTCATCCACCTCTCCTTCCTGCACTTCTCCTTCCTCCACCTCAACTTCCTGCACATCTTTCGGTTGTGGGTCTTTGGGAGTTTGGGGTTGCTTGGAAGTTGTGGGGTGCATGTGCTCCCTGGAGTGTCCTCCTCCCAGTCTTCTCTCCCCTATGAGAATAAAACCAAAGGTCTATTTATCACACTGTAAATCTCATTGTTAAACTAAAAACAGGCTAAATTGTTTGGAAGTGGGGTACAAGTGTGTGTTTGTGCGGAATTTAAAGAAGAATGCATTATTTATGACCCCAAATATGTTTAATATTCACATTTGGATGTAATTTTTTTGACATGGAGGCACCACAAAAATTCTCTGATGCACCTGTGTGGGACACCCAAAAAAGGCGGGTCTGTTGGCCCACACTATAGTGCTCCAAAGTACAGATGTGGAAGCAGCTGCTGAGTGTCCTCTCCTTTACACTGATAAAAGTTTGCATTTCATTCTCTTTACAAACACATCATCTAGACTTAAAAATTATCCACAATACTTGATCAAAAATGCCAGATGTCTAATTACTTTTGTGGCTCTTAAATAAGCCAAAACCGCGGATAGTGGCCGAACGAAGTGTCGGTAACGTAACGAACGATTACTGTGCCCAACCTAGTTCAAAATATTACATTTTGGAAGGGAGTCCAATATGATAAAAAAAAAACAAACATGTCAGTTTATAAAAAGATTAATAGCAGAAACGTTGTCATTTTACTTACTTTTAGCGAGCATCCTCTTTATGCTCCTCAACTGGTCTGGCTCCCTCAGTTTGAGGTCTGACCACCTCTTTCTGAGCTGCTCATTTGAGCGTTTCACCCCGAACTTCGCCCTCAGACTCTTCACAACTTTAGTGAGGATTTTGGCCTTCCTTCTATTTGGTTTGCTATACGGCCCATGCTTGGCATCATAATCAGCCTTGACCAAGATGTCCACCATCTCCGCCATCTCCGCCAAAGACATATTCGATGCCTTGAATCTCCTCCTTGATCGTGACGTGTCCTCGGTCTCCGGGCTTGTCTCCTCGCTAGTTGCGGAATTATCAGACACCTGCTGTAACTCCGCCATATCTGTCTGCGCGCCGAAAGAGAAGGGGCGGGGAAAAGATGTAAGTTAGAACGTCATGGGCGGGCGACGTGGGCGGGCGACGTGTGCGGAGCGACGTGTTCGAATTTTGACGCATGCGTGGTGTGTATATAGCAAACACACATGTGACTATAGTACGTTCGGTGTGCGGAGAGAGGAGTTCAAGTGACGGACGTGCGAATGAAGGTATGTGATTTTGTGACTTGTAAAAATTGTTGGCCTATACTGTCTTGAGATTGTTGGAGGATATATATGGTGACTAGGATGTTAAGGAGGTTAGACTGTTTGCCTCACATTATTTAAATATAATTTATTTAACTTGCAGATACAATATGAATGTCTTTATTAGCGACAAAGAGTTCCTGGCGGAATTTATTGACCGGGTAAGGGAGCTGCCGGCTCTGTGGGAGACAAAAAACCCCATCCATAAAAAAAAGGGGTGAGAAAAGCAGCGCTGGAGAAGCTGCTCCCATTTGTGCAAACCAAGGTGCCCACAGCCACAGCAAAACAAGTGGACACTAAAATTGGGAGCTTGAGAGGTACCTACAGGACTGAACGCTCTAAGGTGCTGGCTTCTCAGAGGTCAGGAGCAGCAGCAGATGATGTTTATGTCCCAATTTTGTGGTACTACAACAGGATGTCCTTCCTGGATGACCACATTGAGACAAGGCCATCACTCTCCACTCTTCCCCCCAGACTTCCCTGCAGCCAACCTGAGCCTTCTCTGGAGCAAGAGGAGGCAGCCATCCTGGATGATCCTGATTTGGCCATCTGGAGCCAGGTATAGTATTAACTGAAAATGTATTGGGATAAAATTAATGTTTGACAAATATGTCAGGATGAGAAACATACATTATTTTGTATTCCACAAGTGAAATCAAGATCTGTAGACATTATTCTGCACTTAATTGGGTGCTAAATAGTCAATCTGATGTAGTGGTAAATTTAAAGCAAGGATTTATGCATTTACATTCTAATTGCTTCAATCAGGATTACAAAGTTTGATGCAAAGATTAAACCAACATATTAAACTATGTTCCTTTTTCATACACAGGATGAAATCAGCCAGGAGGAGGGTCTGGAAACTGTCAGGCAGGAGGAGGAAGGGCCCAGTGGCAGCCAGGAGGTGGCAGGGCCCAGTGGCAGCCAGGAGGTGGCAGGGCCCAGTGGCAGCCAGGAGGTGGCAGGGCCCAGTGGCAGACAGGAGGTGGCAGGGCCCAGTGGCAGACAGGAGGTGGCAGGGCAAAGGAGAAGCACCAGATCCCAGGTGCCTCCCATCCGGCTTCACAAAAGAGGCAGGAGGGACAGGACCACCAGTGAGGCAGCAATGGCCCTTATTAAAGAGGCCCATGCCACCCTCAAGGAGCCCACATCCCCTGAAGAGGCCATTGCCGGCCTAGTGGAGGCTAAGTTCAAGGTGATGAGCATGGAGCAACGCCTCCTATGCGAGCCCCTGCTCATCACCTTGCTCAACAAGGGGGTGATGGAGAAAATTACACCCAATACCGCCATATGTGAGGTGGCCCAACTGACCCAACCTCAACCTCCACCTCCACCTTCCTCTTCTGCCCCACCCCCTTCTGCTACACCTCCACCTTCTGCCCCACCCCCTTCTGCTACACCTCCACCTTCTGCCCCACCCCCTTCTGCTACACCTCCACCTTCTGCCCCACCCCCTTCTGCTACACCTCCACCTTCTGCCCCACCCCCTTCTGCTACACCTCCACCTTCTTCTTCTGCCCCACCCCCTTCTGCTACACCTCCACCTTCTTCTTCTGCCCCACCCCCTTCTGCTACACCTCCACCTCCTCCTCCTGACAGGAGTACCCCTCCAGTGGGCCAGCCTCCAGCCAAACGAAGAAGGAAGGCTGCAGGGAAGGCTTCAGGAAAGGCTGCAGGAAAGGCTTCAGGAAAGGCTGCAGGGAAGGTTGCCAGGAAGAAGAGGAAGTGATGGCCTTGCTTCATTGTGGTCGGACAGAAGGCAGCCTGTTGTAGTACCACACACTTGGGACATATATCTCACCTGCTGCTGTTCCTGACCTCTGGGAGGCCAGCATCAGATTGTGTTCAGAAATGTTGGCCTTCTCAAGCTCCCAATTTTAGTGTCCACACAGGGTTGCTGTGTGCTCTGGGGTCCCTGGGATGCACAAATGGCAGCAGCTTCTCCAGCGCTGCCTTCTCTTTATTTAATTTATAAACATGAATAAATGTGTTTTTTGTTTAAGTTCATACTTGACTATGTGTATTTTTAAATAAATAAAATCAAGCTTTGGAGTAAGCAGATACATTTGACTGACAATAAAAGGCACAGATATCACCCCCCCCCCCAAAAGAATAACTAAATCTGATTAGCACAAAAACATGGTGTGAAATTTAAATAATATAGATTCCAAAATTAAATGGGAGATCGCTATCAAAACATTGAGAAATTATAATTAACATCATTTTGAAAAATCTAACCATTTAAATTATTCCGAAAAACTTGCACGATATAATACACATAAATCTTATAAAGAGCAGCATGAAAAAGGTTAAAAATAAGGCATAACTCTGTGTGAATATCAGCAGCAAAAGAAGGTCACTGGTTTTGATTAATGTAACATTCTAACAAAGATTTCAATGCAGAACATTTAAACGATGAAATATTTTTGAGCGTGACGAATATGCTCTCTCCATTATGAAGGCTTGTTTTACCAGAAGATGCGCTCCCGTCTCATAGTTGCTTGTGAGCATGCGCGCTTTTGGAAGAGTCGTAAAAGCATACACACGAACCATTTTCTCGTCACAAAACAGGCCGACGAGGAAATCTGGAATCCTGACGAGAAAATAGAGAGCAGGTTCTCTATTTTCTCATCGAGATTCTCGGCAATTTTCTCGTCGTAATACCATACACACGAACGTTTTTCTAGACAAAAAAACTCTCGCGGCACTTTTCTTGACTGTTTTGGACTAGGGATGAGCTCGGTGTTTGAGTCGAACATACGTTCGACTCGAACATCGGCTGTTCGATCGTTCGCCGAACAACGAACGATTTGGGCCGTTCGCGCCTAATTCGCGGCCCACAATGCACTACGCCATCGCAGTGTCATCCAGGCGCTGTGATTGGCCAAGCATGCACTGTGACCCCGCATGCTTGGCCAATCACAGCGCCGGCAGCGAGGAGAGCAATGATTGGCCACAGGCAGGATGCCTGTGGCCAATTATTGCTGAGGGTGTTTAGTACACGCCCCACACTATAAAAGGCCGCCAGCACGGCGGCCTAGTGTAGTGTGTTCCGGAGCAGGGAAAGAGAAGCATAGGCAGGGACAGTGACATTTTTTTTTTCTTGCTTAACCTGGATTCCTTTAGTTTAGGGAAAGAGAAGGATAGGTAGGGAGAGTGTCAGTCTGTTTTACTGTGCTAAACCTTGTTTGTAGGGACAGGGAAGGACAGTGAGGGAAATTCTGATTGTGCTATACTGTGCTAAAGCATTCCTCATCAACCATCTTTAAAAAAATTTTTTTATAGGGACAGAAAACTATAGGTAGGGAGAGTGTCAGTGTGTTTTACTGTGCTAAACCTTGTTTGTAGGGACAGGGAAGGACAGTGAGGGAAATTCTCATTGTGCTATACTGTGCTAAAGCATTCCTTATCAACCATCTTTAAAAAAACATTTTTATAGGGACAGAAAACTATAGGTAGGGAGAGTGTCAGTGTGTTTTACTGTGCTAAACCTTGTTTGTAGGGACAGGGAAGGACAGTGAGGGAAATTCTCATTGTGCTATACTGTGCTAAAGCATTCCTCATCAACCATCTTTAAAAAAAAAAATTTTTTATAGGGACAGAAAACTATAGGTAGGGAGAGTGTCAGTGTGTTTTACTGTGCTAAACCTTGTTTGTAGGGACAGGGAAGGACAGTGAGGGAAATTCTCATTGTGCTATACTGTGCTAAAGCATTCCTCATCAACCATCTTTAAAAAAACATTTTTTATAGGGACAGAAAACTATTGGTAGGGAGAGTGTCAGTGTGTTTTACTGTGCTAAACCTTGTTTGTAGGGACAGGGAAGGACAGTGAGGGAAATTCTCATTGTGCTATACTGTGCTAAAGCATTCCTCATCAACCATCTTTAAAAAAAAAAAATTAAAGGGACAGAAAACTATAGGTAGGGAGAGTGTCAGTGTGTTTTACTGTGCTAAACCTTGTTTGTAGGGACAGGGAAGGACAGTGAGGGAAATTCTCATTGTGCTATACTGTGCTAAAGCATTCCTCATCAACCATCTTTAAAAAAAAAAAAATTTTATAGGGACAGAAAACTATAGGTAGGGAGAGTGTCAGTGTGTTTTACTGTGCTAAACCTTGTTTGTAGGGACAGGGAAGGACAGTTAGGGAAATTCTCATTGTGCTATACTGTGCTAAAGCATTCCTCATCAACCATCTTTAAAAAAAATATATATATAGGGACAGAAAACTATAGGTAGGGAGAGTGTCAGTGTGTTTTACTGTGCTAAACCTTGTTTGTAGGGACAGGGAAGGACAGTGAGGGAAATTCTCATTGTGCTATACTGTGCTAAAGCATTCCTCATCAACCATCTTTAAAAAAAAAAAAAAATTATAGGGACAGAAAACTATAGGTAGGGAGAGTGTCAGTGTGTTTTACTGTGCTAAACCTTGTTTGTAGGGACAGGGAAGGACAGTGAGGGAAATTCTCATTGTGCTATACTGTGCTAAAGCATTCCTCATCAACCATCTTTTAAAAAAAATTTTTTTATAGGGACAGAAAACTATAGGTAGGGAGAGTGTCAGTGTGTTTTACTGTGCTAAACCTTGTTTGTAGGGACAGGGAAGGACAGTGAGGGAAATTCTCATTGTGCTATACTGTGCTAAAGCATTCCTCATCAACCATCTTTAAAAAAAAAAAAAATTATAGGGACAGAAAACTATAGGTAGGGAGAGTGTCAGTGTTTTTTACTGTGCTAAACCTTGTTTGTAGGGACAGGGAAGGACAGTGAGGGAAATTCTCATTGTGCTATACTGTGCTAAAGCATTCCTCATCAACCATCTTTAAAAAAAAAAAATTATAGGGACAGAAAACTATAGGTAGGGAGAGTGTCAGTGTGTTTTACTGTGCTAAACCTTGTTTGCAGGGACAGGGAAGGACAGTGAGGGAAATTCTCATTGTGCTATACTGTGCTAAAGCATTCCTCATCAACCATCTTTAAAAAAAAAAAAATTATAGGGACAGAAAACTATAGGTAGGGAGAGTGTCAGTGTGTTTTACTGTGCTAAACCTTGTTTGTAGGGACAGGGAAGGACAGTGAGGGAAATTCTCATTGTGCTATACTGTGCTAAAGCATTCCTCATCAACCATCTTTAAAAAAAAAAATTTTTATAAGGACAGAAAACTATAGGTAGGGAGAGTGTCAGTGTGTTTTACTGTGCTAAACCTTGTTTGTAGGGACAGGGAAGGACAGTGAGGGAAATTCTCATTGTGCTATACTGTGCTAAAGCATTCCTCATCAACCATCTTTAAAAAAAAAATTTTTATAGGGACAGAAAACTATAGGTAGGGAGAGTGTCAGTGTTTTTTACTGTTCTAAACCTTGTTTGTAGGGACAGGGAAGGACAGTGAGGGAAATTCTCATTGTGCTATACTGTGCTAAAGCATTCCTCATCAACCATCTTTAAAAAACAAAAAATTATAGGGACAGAAAACTATAGGTAGGGAGAGTGTCAGTGTGTTTTACTGTGCTAAACCTTGTTTGTAGGGACAGGGAAGGACAGTGAGGGAAATTCTCATTGTGCTATACTATGCTAAAGCATTCCTCATCAACCATCTTTAAAAAAAAACATTTTTATAGGGACAGAAAACTATAGGTAGGGAGAGTGTCAGTGTGTTTTACTGTGCTAAACCTTGTTTGTAGGGACAGGGAAGGACAGTGAGGGAAATTCTCATTGTGCTATACTGTGCTAAAGCATTCCTCATCAACCATCTTTAAAAAAAAAAAAATTATAGGGACAGAAAACTATAGGTAGGGAGAGTGTCAGTGTGTTTTACTGTGCTAAACCTTGTTTGTAGGGACAGGGAAGGACAGTGAGGGAAATTCTCATTGTGCTATACTGTGCTAAAGCATTCCTCATCAACCATCTTTAAAAAAATTTTTTTTATAGGGACAGAAAACTATAGGTAGGGAGAGTGTCAGTGTGTTTTACTGTGCTAAACCTTGTTTGTAGGGACAGGGAAGGAAGGACAGTCAGGGAAATTCTCATTGTGCTATACTGTGCTAAAGCATTCTTCATCAACCATCTTTAAAAAAAAAAAAAATTATAGGGACAGAAAACTATAGGTAGGGAGAGTGTCAGTGTGTTTTACTGTGCTAAACCTTGTTTGTAGGGACAGGGAAGGACAGTGAGGGAAATTCTCATTGTGCTATACTGTGCTAAAGCATTCCTCATCAACCATCTTTAAAAAAAAAAAAATTATAGGGACAGAAAACTATAGGTAGGGAGAGTGTCAGTGTGTTTTACTGTGCTAAACCTTGTTTGTAGGGACAGGGAAGGACAGTGAGGGAAATTCTCATTGTGCTATACTGTGCTAAAGCATTCCTCATCAACCATCTTTAAAAAAAAAAAATTTATAGGGACAGAAAACTATAGGTAGGGAGAGTGTCAGTGTGTTTTACTGTGCTAAACCTTGTTTGTAGGGACAGGGAAGGACAGTGAGGGAAATTCTCATTGTGCTATACTGTGCTAAAGCATTCCTCATCAACCATCTTTAAAAAAAAATTTTTTTATAGGGACAGAAAACTATAGGTAGGGAGAGTGTCAGTGTGTTTTACTGTGCTAAACCTTGTTTGTAGGGACAGGGAAGGACAGTGAGGGAAATTCTCATTGTGCTATACTGTGCTAAAGCATTCCTCATCAACCATCTTTAAAAAAAATTTTTTTATAGGGACAGAAAACTATAGGTAGGGAGAGTGTCAGTGTTTTTTACTGTTCTAAACCTTGTTTGTAGGGACAGGGAAGGACAGTGAGGGAAATTCTCATTGTGCTATACTGTGCTAAAGCATTCCTCATCAACCATCTTTAAAAAACAAAAAATTATAGGGACAGAAAACTATAGGTAGGGAGAGTGTCAGTGTGTTTTACTGTGCTAAACCTTGTTTGTAGGGACAGGGAAGGACAGTGAGGGAAATTCTCATTGTGCTATACTGTGCTAAAGCATTCCTCATCAACCATCTTTAAAAAAAAAAAAATTATAGGGACAGAAAACTATAGGTAGGGAGAGTGTTAGTCTGTTTTACTGTGCTAAACCTTGTTTGTAGGGACAGGGAAGGACAGTGAGGGAAATTCTCATTGTGCTATACTGTGCTAAAGCATTCCTCATCAACCATCTTTAAAAAAAATGTTTTTTATAGGGACAGAAAACTATAGGTAGGGAGAGTGTCAGTGTGTTTTACTGTGCTAAACCTTTTTTGTAGGGACAGGGAAGGACAGTGAGGGAAATTCTCATTGTGCTATACTGTGCTAAAGCATTCCTCATCAACCATCTTTAAAAAAAATTTTTTTTATAGGGACAGAAAACTATAGGTAGGGAGAGTGTCAGTGTGTTTTACTGTGCTAAACCTTGTTTGTAGGGACAGGGAAGGACAGTGAGGGAAATTCTCATTGTGCTATACTGTGCTAAAGCATTCCTCATCAACCATCTTTAAAAAAAAAAAAAATTATAGGGACAGAAAACTATAGGTAGGGAGAGTGTCAGTGTTTTTTACTGTGCTAAACCTTGTTTGTAGGGACAGGGAAGGACAGTGAGGGAAATTCTCATTGTGCTATACTGTGCTAAAGCATTCCTCATCAACCATCTTTAAAAAACAAAAAATTATAGGGACAGAAAACTATAGGTAGGGAGAGTGTCAGTGTGTTTTACTGTGCTAAACCTTGTTTGTAGGGACAGGGAAGGACAGTGAGGGAAATTCTCATTGTGCTATACTGTGCTAAAGCATTCCTCATCAACCATCTTTAAAAAAAAAAAATTATAGGGACAGAAAACTATAGGTAGGGAGAGTGTCAGTGTGTTTTACTGTGCTAAACCTTGTTTGCAGGGACAGGGAAGGACAGTGAGGGAAATTCTCATTGTGCTATACTGTGCTAAAGCATTCCTCATCAACCATCTTTAAAAAAAAAAAAAATTATAGGGACAGAAAACTATAGGTAGGGAGAGTGTCAGTGTGTTTTACTGTGCTAAACCTTGTTTGTAGGGACAGGGAAGGACAGTGAGGGAAATTCTCATTGTGCTATACTGTGCTAAAGCATTCCTCATCAACCATCTTTAAAAAAAAAATTTTTTATAAGGACAGAAAACTATAGGTAGGGAGAGTGTCAGTGTGTTTTACTGTGCTAAACCTTGTTTGTAGGGACAGGGAAGGACAGTGAGGGAAATTCTCATTGTGCTATACTGTGCTAAAGCATTCCTCATCAACCATCTTTAAAAAAAAATTTTTTATAGGGACAGAAAACTATAGGTAGGGAGAGTGTCAGTGTGTTTTACTGTGCTAAACCTTGTTTGTAGGGACAGGGAAGGACAGTGAGGGAAATTCTCATTGTGCTATACTGTGCTAAAGCATTCCTCATCAACCATCTTTAAAAAAAAAAAAATTATAGGGACAGAAAACTATAGGTAGGGAGAGTGTCAGTGTGTTTTACTGTGCTAAACCTTGTTTGTAGGGACAGGGAAGGACAGTGAGGGAAATTCTCATTGTGCTATACTGTGCTAAAGCATTCCTCATCAACCATCTTTAAAAAAAAATTTTTTTATAGGGACAGAAAACTATAGGTAGGGAGAGTGTCAGTGTGTTTTACTGTGCTAAACCTTGTTTGTAGGGACAGGGAAGGACAGTGAGGGAAATTCTCATTGTGCTATACTGTGCTAAAGCATTCCTCATCAACCATCTTTAAAAAAAAATTTTTTTATAGGGACAGAAAACTATAGGTAGGGAGAGTGTCAGTGTGTTTTACTGTGCTAAACCTTGTTTGTAGGGACAGGGAAGGACAGTGAGGGAAATTCTCATTGTGCTATACTGTGCTAAAGCATTCCTCATCAACCATCTTTAAAAAAAAAATTTTTTATAGGGACAGAAAACTATAGGTAGGGAGAGTGTCAGTGTTTTTTACTGTGCTAAACCTTGTTTGTAGGGACAGGGAAGGACAGTGAGGGAAATTCTCATTGTGCTATACTGTGCTAAAGCATTCCTCATCAACCATCTTTAAAAAAAAAATAATTATAGGGACAGAAAACTATAGGTAGGGAGAGTGTCAGTGTGTTTTACTGTGCTAAACCTTGTTTGTAGGGACAGGGAAGGACAGTGAGGGAAATTCTCATTGTGCTATACTGTGCTAAAGCATTCCTCATCAACCATCTTTAAAAAAAAAAATTATAGGGACAGAAAACTATAGGTAGGGAGAGTGTCAGTGTGTTTTACTGTGCTAAACCTTGTTTGTAGGGACAGGGAAGGACAGTGAGGGAAATTCTCATTGTGCTATACTGTGCTAAAGCATTCCTCATCAACCATCTTTAAAAAAAAAATTTTTTATAGGGACAGAAAACTATAGGTAGGGAGAGTGTCAGTGTGTTTTACTGTGCTAAACCTTGTTTGTAGGGACAGGGAAGGACAGTGAGGGAAATTCTCATTGTGCTATACTGTGCTAAAGCATTCCTCATCAACCATCTTTAAAAAAAAAAAATTATAGGGACAGAAAACTATAGGTAGGGAGAGTGTCAGTGTGTTTTACTGTGCTAAACCTTGTTTGCAGGGACAGGGAAGGACAGTGAGGGAAATTCTCATTGTGCTATACTGTGCTAAAGCATTCCTCATCAACCATCTTTAAAAAAAAAAAAATTATAGGGACAGAAAACTATAGGTAGGGAGAGTGTCAGTGTGTTTTACTGTGCTAAACCTTGTTTGTAGGGACAGGGAAGGACAGTGAGGGAAATTCTCATTGTGCTATACTGTGCTAAAGCATTCCTCATCAACCATCTTTAAAAAAAAATTTTTTTATAAGGACAGAAAACTATAGGTAGGGAGAGTGTCAGTGTGTTTTACTGTGCTAAACCTTGTTTGTAGGGACAGGGAAGGACAGTGAGGGAAATTCTCATTGTGCTATACTGTGCTAAAGCATTCCTCATCAACCATCTTTAAAAAAAATTTTTTTATAGGGACAGAAAACTATAGGTAGGGAGAGTGTCAGTGTTTTTTACTGTTCTAAACCTTGTTTGTAGGGACAGGGAAGGACAGTGAGGGAAATTCTCATTGTGCTATACTGTGCTAAAGCATTCCTCATCAACCATCTTTAAAAAACAAAAAATTATAGGGACAGAAAACTATAGGTAGGGAGAGTGTCAGTGTGTTTTACTGTGCTAAACCTTGTTTGTAGGGACAGGGAAGGACAGTGAGGGAAATTCTCATTGTGCTATACTATGCTAAAGCATTCCTCATCAACCATCTTTAAAAAAAAACATTTTTATAGGGACAGAAAACTATAGGTAGGGAGAGTGTCAGTGTGTTTTACTGTGCTAAACCTTGTTTGTAGGGACAGGGAAGGACAGTGAGGGAAATTCTCATTGTGCTATACTGTGCTAAAGCATTCCTCATCAACCATCTTTAAAAAAAAAAAAATTATAGGGACAGAAAACTATAGGTAGGGAGAGTGTCAGTGTGTTTTACTGTGCTAAACCTTGTTTGTAGGGACAGGGAAGGACAGTGAGGGAAATTCTCATTGTGCTATACTGTGCTAAAGCATTCCTCATCAACCATCTTTAAAAAAAAATTTTTTATAGGGACAGAAAACTATAGGTAGGGAGAGTGTCAGTGTGTTTTACTGTGCTAAACCTTGTTTGTAGGGACAGGGAAGGAAGGACAGTCAGGGAAATTCTCATTGTGCTATACTGTGCTAAAGCATTCTTCATCAACCATCTTTAAAAAAAAAAAAATTATAGGGACAGAAAACTATAGGTAGGGAGAGTGTCAGTGTGTTTTACTGTGCTAAACCTTGTTTGTAGGGACAGGGAAGGACAGTGAGGGAAATTCTCATTGTGCTATACTGTGCTAAAGCATTCCTCATCAACCATCTTTAAAAAAAAAAAAATTATAGGGACAGAAAACTATAGGTAGGGAGAGTGTCAGTGTGTTTTACTGTGCTAAACCTTGTTTGTAGGGACAGGGAAGGACAGTGAGGGAAATTCTCATTGTGCTATACTGTGCTAAAGCATTCCTCATCAACCATCTTTAAAAAAAAAAAAATTATAGGGACAGAAAACTATAGGTAGGGAGAGTGTCAGTGTGTTTTACTGTGCTAAACCTTGTTTGTAGGGACAGGGAAGGACAGTGAGGGAAATTCTCATTGTGCTATACTGTGCTAAAGCATTCCTCATCAACCATCTTTAAAAAAAAATTTTTTTATAGGGACAGAAAACTATAGGTAGGGAGAGTGTCAGTGTGTTTTACTGTGCTAAACCTTGTTTGTAGGGACAGGGAAGGACAGTGAGGGAAATTCTCATTGTGCTATACTGTGCTAAAGCATTCCTCATCAACCATCTTTAAAAAAAATTTTTTTATAGGGACAGAAAACTATAGGTAGGGAGAGTGTCAGTGTTTTTTACTGTTCTAAACCTTGTTTGTAGGGACAGGGAAGGACAGTGAGGGAAATTCTCATTGTGCTATACTGTGCTAAAGCATTCCTCATCAACCATCTTTAAAAAACAAAAAATTATAGGGACAGAAAACTATAGGTAGGGAGAGTGTCAGTGTGTTTTACTGTGCTAAACCTTGTTTGTAGGGACAGGGAAGGACAGTGAGGGAAATTCTCATTGTGCTATACTGTGCTAAAGCATTCCTCATCAACCATCTTTAAAAAAAAAAAAATTATAGGGACAGAAAACTATAGGTAGGGAGAGTGTTAGTCTGTTTTACTGTGCTAAACCTTGTTTGTAGGGACAGGGAAGGACAGTGAGGGAAATTCTCATTGTGCTATACTGTGCTAAAGCATTCCTCATCAACCATCTTTAAAAAAAATTTTTTTTATAGGGACAGAAAACTATAGGTAGGGAGAGTGTCAGTGTGTTTTACTGTGCTACACCTTTTTTGTAGGGACAGGGAAGGACAGTGAGGGAAATTCTCATTGTGCTATACTGTGCTAAAGCATTCCTCATCAACCATCTTTAAAAAAAATTTTTTTTATAGGGACAGAAAACTATAGGTAGGGAGAGTGTCAGTGTGTTTTACTGTGCTAAACCTTGTTTGTAGGGACAGGGAAGGACAGTGAGGGAAATTCTCATTGTGCTATACTGTGCTAAAGCATTCCTCATCAACCATCTTTAAAAAAAAAAAAAATTATAGGGACAGAAAACTATAGGTAGGGAGAGTGTCAGTGTTTTTTACTGTGCTAAACCTTGTTTGTAGGGACAGGGAAGGACAGTGAGGGAAATTCTCATTGTGCTATACTGTGCTAAAGCATTCCTCATCAACCATCTTTAAAAAACAAAAAATTATAGGGACAGAAAACTATAGGTAGGGAGAGTGTCAGTGTGTTTTACTGTGCTAAACCTTGTTTGTAGGGACAGGGAAGGACAGTGAGGGAAATTCTCATTGTGCTATACTGTGCTAAAGCATTCCTCATCAACCATCTTTAAAAAAAAAAAATTATAGGGACAGAAAACTATAGGTAGGGAGAGTGTCAGTGTGTTTTACTGTGCTAAACCTTGTTTGCAGGGACAGGGAAGGACAGTGAGGGAAATTCTCATTGTGCTATACTGTGCTAAAGCATTCCTCATCAACCATCTTTAAAAAAAAAAAAAATTATAGGGACAGAAAACTATAGGTAGGGAGAGTGTCAGTGTGTTTTACTGTGCTAAACCTTGTTTGTAGGGACAGGGAAGGACAGTGAGGGAAATTCTCATTGTGCTATACTGTGCTAAAGCATTCCTCATCAACCATCTTTAAAAAAAAAATTTTTTATAAGGACAGAAAACTATAGGTAGGGAGAGTGTCAGTGTGTTTTACTGTGCTAAACCTTGTTTGTAGGGACAGGGAAGGACAGTGAGGGAAATTCTCATTGTGCTATACTGTGCTAAAGCATTCCTCATCAACCATCTTTAAAAAAAAATTTTTTATAGGGACAGAAAACTATAGGTAGGGAGAGTGTCAGTGTGTTTTACTGTGCTAAACCTTGTTTGTAGGGACAGGGAAGGACAGTGAGGGAAATTCTCATTGTGCTATACTGTGCTAAAGCATTCCTCATCAACCATCTTTAAAAAAAAAAAAATTATAGGGACAGAAAACTATAGGTAGGGAGAGTGTCAGTGTGTTTTACTGTGCTAAACCTTGTTTGTAGGGACAGGGAAGGACAGTGAGGGAAATTCTCATTGTGCTATACTGTGCTAAAGCATTCCTCATCAACCATCTTTAAAAAAATTTTTTTTTATAGGGACAGAAAACTATAGGTAGGGAGAGTGTCAGTGTGTTTTACTGTGCTAAACCTTGTTTGTAGGGACAGGGAAGGACAGTGAGGGAAATTCTCATTGTGCTATACTGTGCTAAAGCATTCCTCATCAACCATCTTTAAAAAAAATTTTTTTTATAGGGACAGAAAACTATAGGTAGGGAGAGTGTCAGTGTGTTTTACTGTGCTAAACCTTGTTTGTAGGGACAGGGAAGGACAGTGAGGGAAATTCTCATTGTGCTATACTGTGCTAAAGCATTCCTCATCAACCATCTTTAAAAAAAAAAAATTTTATAGGGACAGAAAACTATAGGTAGGGAGAGTGTCAGTGTTTTTTACTGTGCTAAACCTTGTTTGTAGGGACAGGGAAGGACAGTGAGGGAAATTCTCATTGTGCTATACTGTGCTAAAGCATTCCTCATCAACCATCTTTAAAAAAAAAATAATTATAGGGACAGAAAACTATAGGTAGGGAGAGTGTCAGTGTGTTTTACTGTGCTAACCCTTGTTTGTAGGGACAGGGAAGGACAGTGAGGGAAATTCTCATTGTGCTATACTGTGCTAAAGCATTCCTCATCAACCATCTTTAAAAAAAAAAATTTTTATAGGGACAGAAAACTATAGGTAGGGAGAGTGTCAGTGTGTTTTACTGTGCTAAACCTTGTTTGTAGGGACAGGGAAGGACAGTGAGGGAAATTCTCATTGTGCTATACTGTGCTAAAGCATTCCTCATCAACCATCTTTAAAAAAAAAAATTTTCATAGGGACAGAAAACTATAGGTAGGGAGAGTGTCAGTGTGTTTTACTGTGCTAAACCTTGTTTGTAGGGACAGGGAAGGACAGTGAGGGAAATTCTCATTGTGCTATACTGTGCTAAAACATTCCTCATCAACCATCTTTAAAAAAAAAAAAAATTATAGGGACAGAAAACTATAGGTAGGGAGAGTGTCAGTGTTTTTTACTGTGCTAAACCTTGTTTGTAGGGACAGGGAAGGACAGTGAGGGAAATTCTCATTGTGCTATACTGTGCTAAAGTATTCCTCATCAACCATCTTTAAAAAAAAATTTTTTTATAGGGACAGAAAACTATAGGTAGGGAGAGTGTCAGTGTGTTTTACTGTGCTAAACCTTGTTTGTAGGGACAGGGAAGGACAGTGAGGGAAATTCTCATTGTGCTATACTGTGCTAAAGCATTCCTCATCAACCATCTTTAAAAAAAAAAATTTTTATAGGGACAGAAAACTATAGGTAGGGAGAGTGTCAGTGTGTTTTACTGTGCTAAACCTTGTTTGTAGGGACAGGGAAGGACAGTGAGGGAAATTCTCATTGTGCTATACTGTGCTAAAGCATTCCTCATCAACCATCTTTAAAAAAAAAAAATTTTATAGGGACAGAAAACTATAGGTAGGGAGAGTGTCAGTGTGTTTTACTGTGCTAAACCTTGTTTGTAGGGACAGGGAAGGACAGTGAGGGAAATTCTCATCGTGCTATACTGTGCTAAAGCATTCCTCATCAACCATCTTTAAAAAAAAATGTTTTTATAGGGACAGAAAACTATAGGTAGGGAGAGTGTCAGTGTGTTTTACTGTGCTAAACCTTGTTTGTAGGGACAGGGAAGGACAGTGAGGGAAATTCTCATTGTGCTATACTGTGCTAAAGCATTCCTCATCAACCATCTTTAAAAAAAAATTTTTTTATAGGGACAGAAAACTATAGGTAGGGAGAGTGTCAGTGTGTTTTACTGTGCTAAACCTTGTTTGTAGGGACATGGAAGGACAGTGAGGGAAATTCTCATTGTGCTATACTGTGCTAAAGCATTCCTCATCAACCATCTTTAAAAAAAAAAATTTTTATAGGGACAGAAAACTATAGGTAGGGAGAGTGTCAGTGTGTTTTACTGTGCTAAACCTTGTTTGTAGGGACAGGGAAGGACAGTGAGGGAAATTCTCATTGTGCTATACTGTGCTAAAGCATTCCTCATCAACCATCTTTAAAAAAAAAATTTTTTATAGGGACAGAAAACTATAGGTAGGGAGAGTGTCAGTGTTTTTTACTGTGCTAAACCTTGTTTGTAGGGACAGGGAAGGACAGTGAGGGAAATTCTCATTGTGCTATACTGTGCTAAAGCATTCCCCATCAACCATCTTTAAAAAACAAAAAATTATAGGGACAGAAAACTATAGGTAGGGAGAGTGTCAGTGTGTTTTACTGTGCTAAACCTTGTTTGTAGGGACAGGGAAGGACAGTGAGGGAAATTCTCATTGTGCTATACTGTGCTAAAGCATTCCTCATCAACCATCTTTAAAAAAAAAATTTTTTATAGGGACAGAAAACTATAGGTAGGGAGAGTGTCAGTGTGTTTTACTGTGCTAAACCTTGTTTGTAGGGACAGGGAAGGACAGTGAGGGAAATTCTCATTGTGCTATACTGTGCTAAAGCATTCCTCATCAACCATCTTTAAAAAAAAAATTATAGGGACAGAAAACTATAGGTAGGGAGAGTGTCAGTGTGTTTTACTGTGCTAAACCTTGTTTGTAGGGACAGGGAAGGACAGTGAGGGAAATTCTCATTGTGCTATACTGTGCTAAAGCATTCCTCATCAACCATCTTTAAAAAAAATTTTTTTATAGGGACAGAAAACTATAGGTAGGGAGAGTGTCAGTGTGTTTTACTGTGCTAAACCTTGTTTGTAGGGACAGGGAAGGACAGTGAGGGAAATTCTCATTGTGCTATACTGTGCTAAAGCATTCCTCATCAACCATCTTTAAAAAACAAAAAATTATAGGGACAGAAAACTATAGGTAGGGAGAGTGTCAGTGTGTTTTACTGTGCTAAACCTTGTTTGTAGGGACAGGGAAGGACAGTGAGGGAAATTCTCATTGTGCTATACTGTGCTAAAGCATTCCTCATCAACCATCTTTAAAAAAAAAAATTATAGGGACAGAAAACTATAGGTAGGGAGAGTGTCAGTGTGTTTTACTGTGCTAAACCTTGTTTGTAGGGACAGGGAAGGACAGTGAGGGAAATTCTCATTGTGCTATACCGTGCTAAAGCATTCCTCATCAACCATCTTTAAAAAAAAAAAAATTATAGGGACAGAAAACTATAGGTAGGGAGAGTGTCAGTGTGTTTTACTGTGCTAAACCTTGTTTGTAGGGACAGGGAAGGACAGTGAGGGAAATTCTCATTGTGCTATACTGTGCTAAAGCATTCCTCATCAACCATCTTTAAAAAATTTTTTTTTTATAGGGACAGAAAACTATAGGTAGGGAGAGTGTCAGTGTGTTTTACTGTGCTAAACCTTGTTTGTAGGGACAGGGAAGGACAGTGAGGGAAATTCTCATTGTCCTATACTGTGCTAAAGCATTCCTCATCAACCATCTTTAAAAAAAAAATTTTTTATAGGGACAGAAAACTATAGGTAGGGAGAGTGTCAGTGTGTTTTACTGTGCTAAACCTTGTTTGTAGGGACAGGGAAGGACAGTGAGGGAAATTCTCATTGTGCTATACTGTGCTAAAGCATTCCTCATCAACCATCTTTAAAAAAAAATGTTTTTATAGGGACAGAAAACTATAGGTAGGGAGAGTGTCAGTGTGTTTTACTGTGCTAAACCTTGTTTGTAGGGACAGGGAAGGACAGTGAGGGAAATTCTCATTGTGCTATACTGTGCTAAAGCATTCCTCATCAACCATCTTTAAAAAAAAAAATTTTTATAGGGACAGAAAACTATAGGTAGGGAGAGTGTCAGTGTGTTTTACTGTGCTAAACCTTGTTTGTAGGGACAGGGAAGGACAGTGAGGGAAATTCTCATTGTGCTATACTGTGCTAAAGCATTCCTCATCAACCATCTTTAAAAAAAAATTTTTTATAGGGACAGAAAACTATAGGTAGGGAGAGTGTCAGTGTGTTTTACTGTGCTAAACCTTGTTTGTAGGGACAGGGAAGGACAGTGAGGGAAATTCTCATTGTGCTATACTGTGCTAAAGCATTCCTCATCAACCATCTTTAAAAAAAAAATTTTTTATAGGGACAGAAAACTATAGGTAGGGAGAGTGTCAGTGTTTTTTACTGTGCTAAACCTTGTTTGTAGGGACAGGGAAGGACAGTGAGGGAAATTCTCATTGTGCTATACTGTGCCAAAGCATTCCTCATCAACCATCTTTAAAAAACAAAAAATTATAGGGACAGAAAACTATAGGTAGGGAGAGTGTCAGTGTGTTTTACTGTGCTAAACCTTGTTTGTAGGGACAGGGAAGGACAGTGAGGGAAATTCTCATTGTGCTATACTGTGCTAAAGCATTCCTCATCAACCATCTTTAAAAAAAAAATTTTTTATAGGGACAGAAAACTATAGGTAGGGAGAGTGTCAGTGTGTTTTACTGTGCTAAACCTTGTTTGTAGGGACAGGGAAGGACAGTGAGGGAAATTCTCATTGTGCTATACTGTGATAAAGCATTCCTCATCAACCATCTTTAAAAAAAAAAATTATAGGGACAGAAAACTATAGGTAGGGAGAGTGTCAGTGTGTTTTACTGTGCTAAACCTTGTTTGTAGGGACAGGGAAGGACAGTGAGGGAAATTCTCATTGTCCTATACTGTGCTAAAGCATTCCTCATCAACCATCTTTAAAAAAAAATTTTTTATAGGGACAGAAAACTATAGGTAGGGAGAGTGTCAGTGTGTTTTACTGTGCTAAACCTTGTTTGTAGGGACAGGGAAGGACAGTGAGGGAAATTCTCATTGTGCTATACTGTGCTAAAGCATTCCTCATCAACCTTCTTTAAAAAACAAAAAATTATAGGGACAGAAAACTATAGGTAGGGAGAGTGTCAGTGTGTTTTACTGTGCTAAACCTTGTTTGTAGGGACAGGGAAGGACAGTGAGGGAAATTCTCATTGTGCTATACTGTGCTAAAGCATTCCTCATCAACCATCTTTAAAAAAAAAATTTTTTATAGGGACAGAAAACTATAGGTAGGGAGAGTGTCAGTGTGTTTTACTGTGCTAAACCTTGTTTGTAGGGACAGGGAAGGACAGTGAGGGAAATTCTCATTGTGCTATACTGTGCTAAAGCATTCCTCATCAACCATCTTTAAAAAAAAAAAAATTATAGGGACAGAAAACTATAGGTAGGGAGAGTGTCAGTGTGTTTTACTGTGCTAAACCTTGTTTGTAGGGACAGGGAATGACAGTGAGGGAAATTCTCATTGTGCTATACTGTGCTAAAGCATTCCTCATCAACCATCTTTAAAAAAAAATTTTTTTATAGGGACAGAAAACTATAGGTAGGGAGAGTGTCAGTGTGTTTTACTGTGCTAAACCTTGTTTGTAGGGACAGGGAAGGACAGTGAGGGAAATTCTCATTGTGCTATACTGTGCTAAAGCATTCCTCATCAACCATCTTTAAAAAAAAAAATTATAGGGACAGAAAACTATAGGTAGGGAGAGTGTCAGTGTGTTTTACTGTGCTAAACCTTGTTTGTAGGGACAGGGAAGGACAGTGAGGGAAATTCTCATTGTGCTATACTGTGCTAAAGCATTCCTCATCAACCATCTTTAAAAAAAAATTTTTTATAGGGACAGAAAACTATAGGTAGGGAGAGTGTCAGTGTGTTTTACTGTGCTAAACCTTGTTTGTAGGGACAGGGAAGGACAGTGAGGGAAATTCTCATTGTGCTATACTGTGCTAAAGCATTCCTCATCAACCATCTTTAAAAAACAAAAAATTATAGGGACAGAAAACTATAGGTAGGGAGAGTGTCAGTGTGTTTTACTGTGCTAAACCTTGTTTGTAGGGACAGGGAAGGACAGTGAGGGAAATTCTCATTGTGCTATACTGTGCTAAAGCATTCCTCATCAACCATCTTTAAAAAAAAAATGTTTTATAGGGACAGAAAACTATAGGTAGGGAGAGTGTCAGTGTGTTTTACTGTGATAAACCTTGTTTGTAGGGACAGGGAAGGACAGTGAGGGAAATTCTCATTGTGCTATACTGTGCTAAAGCATTCCTCATCAACCATCTTTAAAAAAAAAAAATTATAGGGACAGAAAACTATAGGTAGGGAGAGTGTCAGTGTTTTTTACTGTGCTAAACCTTGTTTGTAGGGACAGGGAAGGACAGTGAGGGAAATTCTCATTGTGCTATACTGTGCCAAAGCATTCCTCATCAACCATCTTTAAAAAACAAAAAATTATAGGGACAGAAAACTATAGGTAGGGAGAGTGTCAGTGTGTTTTACTGTGCTAAACCTTGTTTGTAGGGACAGGGAAGGACAGTGAGGGAAATTCTCATTGTGCTATACTGTGCTAAAGCATTCCTCATCAACCATCTTTAAAAAAAAAATTTTTTATAGGGACAGAAAACTATAGGTAGGGAGAGTGTCAGTGTGTTTTACTGTGCTAAACCTTGTTTGTAGGGACAGGGAAGGACAGTGAGGGAAATTCTCATTGTGCTATACTGTGCTAAAGCATTCCTCATCAACCATCTTTAAAAAAAAAAATTATAGGGACAGAAAACTATAGGTAGGGAGAGTGTCAGTGTGTTTTACTGTGCTAAACCTTGTTTGTAGGGACAGGGAAGGACAGTGAGGGAAATTCTCATTGTGCTATACTGTGCTAAAGCATTCCTCATCAACCATCTTTAAAAAAAAATTTTTTATAGGGACAGAAAACTATAGGTAGTGTGACAGCAGGAAGGTAAAGTCACCTGGTTGCATCCAGGGGGGTAGATATATTTCTCCCAGATTCAGGCTTTATGCTGACTTATACAACTAGGGTGGAGAGTTGTATAAGCCCAGCTGAGGCTAGTAGGCTCATGGATGACTCTTACCTCTAGGGAGAGTGTGGGGCGTCGTGCAGACAGAGTTGATGAGGCCAGCTGAAGCTTGTCAGCTCATTTAGGCCTCTATAAAAAACTCCCAGATTCATTAGATGTTAGCTCATGCCTGGAACCAGACCTGTGTGGACTGTCTAGGGAGAGTGAACCCCTGTGCGGTGAGGCAAAGCCTGTGTGGCTATTTGTTTGGACTTTTACTAAACCAGGGACTTAGGGACTAGGACAGCACCAGGCTGATCCCAGTTGTTAGTTTAGGAAACCTGCATGTTTAGTCAGAGGTCAAACTGACCAGGATTTATTTTGTTTGTTTCTTTTTGGCTTTGCTGTGTTTTTGTCACTGTACATAGAGAAATAAACCGCACCTTTTGATTTTGAAAACCACAACCTCCGTCTGCTGGCCCTGTTTTTGTGTGGGGAGCCCAACCAGGGGGTCACACACACCCGCTACCGAGTTAACCCCCTCACAGTAGGGAGAGTGTCAGTGTGTTTTACTGTGCTAAACCTTGTTTGTAGGGACAGGGAAGGACAGTGAGGGAAATTCTCATTTTGCTATACTGTGCTAAAGCATTCCTCATCAACCATCTTTAAAAAAAAATTTTTTTATAGGGACAGAAAACTATAGGTAGGGAGAGTGTCAGTGTTTTTTACTGTGCTAAACCTTGTTTGTAGGGACAGGGAAGGACAGTGAGGGAAATTCTCATTGTGCTATACTGTGCTAAAGCATTCCTCATCAACCATCTTTAAAAAAAAAATAATTATAGGGACAGAAAACTATAGGTAGGGAGAGTGTCAGTGTGTTTTACTGTGCTAAACCTTGTTTGTAGGGACAGGGAAGGACAGTGAGGGAAATTCTCATTGTGCTATACTGTGCTAAAGCATTCCTCATCAACCATCTTTAAAAAAAAAAATTATAGGGACAGAAAACTATAGGTAGGGAGAGTGTCAGTGTGTTTTACTGTGCTAAACCTTGTTTGTAGGGACAGGGAAGGACAGTGAGGGAAATTCTCATTGTGCTATACTGTGCTAAAGCATTCCTCATCAACCATCTTTAAAAAAAAATTTTTTTATAGGGACAGAAAACTATAGGTAGGGAGAGTGTCAGTGTGTTTTACTGTGCTAAACCTTGTTTGTAGGGACAGGGAAGGACAGTGAGGGAAATTCTCATTGTGCTATACTGTGCTAAAGCATTCCTCATCAACCATCTTTAAAAAAAAAAAATTATAGGGACAGAAAACTATAGGTAGGGAGAGTGTCAGTGTGTTTTACTGTGCTAAACCTTGTTTGCAGGGACAGGGAAGGACAGTGAGGGAAATTCTCATTGTGCTATACTGTGCTAAAGCATTCCTCATCAACCATCTTTAAAAAAAAAAAAATTATAGGGACAGAAAACTATAGGTAGGGAGAGTGTCAGTGTGTTTTACTGTGCTAAACCTTGTTTGTAGGGACAGGGAAGGACAGTGAGGGAAATTCTCATTGTGCTATACTGTGCTAAAGCATTCCTCATCAACCATCTTTAAAAAAAAATTTTTTTATAAGGACAGAAAACTATAGGTAGGGAGAGTGTCAGTGTGTTTTACTGTGCTAAACCTTGTTTGTAGGGACAGGGAAGGACAGTGAGGGAAATTCTCATTGTGCTATACTGTGCTAAAGCATTCCTCATCAACCATCTTTAAAAAAAAAATTTTTATAGGGACAGAAAACTATAGGTAGGGAGAGTGTCAGTGTTTTTTACTGTTCTAAACCTTGTTTGTAGGGACAGGGAAGGACAGTGAGGGAAATTCTCATTGTGCTATACTGTGCTAAAGCATTCCTCATCAACCATCTTTAAAAAACAAAAAATTATAGGGACAGAAAACTATAGGTAGGGAGAGTGTCAGTGTGTTTTACTGTGCTAAACCTTGTTTGTAGGGACAGGGAAGGACAGTGAGGGAAATTCTCATTGTGCTATACTATGCTAAAGCATTCCTCATCAACCATCTTTAAAAAAAAACATTTTTATAGGGACAGAAAACTATAGGTAGGGAGAGTGTCAGTGTGTTTTACTGTGCTAAACCTTGTTTGTAGGGACAGGGAAGGACAGTGAGGGAAATTCTCATTGTGCTATACTGTGCTAAAGCATTCCTCATCAACCATCTTTAAAAAAAAAAAAATTATAGGGACAGAAAACTATAGGTAGGGAGAGTGTCAGTGTGTTTTACTGTGCTAAACCTTGTTTGTAGGGACAGGGAAGGACAGTGAGGGAAATTCTCATTGTGCTATACTGTGCTAAAGCATTCCTCATCAACCATCTTTAAAAAAAAATTTTTTATAGGGACAGAAAACTATAGGTAGGGAGAGTGTCAGTGTGTTTTACTGTGCTAAACCTTGTTTGTAGGGACAGGGAAGGAAGGACAGTCAGGGAAATTCTCATTGTGCTATACTGTGCTAAAGCATTCTTCATCAACCATCTTTAAAAAAAAAAAAATTATAGGGACAGAAAACTATAGGTAGGGAGAGTGTCAGTGTGTTTTACTGTGCTAAACCTTGTTTGTAGGGACAGGGAAGGACAGTGAGGGAAATTCTCATTGTGCTATACTGTGCTAAAGCATTCCTCATCAACCATCTTTAAAAAAAAAAAAATTATAGGGACAGAAAACTATAGGTAGGGAGAGTGTCAGTGTGTTTTACTGTGCTAAACCTTGTTTGTAGGGACAGGGAAGGACAGTGAGGGAAATTCTCATTGTGCTATACTGTGCTAAAGCATTCCTCATCAACCATCTTTAAAAAAAAAAAATTTATAGGGACAGAAAACTATAGGTAGGGAGAGTGTCAGTGTGTTTTACTGTGCTAAACCTTGTTTGTAGGGACAGGGAAGGACAGTGAGGGAAATTCTCATTGTGCTATACTGTGCTAAAGCATTCCTCATCAACCATCTTTAAAAAAAATTTTTTTTATAGGGACAGAAAACTATAGGTAGGGAGAGTGTCAGTGTGTTTTACTGTGCTAAACCTTGTTTGTAGGGACAGGGAAGGACAGTGAGGGAAATTCTCATTGTGCTATACTGTGCTAAAGCATTCCTCATCAACCATCTTTAAAAAAAAATTTTTTATAGGGACAGAAAACTATAGGTAGGGAGAGTGTCAGTGTTTTTTACTGTTCTAAACCTTGTTTGTAGGGACAGGGAAGGACAGTGAGGGAAATTCTCATTGTGCTATACTGTGCTAAAGCATTCCTCATCAACCATCTTTAAAAAACAAAAAATTATAGGGACAGAAAACTATAGGTAGGGAGAGTGTCAGTGTGTTTTACTGTGCTAAACCTTGTTTGTAGGGACAGGGAAGGACAGTGAGGGAAATTCTCATTGTGCTATACTGTGCTAAAGCATTCCTCATCAACCATCTTTAAAAAAAAAAAAATTATAGGGACAGAAAACTATAGGTAGGGAGAGTGTTAGTCTGTTTTACTGTGCTAAACCTTGTTTGTAGGGACAGGGAAGGACAGTGAGGGAAATTCTCATTGTGCTATACTGTGCTAAAGCATTCCTCATCAACCATCTTTAAAAAAAATTTTTTTTATAGGGACAGAAAACTATAGGTAGGGAGAGTGTCAGTGTGTTTTACTGTGCTAAACCTTTTTTGTAGGGACAGGGAAGGACAGTGAGGGAAATTCTCATTGTGCTATACTGTGCTAAAGCATTCCTCATCAACCATCTTTAAAAAAAAAATTTTTTATAGGGACAGAAAACTATAGGTAGGGAGAGTGTCAGTGTGTTTTACTGTGCTAAACCTTGTTTGTAGGGACAGGGAAGGACAGTGAGGGAAATTCTCATTGTGCTATACTGTGCTAAAGCATTCCTCATCAACCATCTTTAAAAAAAAAAAAAATTATAGGGACAGAAAACTATAGGTAGGGAGAGTGTCAGTGTTTTTTACTGTGCTAAACCTTGTTTGTAGGGACAGGGAAGGACAGTGAGGGAAATTCTCATTGTGCTATACTGTGCTAAAGCATTCCTCATCAACCATCTTTAAAAAACAAAAAATTATAGGGACAGAAAACTATAGGTAGGGAGAGTGTCAGTGTGTTTTACTGTGCTAAACCTTGTTTGTAGGGACAGGGAAGGACAGTGAGGGAAATTCTCATTGTGCTATACTGTGCTAAAGCATTCCTCATCAACCATCTTTAAAAAAAAAAAATTATAGGGACAGAAAACTATAGGTAGGGAGAGTGTCAGTGTGTTTTACTGTGCTAAACCTTGTTTGCAGGGACAGGGAAGGACAGTGAGGGAAATTCTCATTGTGCTATACTGTGCTAAAGCATTCCTCATCAACCATCTTTAAAAAAAAAAAAAATTATAGGGACAGAAAACTATAGGTAGGGAGAGTGTCAGTGTGTTTTACTGTGCTAAACCTTGTTTGTAGGGACAGGGAAGGACAGTGAGGGAAATTCTCATTGTGCTATACTGTGCTAAAGCATTCCTCATCAACCATCTTTAAAAAAAATTTTTTTTATAAGGACAGAAAACTATAGGTAGGGAGAGTGTCAGTGTGTTTTACTGTGCTAAACCTTGTTTGTAGGGACAGGGAAGGACAGTGAGGGAAATTCTCATTGTGCTATACTGTGCTAAAGCATTCCTCATCAACCATCTTTAAAAAAAAATTTTTTATAGGGACAGAAAACTATAGGTAGGGAGAGTGTCAGTGTGTTTTACTGTGCTAAACCTTGTTTGTAGGGACAGGGAAGGACAGTGAGGGAAATTCTCATTGTGCTATACTGTGCTAAAGCATTCCTCATCAACCATCTTTAAAAAAAAAAAAATTATAGGGACAGAAAACTATAGGTAGGGAGAGTGTCAGTGTGTTTTACTGTGCTAAACCTTGTTTGTAGGGACAGGGAAGGACAGTGAGGGAAATTCTCATTGTGCTATACTGTGCTAAAGCATTCCTCATCAACCATCTTTAAAAAAATTTTTTTTTATAGGGACAGAAAACTATAGGTAGGGAGAGTGTCAGTGTGTTTTACTGTGCTAAACCTTGTTTGTAGGGACAGGGAAGGACAGTGAGGGAAATTCTCATTGTGCTATACTGTGCTAAAGCATTCCTCATCAACCATCTTTAAAAAAATTTTTTTTTATAGGGACAGAAAACTATAGGTAGGGAGAGTGTCAGTGTGTTTTACTGTGCTAAACCTTGTTTGTAGGGACAGGGAAGGACAGTGAGGGAAATTCTCATTGTGCTATACTGTGCTAAAGCATTCCTCATCAACCATCTTTAAAAAAAAAAATTTTTATAGGGACAGAAAACTATAGGTAGGGAGAGTGTCAGTGTTTTTTACTGTGCTAAACCTTGTTTGTAGGGACAGGGAAGGACAGTGAGGGAAATTCTCATTGTGCTATACTGTGCTAAAGCATTCCTCATCAACCATCTTTAAAAAAAAAATAATTATAGGGACAGAAAACTATAGGTAGGGAGAGTGTCAGTGTGTTTTACTGTGCTAAACCTTGTTTGTAGGGACAGGGAAGGACAGTGAGGGAAATTCTCATTGTGCTATACTGTGCTAAAGCATTCCTCATCAACCATCTTTAAAAAAAAAAATTATAGGGACAGAAAACTATAGGTAGGGAGAGTGTCAGTGTGTTTTACTGTGCTAAACCTTGTTTGTAGGGACAGGGAAGGACAGTGAGGGAAATTCTCATTGTGCTATACTGTGCTAAAGCATTCCTCATCAACCATCTTTAAAAAAAAAATTTTTTATAGGGACAGAAAACTATAGGTAGGGAGAGTGTCAGTGTGTTTTACTGTGCTAAACCTTGTTTGTAGGGACAGGGAAGGACAGTGAGGGAAATTCTCATTGTGCTATACTGTGCTAAAGCATTCCTCATCAACCATCTTTAAAAAAAAAAATTTTCATAGGGACAGAAAACTATAGGTAGGGAGAGTGTCAGTGTGTTTTACTGTGCTAAACCTTGTTTGTAGGGACAGGGAAGGACAGTGAGGGAAATTCTCATTGTGCTATACTGTGCTAAAACATTCCTCATCAACCATCTTTAAAAAAAAAAAAAATTATAGGGACAGAAAACTATAGGTAGGGAGAGTGTCAGTGTTTTTTACTGTGCTAAACCTTGTTTGTAGGGACAGGGAAGGACAGTGAGGGAAATTCTCATTGTGCTATACTGTGCTAAAGTATTCCTCATCAACCATCTTTAAAAAAAATTTTTTTTATAGGGACAGAAAACTATAGGTAGGGAGAGTGTCAGTGTGTTTTACTGTGCTAAACCTTGTTTGTAGGGACAGGGAAGGACAGTGAGGGAAATTCTCATTGTGCTATACTGTGCTAAAGCATTCCTCATCAACCATCTTTAAAAAAAAAAATTTTTATAGGGACAGAAAACTATAGGTAGGGAGAGTGTCAGTGTGTTTTACTGTGCTAAACCTTGTTTGTAGGGACAGGGAAGGACAGTGAGGGAAATTCTCATTGTGCTATACTGTGCTAAAGCATTCCTCATCAACCATCTTTAAAAAAAAATTTTTTTATAGGGACAGAAAACTATAGGTAGGGAGAGTGTCAGTGTGTTTTACTGTGCTAAACCTTGTTTGTAGGGACAGGGAAGGACAGTGAGGGAAATTCTCATCGTGCTATACTGTGCTAAAGCATTCCTCATCAACCATCTTTAAAAAAAAATGTTTTTATAGGGACAGAAAACTATAGGTAGGGAGAGTGTCAGTGTGTTTTACTGTGCTAAACCTTGTTTGTAGGGACAGGGAAGGACAGTGAGGGAAATTCTCATTGTGCTATACTGTGCTAAAGCATTCCTCATCAACCATCTTTAAAAAAAAAATTTTTTATAGGGACAGAAAACTATAGGTAGGGAGAGTGTCAGTGTGTTTTACTGTGCTAAACCTTGTTTGTAGGGACAGGGAAGGACAGTGAGGGAAATTCTCATTGTGCTATACTGTGCTAAAGCATTCCTCATCAACCATCTTTAAAAAAAAAATTTTTTATAGGGACAGAAAACTATAGGTAGGGAGAGTGTCAGTGTGTTTTACTGTGCTAAACCTTGTTTGTAGGGACAGGGAAGGACAGTGAGGGAAATTCTCATTGTGCTATACTGTGCTAAAGCATTCCTCATCAACCATCTTTAAAAAAAAAAATTTTTATAGGGACAGAAAACTATAGGTAGGGAGAGTGTCAGTGTTTTTTACTGTGCTAAACCTTGTTTGTAGGGACAGGGAAGGACAGTGAGGGAAATTCTCATTGTGCTATACTGTGCTAAAGCATTCCCCATCAACCATCTTTAAAAAACAAAAAATTATAGGGACAGAAAACTATAGGTAGGGAGAGTGTCAGTGTGTTTTACTGTGCTAAACCTTGTTTGTAGGGACAGGGAAGGACAGTGAGGGAAATTCTCATTGTGCTATACTGTGCTAAAGCATTCCTCATCAACCATCTTTAAAAAAAAAATTTTTTATAGGGACAGAAAACTATAGGTAGGGAGAGTGTCAGTGTGTTTTACTGTGCTAAACCTTGTTTGTAGGGACAGGGAAGGACAGTGAGGGAAATTCTCATTGTGCTATACTGTGCTAAAGCATTCCTCATCAACCATCTTTAAAAAAAAAATTATAGGGACAGAAAACTATAGGTAGGGAGAGTGTCAGTGTGTTTTACTGTGCTAAACCTTGTTTGTAGGGACAGGGAAGGACAGTGAGGGAAATTCTCATTGTGCTATACTGTGCTAAAGCATTCCTCATCAACCATCTTTAAAAAAAATTTTTTTATAGGGACAGAAAACTATAGGTAGGGAGAGTGTCAGTGTGTTTTACTGTGCTAAACCTTGTTTGTAGGGACAGGGAAGGACAGTGAGGGAAATTCTCATTGTGCTATACTGTGCTAAAGCATTCCTCATCAACCATCTTTAAAAAACAAAAAATTATAGGGACAGAAAACTATAGGTAGGGAGAGTGTCAGTGTGTTTTACTGTGCTAAACCTTGTTTGTAGGGACAGGGAAGGACAGTGAGGGAAATTCTCATTGTGCTATACTGTGCTAAAGCATTCCTCATCAACCATCTTTAAAAAAAAAAATTATAGGGACAGAAAACTATAGGTAGGGAGAGTGTCAGTGTGTTTTACTGTGCTAAACCTTGTTTGTAGGGACAGGGAAGGACAGTGAGGGAAATTCTCATTGTGCTATACCGTGCTAAAGCATTCCTCATCAACCATCTTTAAAAAAAAAAAAATTATAGGGACAGAAAACTATAGGTAGGGAGAGTGTCAGTGTGTTTTACTGTGCTAAACCTTGTTTGTAGGGACAGGGAAGGACAGTGAGGGAAATTCTCATTGTGCTATACTGTGCTAAAGCATTCCTCATCAACCATCTTTAAAAAAAATTTTTTTTATAGGGACAGAAAACTATAGGTAGGGAGAGTGTCAGTGTGTTTTACTGTGCTAAACCTTGTTTGTAGGGACAGGGAAGGACAGTGAGGGAAATTCTCATTGTGCCATACTGTGCTAAAGCATTCCTCATCAACCATCTTTAAAAAAAAAATTTTTTATAGGGACAGAAAACTATAGGTAGGGAGAGTGTCAGTGTGTTTTACTGTGCTAAACCTTGTTTGTAGGGACAGGGAAGGACAGTGAGGGAAATTCTCATTGTGCTATACTGTGCTAAAGCATTCCTCATCAACCATCTTTAAAAAAAAATGTTTTTATAGGGACAGAAAACTATAGGTAGGGAGAGTGTCAGTGTGTTTTACTGTGCTAAACCTTGTTTGTAGGGACAGGGAAGGACAGTGAGGGAAATTCTCATTGTGCTATACTGTGCTAAAGCATTCCTCATCAACCATCTTTAAAAAAAAAAATTTTTATAGGGACAGAAAACTATAGGTAGGGAGAGTGTCAGTGTGTTTTACTGTGCTAAACCTTGTTTGTAGGGACAGGGAAGGACAGTGAGGGAAATTCTCATTGTGCTATACTGTGCTAAAGCATTCCTCATCAACCATCTTTAAAAAAAAATTTTTTATAGGGACAGAAAACTATAGGTAGGGAGAGTGTCAGTGTGTTTTACTGTGCTAAACCTTGTTTGTAGGGACAGGGAAGGACAGTGAGGGAAATTCTCATTGTGCTATACTGTGCTAAAGCATTCCTCATCAACCATCTTTAAAAAAAAATTTTTTTATAGGGACAGAAAACTATAGGTAGGGAGAGTGTCAGTGTTTTTTACTGTGCTAAACCTTGTTTGTAGGGACAGGGAAGGACAGTGAGGGAAATTCTCATTGTGCTATACTGTGCCAAAGCATTCCTCATCAACCATCTTTAAAAAACAAAAAATTATAGGGACAGAAAACTATAGGTAGGGAGAGTGTCAGTGTGTTTTACTGTGCTAAACCTTGTTTGTAGGGACAGGGAAGGACAGTGAGGGAAATTCTCATTGTGCTATACTGTGCTAAAGCATTCCTCATCAACCATCTTTAAAAAAAAAATTTTTTATAGGGACAGAAAACTATAGGTAGGGAGAGTGTCAGTGTGTTTTACTGTGCTAAACCTTGTTTGTAGGGACAGGGAAGGACAGTGAGGGAAATTCTCATTGTGCTATACTGTGATAAAGCATTCCTCATCAACCATCTTTAAAAAAAAAAATTATAGGGACAGAAAACTATAGGTAGGGAGAGTGTCAGTGTGTTTTACTGTGCTAAACCTTGTTTGTAGGGACAGGGAAGGACAGTGAGGGAAATTCTCATTGTCCTATACTGTGCTAAAGCATTCCTCATCAACCATCTTTAAAAAAAAATTTTTTATAGGGACAGAAAACTATAGGTAGGGAGAGTGTCAGTGTGTTTTACTGTGCTAAACCTTGTTTGTAGGGACAGGGAAGGACAGTGAGGGAAATTCTCATTGTGCTATACTGTGCTAAAGCATTCCTCATCAACCTTCTTTAAAAAACAAAAAATTATAGGGACAGAAAACTATAGGTAGGGAGAGTGTCAGTGTGTTTTACTGTGCTAAACCTTGTTTGTAGGGACAGGGAAGGACAGTGAGGGAAATTCTCATTGTGCTATACTGTGCTAAAGCATTCCTCATCAACCATCTTTAAAAAAAAAATTTTTTATAGGGACAGAAAACTATAGGTAGGGAGAGTGTCAGTGTGTTTTACTGTGCTAAACCTTGTTTGTAGGGACAGGGAAGGACAGTGAGGGAAATTCTCATTGTGCTATACTGTGCTAAAGCATTCCTCATCAACCATCTTTAAAAAAAAAAAAATTATAGGGACAGAAAACTATAGGTAGGGAGAGTGTCAGTGTGTTTTACTGTGCTAAACCTTGTTTGTAGGGACAGGGAATGACAGTGAGGGAAATTCTCATTGTGCTATACTGTGCTAAAGCATTCCTCATCAACCATCTTTAAAAAAAAAATTTTTTATAGGGACAGAAAACTATAGGTAGGGAGAGTGTCAGTGTGTTTTACTGTGCTAAACCTTGTTTGTAGGGACAGGGAAGGACAGTGAGGGAAATTCTCATTGTGCTATACTGTGCTAAAGCATTCCTCATCAACCATCTTTAAAAAAAAAAATTATAGGGACAGAAAACTATAGGTAGGGAGAGTGTCAGTGTGTTTTACTGTGCTAAACCTTGTTTGTAGGGACAGGGAAGGACAGTGAGGGAAATTCTCATTGTGCTATACTGTGCTAAAGCATTCCTCATCAACCATCTTTAAAAAAAAAATTTTTATAGGGACAGAAAACTATAGGTAGGGAGAGTGTCAGTGTGTTTTACTGTGCTAAACCTTGTTTGTAGGGACAGGGAAGGACAGTGAGGGAAATTCTCATTGTGCTATACTGTGCTAAAGCATTCCTCATCAACCATCTTTAAAAAACAAAAAATTATAGGGACAGAAAACTATAGGTAGGGAGAGTGTCAGTGTGTTTTACTGTGCTAAACCTTGTTTGTAGGGACAGGGAAGGACAGTGAGGGAAATTCTCATTGTGCTATACTGTGCTAAAGCATTCCTCATCAACCATCTTTAAAAAAAAAATGTTTTATAGGGACAGAAAACTATAGGTAGGGAGAGTGTCAGTGTGTTTTACTGTGATAAACCTTTTTTGTAGGGACAGGGAAGGACAGTGAGGGAAATTCTCATTGTGCTATACTGTGCTAAAGCATTCCTCATCAACCATCTTTAAAAAAAAAAAATTATAGGGACAGAAAACTATAGGTAGGGAGAGTGTCAGTGTTTTTTACTGTGCTAAACCTTGTTTGTAGGGACAGGGAAGGACAGTGAGGGAAATTCTCATTGTGCTATACTGTGCCAAAGCATTCCTCATCAACCATCTTTAAAAAACAAAAAATTATAGGGACAGAAAACTATAGGTAGGGAGAGTGTCAGTGTGTTTTACTGTGCTAAACCTTGTTTGTAGGGACAGGGAAGGACAGTGAGGGAAATTCTCATTGTGCTATACTGTGCTAAAGCATTCCTCATCAACCATCTTTAAAAAAAAATTTTTTTATAGGGACAGAAAACTATAGGTAGGGAGAGTGTCAGTGTGTTTTACTGTGCTAAACCTTGTTTGTAGGGACAGGGAAGGACAGTGAGGGAAATTCTCATTGTGCTATACTGTGCTAAAGCATTCCTCATCAACCATCTTTAAAAAAAAAAAATTATAGGGACAGAAAACTATAGGTAGGGAGAGTGTCAGTGTGTTTTACTGTGCTAAACCTTGTTTGTAGGGACAGGGAAGGACAGTGAGGGAAATTCTCATTGTGCTATACTGTGCTAAAGCATTCCTCATCAACCATCTTTAAAAAAAAATTTTTTATAGGGACAGAAAACTATAGGTAGTGTGACAGCAGGAAGGTAAAGTCACCTGGTTGCATCCAGGGGGGTAGATATATTTCTCCCAGATTCAGGCTTTATGCTGACTTATACAACTAGGGTGGAGAGTTGTATAAGCCCAGCTGAGGCTAGTAGGCTCATGGATGACTCTTACCTCTAGGGAGAGTGTGGGGCGTCGTGCAGACAGAGTTGATGAGGCCAGCTGAAGCTTGTCAGCTCATTTAGGCCTCTATAAAAAACTCCCAGATTCATTAGATGTTAGCTCATGCCTGGAACCAGACCTGTGTGGACTGTCTAGGGAGAGTGAACCCCTGTGCGGTGAGGCAAAGCCTGTGTGGCTATTTGTTTGGACTTTTACTAAACCAGGGACTTAGGGACTAGGACAGCACCAGGCTGATCCCAGTTGTTAGTTTAGGAAACCTGCATGTTTAGTCAGAGGTCAAACTGACCAGGATTTATTTTGTTTGTTTCTTTTTGGCTTTGCTGTGTTTTTGTCACTGTACATAGAGAAATAAACCGCACCTTTTGATTTTGAAAACCACAACCTCCGTCTGCTGGCCCTGTTTTTGTGTGGGGAGCCCAACCAGGGGGTCACACACACCCGCTACCGAGTTAACCCCCTCACAGTTGGTGGAGAACCAGTGGCAGTTTTTTTTAAGCCAGCATGGAGGAGATACTGAAACAGCTGGCTCTAGCAAATGCCAATCAACAGCAGACAAATGCAGGTTTGCAAAGGAGCCTTGCAGCCCAGCAGCAAGCTCATCAACAAGCCCAGCAGCAATCTGAGGCCCGCTTCATAGACCTGTTACAGAAGCAAGAGCAGAGACTACAACAAATGGAAGCAGTAATGCAGCAACGTCCGCAGACCAGTGAGGAAAGCCGTCCCACTAATACCGCGTCCTTTGGGGTGAGTCGTTTATTGACAAAAATGACTGGAGAGGATGATCCAGAGGTATTTTTGACCACATTTGAAAGGACTGCTGAAAGAGAAAAGTGGCCTGAGGAGCAGTGGGCTGGACTGGTGGCTCCTCTGTTAACTGGTGAATCGCAGAAGGCTTACTATGACCTAGAGCCTGACCAAGCAAAAGACTATGTGATGCTAAAAGCTGAAATATTGGCAAGGCTGGGTGTCACCCTGGCTGTCCGGGCTCAGCGTGTGCATAACTGGACTTTCCAGCTTGGAAAACCCCCCAGGTCTCAAATGTATGATCTCATTCACCTGAGCAGGAAGTGGCTACAGCCAGAGACTTTGTCCGCACCGGAGATTGTGGAACGTGTTGTGATGGATCGTTTCTTGAGAGCTCTTCCTACCGCCATTCAAAAGTGGGTAAGCCATGGAGACCCAGAAACGGCCGGTAAACTTGTGGATCGTGTAGAGAGATACTTGGCTACAGAGAACCTGACAGCCTCTTCCAGAGACTCTCGGACTTTCCACCCTAAGACCAGACCATCCCCAGGGGCGGATAAGAGGATTCCAAGGGGTGAGGGTGGAGAGAGTGAGAGGGTGGGAGCTCTACCCCAAGTTTGGCGAGAACAGCCTGGGAAATCAGCGGCTCAAGAGGCCGCAAGAAGGATCGTTTGCTACCGCTGCCGGCAAGCGGGACATATTGCAGCAAATTGCCCGGTTGTGGAGGAACCCATGCAATGTGACTTTCTGATGGACAGACGTCAGTCGCTGTGTGCGACAGTCGCATGCACTGCCATTCGGGGAACTGAGAAACATTTATGCAAAATGTGTATTAATGGTAGAAATGTTGTGGTATTGCTGGATTCAGGTAGCCTTGTGACCCTGATAAAGGCTGAATTAGTTAAAACAGAGGTCTCTGGGAATAGCAAGGTAGCTGTTATTTGTGTGCATGGGGACACCCGAGAGTATCCAGTGACTACAGTGTGTTTCGAGACCCCCAAAGGTACCCTCTCTCATCCAGTGGGGTTAGTATCTCAATTACCGCATGATGCCATTGTGGGAAGGGATTTTCCGAAGTTCTGGGAACTGTGGGATGATCCTGAGCCCCCCACTGGTGCCCCTATGTACCAGGAATGTGATAGCCAGAACTCCTCTGAGAGTGGGGAGGACTCTCCAGAATTTCCCTTGTCAGTATTGGCAGGGGAGACTCAAGAAACTGGAGAGGAGCCCACCTCCTCAGACGAAAACCTACCGTCTGTGGAGTTTTCTGATCTGGAGGTTCACAGGGAAAATTTTGCCACAGAACAGTTAAAAGACCCCGCCCTAATAAAGGCACGGGAAAACGTAGTGGAAATAGATGGCGAGTTAGTGAACCCAGATATTACCTGCACTTACCCATACTTCAGCGTAGAGAAGGACCTACTGTATCGGGTGGCAAAAAGGGCAGAAGAAACCGTTCAGCAGCTGGTGGTGCCCAAACCTTACAGGAAGTTGGTGTTGGAGTTGGCCCATGGGCACATTCTTGGAGGTCATCTGGGGACAGAGAAAACCCGAGAGAGGGTATTACAGAGATTCTATTGGCCTGGGGTGATGAAGGACATAGAAAATTATTGTTCCTCCTGCCCTGTGTGTCAGAGGTTGGCCCCGATGCCACATTTCCGTAGCCCGCTGGTCCCTCTACCCATCATTGAGGTCCCGTTTGAGAGAATCGCAATGGATTTGGTAGGTCCTATAATCAAGTCCGCTAGGGGGCACCAGTACATATTGGTTATAATGGACTATGCCACCCGTTATCCAGAAGCGATCCCTCTCAGAAATACCTCGGCCAAAACCATAGCCAAAGAGCTATCTCTTGTTTTTAGCCGGGTGGGTATTTGTAAAGAACTGCTTACGGACCAAGGTACACCCTTTATGTCCCGGGTTATGAAAGAGCTGTGCAAATTGTTCAAAGTGACGCAATTGCGTACATCTGTGTATCACCCCCAAACCGATGGGCTGGTTGAAAGATTCAACAAAACCCTAAAACAAATGTTGAAGAAAGTGGTGGATAGAGATGGAAAGGATTGGGACTGTCTACTTCCTTATTTGATGTTTGCTATTAGGGAGGTGCCCCAATCCTCTACGGGATTCTCCCCCTTTGAGTTACTGTATGGGAGACACCCAAGAGGGCTGTTGGATATTGCCAAGGAAACTTGGGAAAGTGAGAGTTCTCCCCACAGGAGTGTGATTGAGCATGTCGCCCTGATGCAAGATCGAATTGCACAGGTAATGCCCATCGTGAAGGAACATTTGGCCCAAGCGCAGTTGGCACAGCAGAGAGTGTACAACCGTGGAGCAAAGACCCGTACCTTTTCCCCGGGGGATAGGATATTGGTACTTGTCCCTACGGTTGAAAGTAAATTCCTTGCCAAATGGCAAGGCCCCTACGAGATAATGGAAAAAGTGAGCGAAGTGAATTACAAGGTCAGACAACCAGGAAGGCGAAAGCCCGAACAGATATATCACGTTAATCTGTTGAAAGCCTGGAGGGATAGAGAGTCCCTAGTCGCAGAAACTTGGTCACCAGCTCAAACTGGTTGCGTGATTCCGGAGGTTGGAATAGCAGCCACCTTGTCACAACCCCAACAACAGGAGGTTAAGGAGTTTGTGCTTCGCAACAAGGAGGTGTTCTCTGAGCTGCCGGGACAAACATCTGGGGTAGAGCATGATATTATTACCCCGCCCGGTGAAAGGGTGAAGTTAAAACCCTATCGGATCCCAGAGGCCCGACGGGAGGCAATACGGGAGGAAGTACAGAAAATGCTGAACTTAGGGGTGATAGAGGAGTCCCAAAGTGATTGGTCTAGTCCCATTGTGTTGGTGCCTAAACCGGATGGGAGCTGGCGATTTTGTAACGATTTTCGTCAGTTGAACAAAGTTACAAAATTTGACACCTACCCCATGCCACGTATAGATGAGTTGATCGACCGGCTGGGAACAGCCCGATACATGACGACTCTTGACCTCACAAAAGGGTATTGGCAAATTCCCCTGGCCAAGTCGGCCAAAGAGAAAACCGCATTTGTAACCCCAGACGGGGCGTTCCAATATAAGAGAATGCCGTTCGGGTTACAGAATGCGCCGGCCACATTCCAGCGGAAAATGGACCAGATACTGAGGCCCCATCGGAAGTATGCTGCGGCTTACCTGGATGACGTAATTGTCCATAGCACAGATTGGGCCTCACATCTGCCAAAAGTGCAAGCAGTCCTAGACTCTATCCGGGAAGCGGGGTTTACGGCTAACCCCAAGAAGTGTACCATTGGGCAGGAGGAGGCCAAATATCTTGGGTACACCATTGGCAGGGGAGTGATAAAACCCCAACTCAACAAAGTCGAGGCCATCCAGAGTTGGCCACGTCCCAACAGCAAGAAGCAGGTACGGGCCTTTCTGGGAATCGCGGGTTATTATCGGCGCTTCATTCCCCACTTTGCTTCTAAGGCTGTGCCCCTAACCAACCTGACGAAAGGGAAAGGGTCGGTCATGATTAAATGGACCCCCGAGGCTGAGGCAGCATTCCAATTCTTGAAACAAGCCTTATGTAGCCAGCCAGTGTTGTACTCACCCGACTTCTCTAAAGACTTTGTCGTACAAAGTGATGCGTCAGATGTGGGGTTAGGAGCAGTATTGTCCCAGGTCTGGAACGGGGAAGAGCACCCAGTCATTTACCTCAGCAGGAAGTTGAAGTCCCATGAGGTAAATTACGCCACGGTTGAAAAGGAGTGTTTAGCGGTGAAGTGGGCTCTAGATTCCCTTCGGTACTATCTGCTAGGTAGGCACTTTGACATGGTTACGGATCACGCTCCGTTAAAGTGGATGGCTCAAAACAAGGAGACAAATAGAAGAGTGAATAGGTGGTTCCTGGCCCTACAGGAATTCAACTTCACAGTAAAGCATCGCCCTGGCGTTCAAATGGGGAATGTGGATGCTTTGTCTCGAGTACATGAATGCCTGATTGCTGGTGTTCCAACCCCAAGGTTAAAACAAGAGGGGGGGGTATGTGACAGCAGGAAGGTAAAGTCACCTGGTTGCATCCAGGGGGGTAGATATATTTCTCCCAGATTCAGGCTTTATGCTGACTTATACAACTAGGGTGGAGAGTTGTATAAGCCCAGCTGAGGCTAGTAGGCTCATGGATGACTCTTACCTCTAGGGAGAGTGTGGGGCGTCGTGCAGACAGAGTTGATGAGGCCAGCTGAAGCTTGTCAGCTCATTTAGGCCTCTATAAAAAACTCCCAGATTCATTAGATGTTAGCTCATGCCTGGAACCAGACCTGTGTGGACTGTCTAGGGAGAGTGAACCCCTGTGCGGTGAGGCAAAGCCTGTGTGGCTATTTGTTTGGACTTTTACTAAACCAGGGACTTAGGGACTAGGACAGCACCAGGCTGATCCCAGTTGTTAGTTTAGGAAACCTGCATGTTTAGTCAGAGGTCAAACTGACCAGGATTTATTTTGTTTGTTTCTTTTTGGCTTTGCTGTGTTTTTGTCACTGTACATAGAGAAATAAACCGCACCTTTTGATTTTGAAAACCACAACCTCCGTCTGCTGGCCCTGTTTTTGTGTGGGGAGCCCAACCAGGGGGTCACACACACCCGCTACCGAGTTAACCCCCTCACAGTAGGGAGAGTGTCAGTGTGTTTTACTGTGCTAAACCTTGTTTGTAGGGACAGGGAAGGACAGTGAGGGAAATTCTCATTGTGCTATACTGTGCTAAAGCATTCCTCATCAACCATCTTTAAAAAACAAAAAATTATAGGGACAGAAAACTATAGGTAGGGAGAGTGTCAGTGTGTTTTACTGTGCTAAACCTTGTTTGTAGGGACAGGGAAGGACAGTGAGGGAAATTCTCATTGTGCTATACTGTGCTAAAGCATTCCTCATCAACCATCTTTAAAAAAAAAAATTTATAGGGACAGAAAACTATAGGTAGGGAGAGTGTCAGTGTGTTTTACTGTGCTAAACCTTGTTTGTAGGGACAGGGAAAGACAGTGAGGGAAATTCTCATTGTGCTATACTGTGCTAAAGCATTCCTCATCAACCATCTTTAAAAAAAAAATTTTTTATAGGGACAGAAAACTATAGGTAGGGAGAGTGTCAGTGTGTTTTACTGTGCTAAACCTTGTTTGTAGAATGGAAAGGACACAATATGAGAGGGATATTGCTGCTCACCCCAATAGTCTGAAGAATGGGAAGTTCCCCCAGTAGGGTTTTTAGGCAGCTAGATTCAAAAATGGATGACAATGTATGTACAAAAATGGATTTATTAAAATTCAAAGGAAATGGGTGGTACAGATTTAAGATATGAGTTCTGGTAACATGTCATTGAACACAATTGCAAACACTGAAAGTGGTCATACAGTTTAACACAATTGTATGTGAAACTATGTAACACTTACTGACGCGTTTCGACCCTTTTCATGGGTCTTCTTCAGAGGTTTCGGTGTTGCTGTAAAAAGGTTGTATAGAGTAAGCATCAAATATTTTCACCAATTTTTACAAAATTTTAAAATATATAAGTAACATAGTCACCAATTTATCGTGTGTAGACACTGAACATTTTTACCAAGGTTTCCAACAGGAGATGCCCTAGGGTCCCAGAACACCCTCCTGGTCGTGTGGATTCCCCACGCACTGGAATAATGCCGGAGGGGACTGCAGTTTACAAGAATTCACCATGTAGGATAAGGATCCCCAAACGGAGGGGGGAAAAAGGAGCCCCAGGAAAGGGGCTGACACCTGCAGCGGAGCATTTAAAGCATGATTACACAATGCTTGGCAATATATCATTTAAATAGTGAGACATATAAAACTTTAAAGTGTTGAGCAGACAAAGTTATACATCCTCTCAATAGGGTATGTCATCTCAGTTATTCAATTATTTATTGTTATCTTTATGTATGTAAGTTTATTGATTGATATATAAATCAATCAATAGTATTTGTGATTTACATTGTCTTTCAGGTGACGCTGTGACAAAAAATAATGTGTGTGATGATCAATGTGATGGAATAATGAAGTAACAGATACAAATTGACGTGAAAAATTGTGTAGTGGAAGTGTCAAATTAAACTAGTGCATGTTATAAAGGCTAATGAGTCCCCCCACCCTGACTATTCTTACCCTTTAATCCAGAAATACCCTAATTAATGTGTGACTTATAAACCCCTAATATGGCTCCCTAAGGGAGTCATATCTAACGTGTATCACACATGGTGATCCTCCCCGTAAACAGTTTTGTCCCCCCCCCCACAAAAAACAAAAACAAAAAAAAACACATGACCCCCCCCTTCCCCTGCCCCCCCCCCTTTCCCCACCAAAAGCACCCTCCACCCCATAAAAAACGAAACCCACCCTCCACAGTAAAGATGAAACAGGTTATCCATGGGTCAGTGGAAAGTGATAGACTAATAAAATGTTGAAAAAGTTTTAAGAGTGTTACCTTATGGTATAAATTAGTGATGAGCCGAACACCCCCGGGTTCGGTTCGCACCAGAACCCGCGAACGGACCGAAAGTTCGAACGAACGTTAGAACCCTATTAAATACAATGGATGCGAACGTTCGAATTCTAAAGTGCTAATTATAACAACTATTATGCATGTTATTGTCCTAAAAAGGGTTTGGGAACCCGGGTTCTGCACCAGGGGACATGTATCAATGCAAAAAGAAGTTTTAAAAACGGTCGTTTTTCGGGAGCAGTCATTTTAATGATGCATAAAGTGAAAAAAAAAAGTCAAATATTCCTTTAAATATCGTACCTGGGGGGTGTCTAAAGTATGCCTGTGAAGTGCCACGTGTTTCCCGTGTTTAGAACTGTCCCTGCACAAAATAACATTTCTAAAGGGAAAAAAGTCATTTAAAACTGCTTGCGGCTTTAATGCAATGTCTGGTCCCGGTAATATGGATGAAAATCTTTAGGAAAAATGGCATAGCTACCCCATCAACACCCCCCCCCCCCTACCCCAGCCCATTACCAGCCCCTTTGGGTCTTGTATGGATATTAAGGGGAACCCCGCATATAAAATAAAAAAGGCCCTATATACTCTGAACAGCCGTATACAGGCGGTGCATACAAGACAGGGACTGTAGGTTTGTTCTTATGTAGAATGTGTTTGTAATTTTGAACAGGTACATTGTTGAAGTGTAGCTCCAGCCCAAAAATCTATTTTTAAACTTTTTGGGAAACATAGGTAAGGGTTATCACCCCTGTAACATTTGTTTTGCTGTCTGTGCCCCTGTTCAGAACATTTCACCTCACTTTCCGTCCCAATGACAACTGTTTTTGAAATGTGGTGTTTTTCTTGAAACAAGGATTGCTGATAAAGCATCAGTACAGATGAGACCCCTTTCTCCCATATTTATTCTTACAGGAGAGAATTTTCCTTTCTAGGGGTAGATTTCCTCTCACTTCCTGTTGTCTTCTTTCGTTTGCAAGTAGGAGTCGTTTGTAAGTTGGATGTTTGAAAGTAGGGACCTGCCGTATATACTCTGCAGAAATAGGCCCCTTAGTTGTTGGTGTTGGCACAACACTGTAAGCACTCAGTTACTCTTGGTTGGTGCTGGAACGCCCTGCTGTCAACTATTATATCAGGAATTTTAATTACATATAATTGTTGAACAGTGGTAGTAAAAATTGGGGCTTTGATGGTGGTGCTGGTGCCACAACACTGTAAGCCCTGACAGTTACTCTTGGTGGGTGCAGCAATGGGCCCTGCTGTGAATTATTAGATCAAGAATTGTAATTACATGCCCCTTTTGAACAGGGGCTGAAAAATTGGGCCTTTCGTGGTGGTGGTGGTGGTGGCGTTGCCACAAGACTGTAAGCCCTCAGAGTTACTCTTGGTGGGTGCAGCAATGGGCCCTGCTGTGAATTATTAGATCAAGAATTGTAATTGCATGCCCCTGTTGAACAGGGGCTGAAAAATTGGGCCTTAGGCACTGGTGGCACAACACTACAACCCCTCACAGATACTGTACTTGGAGCACAGCAATGAGCCCTGTTGCAAAGTATTGCTTCAAAAATTGTAATGACACGCCCCTGTTAAACAGGGGCTGAAAAATTGGGCCTTAGGCACTGGTGCCACAACACTCCAACCCCTCACAGATACTGTACTTGGAGCACAGCAATGAGCCCTATGGCAAATTATTGCTAAAAAAATTGTAATTACACGCCCCTGTAAAACAGGGGCTGAAAAATTGGGCCTTAGCCACTGGTGGCGGCACCCATAAACAAAAATGATCTTCCAAGCTATCATCATCAATCGTATCATTGAGGACTCGGAGGAGGAGGATAGCCAGTCAACATAACAGCACAGGCACTCAGCATCAGCATCAGTCTTGAAGGGATGTGACATGTTAAAATCAATTAGTCTGTTATATCAGCATCAGGTGTGTGGTAGCTGGTGGTGATCCAAGACTGGTTCATCTTGATGAAAGTCAGTCGATCAACCGAGTCGGTGGACAGGCGCACCCTGTGATCCGTGACAAATCCTCCAGCAGCACTGAATGTGCGTTCCGAAAGAACGCTGGATGCAGGACAGGCCAGTAGCTCAATTGCATACTGTGCAAGCTCTGGCCAGTGATCCATCCTCAAGACCCAGTAAGCCAGAGGATTTTCGGTGGGGAAGGTGTCCAAGTCTGACCTTGCCCCTAGATATTCCTGCACCATGTTTATCAGACGCTGGCGATGGTTGCTGGAACCGATCATACTTTGGGGCTGCGGACTAAAGAATTGTCTGAACGCATCGGTCAGACGGCCACCTTCCCCACCGCTCCTTCTTTGACTGGCCGAAGCCTCAGCAACTCGTTGTCCAGGACCAGGAGTTTGTAACCTCCCAGTCTCTGGGAACGCGTTGCACAGACCTTTCTGCAAGGCCTCCCGGAGTTGTCTCATCCTCTGCTCCATCTGCGACGGTAACATAAGGTCCGCAACCTTACCCTTGTACCGTGGATCAAGGAGAGTGGCCAGCCAGTAATGGTCCCTCTCCTTGATCCGAAGAATACGAGGATCCTTCCGCAGACTTTGCAGGATCAGGGAGGCCATGCAGCGTAGGTTTGCTGAGGCATTCGCTCCGGAGTCCTCTGGGTCACTAAGGACGACATGATCCGCAGCCACCTCCTCCCAGCCACGTACAAGTCCACTGGTTTCTTGGGACTGTAAATCATCCCTAAAAGACTGCTGCTGATGATGCTGAGTGCCAGCCTCCACCTCCATGCTGACACAATCCTCCTCCTCCTCCTCCTCCTCCTCCTCTTCCTGTGCGATGGGTGGGACAGAAGGAACACTGTCTGGGTAAAGGGGGCCTTGAGAGGCAAGGAAGTCCTCCTCTTCCTGCCTCTGTTCTGCCTCAAGTGCCCTGTCCATTATTCCACGCAGCGTGTGCTCCAACAGGTGGACAAGAGGTACAGTGTCACTGATGCATGCACTGTCACTGCTCACCATCCTCGTGGCCTCCTCAAATGGTGCCAGGACAGTGCATGCATCCCTGATCATGCCCCACTGGCGTGGAGAAAAAAAACCAAGCTCCCCTGACCCTGTCCTGGTGCCGTAGTCGCACAGGTACTCATTGATGGCCCTCTGCTGCGTGTGCAGCCGCTGCAGCATGGCCAACGTTGAGTTCCACCTGGTGGGCATGTCACATATAAGGCGGTTCTTGGGCAGGTTCAACTCCTTTTGCAGCTCAGCCAGGCGAGCACTGGCATTATAAGATCTGCGGAAATGCACACAGACTTTCCTGGCCTGCCTCAGGACATCCTGTAAGCCCGGGTACCTGCCCAAGAACCGCTGCACCACCAGGTTAAGGACGTGAGCCACACAGGGCACATGGGTCAGTTGTCCCTGTCGGAGGGCGGAGAGGAGGTTGGTGCCATTGTCGCAAACCACCATTCCTGGCTTAAGCTGGCGTGGCGTCAACCACCTCTCGGCCTGGCCCTGCAGAGCAGACAGGACCTCTGCCCCAGTGTGGCTTCTGTCCCCCAAACACACCAGCGCAAGCACGGCATGGCATCTTTTTGCCTGCGTACTTGCGTAGCCCCGTGAACGGCTACGGAGCACCGCTGGTTCATAGGACAAACCACAGGAAGAGGCCATGGAGGAAGAAGAAGAGGAGGGGGTGGAGGAGAGAGGTGTGTCACAACCAGTAGTAGCATTTTGGAGGCGTGGCGGTGGGACAACCTCCAACACTACTGCACCTTGTCCTGCATCCTTCCCAGCTGCCAAAAGAGTGACCCAATGGGCCGTGAAAGAAAGGTAACGTCCCTGTCCATGCCTGCTGGACCATGAGTCAGCGGTAATATGCACCTTACCGCTGACCGCCCTGTCCAGCGAGGCCAAGACATTGCCTTCCACATGCCGGTAGAGAGCCGGAATAGCCTTCCGTGAGAAAAAGTGGCGTTTGGGAACCTGCCACTGAGGAACCGCACATTGCACAAACTCACGGAAGGGGGCCGAGTCTACCAACTGAAAAGGCAGCAGTTGAAGCGCTAGCAATTTAGCCAAGCTAGCATTCAACCGCTGGGCATGTGGATGGCTGGGAGTGAACTTCTTTCGACGGTCCAGCAGCTGGGGCAGGGAAATTTGCCTGCTAGAATCGGACGTCGGTGTACTGCTAGCAGAGTGGCCGCAAGTACTTGGCTGTGACACACCTAATTCTACACCTTCATTCCTCTCAGTGCATGTTTCAGAGAGGACTGAAGTTATAGTGGGGTTGGAGATCCCAGCTGATGCGGTGCAAGGAGAGGTCCGCTTTGTTCTTTGGTGTGGGTCTTTGAGGTAGGCTTGCCAACGAGCTGCATGGCAGGTCAACATATGTCTGGTCAGGCATGTGGTACCCAAGCGGCTGATGTTTTGGCCACGCGATATACGCTTGAGACATATGTTGCAAACAGCAGCTGTGCGATCTGATGCACTAGCCTCAAAAAAGGCCCACACCAAAGAACTTTTTGAATGACGGGCAGAGGCAGCGCCCTGCACAGGCGGAGCTCTGCGGTGTGATTCCGTCGGTGTACTGCCCTTACGCTGGCCACCAAAGGGCATCCTGCCTCGTTGGAGATGTGCCTCCTCCTCATCCTCCTCCTCCTCCTCTCTCCTATTAGGCACCCACGTGGAGTCAGTGACCTCATCATCACCTCCCTCCTCATCACTGGAGCCAATCTGGCAGTATGCTGCAGCTGCTGGAACATGACTGCCAGATTGGTGTCCTTCTTGAGCATCCCCTCTGTCTGCTCTCACGCTACTGCCTTCCTCTAGCTGGGTTTCATCATCAGACCCTTCGAAACGCTGGGCATCCTCCTGGAGCATGTACCCAACACTGTGCTGAAACAGTTCGGGGGACTCCTCAGGAGGAGGACATGGTGGGTCTAGGGAAGGAGTGACTGATGATGAGTCTGACATTGATACCAGGGAAGAGGACGCTTTGGCAGCTGCTTTTCCAGTACCCTGAGCCTGGGTGAGAGAGGATGAGGAGGAGGAGGAGGGCTTGGTCATCCACTCTACCAAGTCTTCGGCATGATGTGGCTCAACATGTCCAGCTGCCGAAAAGAAGGACAAGCGTGTCCCATGGCCATGTGCTGATGACAATGCACCGCGTCCACGACCAGCACTGTTGCCCCCAGACACAGAGCCTGCTTGCCCTCTTTTATTGTCTCCTGACTGTCTGCCTCTCCTTGTTTGCCTTCCAGACATTCTAATAGATGGCCTGCAGGGAGATGGGAAAAAAGCAATAAGGGCTACCTTCAGGTGTCCTTCTCTGTCCCTTGAAACAAGGACTTTGACAGTGAAAGAAACTGACACTCTCCCTACCTACAGTTTTCTGTCCCTAGAAAAAATGTTTTTTTTAAGCACAATTTAGCACAAGGAGAATTCACTCACTGTCCTTCCAGGTCCCTGGAAACAAGGACTTTGACAGTGAAAGAAACTGACACTCTCCCTACCTACAGTTTTCTGTCCCTAGAAAAAATGTTTTTTTTAAGCACAATTTAGCACAAGGAGAATTCACTCACTGTCCTTCCAGGTCCCTGGAAACAAGGACTTTGACAGTGAAAGAAACTGACACTCTCCCTACCTACAGTTTTCTGTCCCTAGAAAAAATGTTTTTTTTAAGCACAATTTAGCACAAGGAGAATTCACTCACTGTCCTTCCAGGTCCCTGGAAACAAGGACTTTGACAGTGAAAGAAACTGACACTCTCCCTACCTACAGTTTTCTGTCCCTAGAAAAAATGTTTTTTTTAAGCACAATTTAGCACAAGGAGAATTCACTCACTGTCCTTCCAGGTCCCTGGAAACAAGGACTTTGACAGTGAAAGAAACTGACACTCTCCCTACCTACAGTTTTCTGTCCCTAGAAAAAAATGTTTTTTTTAAGCACAATTTAGCACAAGGAGAATTCACTCACTGTCCTTCCAGGTCCCTGGAAACAAGGACTTTGACAGTGAAAGAAACTGACACTCTCCCTACCTACAGTTTTCTGTCCCTAGAAAAAATGTTTTTTTTAAGCACAATTTAGCACAAGGAGAATTCACTCACTGTCCTTCCAGGTCCCTGGAAACAAGGACTTTGACAGTGAAAGAAACTGACACTCTCCCTACCTACAGTTTTCTGTCCCTAGAAAAAATGTTTTTTTTAAGCACAATTTAGCACAAGGAGAATTCACTCACTGTCCTTCCAGGTCCCTGGAAACAAGGACTTTGACAGTGAAAGAAACTGACACTCTCCCTACCTACAGTTTTCTGTCCCTAGAAAAAATGTTTTTTTTAAGCACAATTTAGCACAAGGAGAATTCACTCACTGTCCTTCCAGGTCCCTGGAAACAAGGACTTTGACAGTGAAAGAAACTGACACTCTCCCTACCTACAGTTTTCTGTCCCTAGAAAAAATGTTTTTTTTAAGCACAATTTAGCACAAGGAGAATTCACTCACTGTCCTTCCAGGTCCCTGGAAACAAGGACTTTGACAGTGAAAGAAACTGACACTCTCCCTACCTACAGTTTTCTGTCCCTAGAAAAAATGTTTTTTTTTAAGCACAATTTAGCACAAGGAGAATTCACTCACTGTCCTTCCAGGTCCCTGGAAACAAGGACTTTGACAGTGAAAGAAACTGACACTCTCCCTACCTACAGTTTTCTGTCCCTAGAAAAAATGTTTTTTTTAAGCACAATTTAGCACAAGGAGAATTCACTCACTGTCCTTCCAGGTCCCTGGAAACAAGGACTTTGACAGTGAAAGAAACTGACACTCTCCCTACCTACAGTTTTCTGTCCCTAGAAAAAATGTTTTTTTTAAGCACAATTTAGCACAAGGAGAATTCACTCACTGTCCTTCCAGGTCCCTGGAAACAAGGACTTTGACAGTGAAAGAAACTGACACTCTCCCTACCTACAGTTTTCTGTCCCTAGAAAAAATGTTTTTTTTAAGCACAATTTAGCACAAGGAGAATTCACTCACTGTCCTTCCAGGTCCCTGGAAACAAGGACTTTGACAGTGAAAGAAACTGACACTCTCCCTACCTACAGTTTTCTGTCCCTAGAAAAAATGTTTTTTTTAAGCACAATTTAGCACAAGGAGAATTCACTCACTGTCCTTCCAGGTCCCTGGAAACAAGGACTTTGACAGTGAAAGAAACTGACACTCTCCCTACCTACAGTTTTCTGTCCCTAGAAAAAATGTTTTTTTTAAGCACAATTTAGCACAAGGAGAATTCACTCACTGTCCTTCCAGGTCCCTGGAAACAAGGACTTTGACAGTGAAAGAAACTGACACTCTCCCTACCTACAGTTTTCTGTCCCTAGAAAAAATGTTTTTTTTTAAGCACAATTTAGCACAAGGAGAATTCACTCACTGTCCTTCCAGGTCCCTGGAAACAAGGACTTTCACAGTGAAAGAAACTGACACTCTCCCTACCTACAGTTTTCTGTCCCTAGAAAAAATGTTTTTTTTAAGCACAATTTAGCACAAGGAGAATTCACTCACTGTCCTTCCAGGTCCCTGGAAACAAGGACTTTCACAGTGAAAGAAACTGACACTCTCCCTACCTACAGTTTTCTGTCCCTAGAAAAAATGTTTTTTTTAAGCACAATTTAGCACAAGGAGAATTCACTCACTGTCCTTCCAGGTCCCTGGAAACAAGGACTTTAAAAGTGAAAGAAACTGACACTCTCCCCACCTACAGTTTTCTGTCCCTAGAAAAAATGTTTTTTTTAAGCACAATATAGCACAAGCACAAAACACACTGACACTCTCCCTACCTATCCTTCTCTTTCCCTAAACTAAAGGAATCCAGGTTAAGCAAGAAAGAAATAAAAGTCACTGTCCCTGCCTATGCTGCTCTATCCCTGCTCCGGAACACACTACACTAGGCCGCCGTGCTGGCGGCCTTTTATAGTGTGGGGCGTGTACTAAACACCCTCAGCAATAATTGGCCACAGGCATCCTGCCTGTGGCCAATCATTGCTCTCCTCGCTGCCGGCGCTGTGATTGGCCAAGCATGCGGGGTCACAGTGCATGCTTGGCCAATCACAGCGCCTGGATGACACTGCGATGGCGTAGTGCATTGTGGGCCGTTCGCGTCACTCGAATTTGGCGCGAACGGCCCAAATCGTTCGATCTTCGTCGAACGATCGAACAGCCGATGTTCGAGTCGAACGTATGTTCGACTCGAACACGAAGCTCATCCCTAGTATAAATGTGTGGCAATCCAAATGGAAACAGAGTCTGCACTGGAATACTCCTTCAAATGGGAGATTCAATTACAATATGTAATAGTGGTTCTATAAGAAATATAGTCAACATTTTAAGTTTTGTTTAAAGAATATAGTTACAAAGGAAAAGAATAAATATTTATAATAGAAGATTTTAAATTGTAATGATGTGCTTACCCAGGAGGATCGTTTGTCTGCTCACACTGAGATGCAAGAGGTCATCTGAATGATTGCTCTGCACTCAGGGTTTATATGGTGAGTATTTGATTGTTAAATTGGTTGCCAGCCCCGCAGCCTGGGGTCCTCCCCCACCTGAAGGTTCCCATCCCACCATCGAGGCCATTCTGCCGCAATTGCGGCATTCCATTGGTGAATTCCTCGGCGTCTGTGAGGGACATGTGTCTCCGACCGCCGCCGTTACTTCTGCCGTAATCACGTGGTATGATGACGTCACGCGCACGCACGACGTGACAGCGCATGCGCGGAACGTACATCAATACCCGGAAGTGATCGCAGATGCCGCCCAGCAGACGGATTCCTCACTGATGTGGACAGACCTGCTGCCACCTGTGGGAGTGTTGGAGAGGCACAGGGCCCTGCGTCTCTCCTCCCCTGCTGGGGAAACCGCAGACTCCACATCGGCGAATCCAGTATGCAAGTCACAAACGGTCAAGGGGTGTGAGGGAGCAATCCGGGACGGCTGATGGAACGAAGAAAGAAAGAGAGAAAGGAGAAGGGAAGAATAACATTACCATACATGGTTATATTAATAAACATACATATATTTATTCATCTAGTATTTTCTAAAAAGACATTTGACAGTATGCTGGAAAATGGTGATTCAAATCTGACAATTACATGGCATGATTATGGAGACATTGAGATGTAGTCCCCATAAGGGGGAAAAAAGGGAGAGAAGGAAGGAAGCGGCAGGAAGAGGGAAGAGAGAGGAGTGTAAATTGTTAATTTTAGAATTAATTACAATCCTATTGTGTTTTGCCAGAGGCAAAACCTTTCAAAAAAGGAGCAAAGGATAAGGAATCATTTAGCCCTGGAGATATGGTAGCCTGCAGTCTAAAGATCCACCTTTGTTCATGTTGGAGCAAAGTTTTGTTCCAATCCCCTCCTCTTTCAGGAATATGCATGCGATCAAGTGCAACAAAGGAAACTTTGGGCATTTTGTAATCATGTTTTAGTACGGCGTGTCTTCCAATGGGATGGTAACGGTTACCAATCTCCATACTATAGATGTGTTTGGACACCCGCCGCCAAAATTCTTGTTTCGTCTTTCCCACATAAAACGCTCCGCACTCACACTCCATCAAATATACCACGCCACGCGTTTGGCAATTGGTAAAGTGTGAGGGCTTAAATGTCTCTCCGTTAGGAAGGCGGAATGTTTTTTCCTTCCGCATGAGTGGGCAGTGTGAACAATGTCCACACGGAAAGGTACCAAGGGCTGGACAGTGCGACTCTCTTTTTTGAGCATTTTTGTACTCACTCTGGACCAAAAGGTCTTTGACAGAGGTTGCACGTTTGTATATGATGGAGGGATGGTCTGAAATAAATCTGTTAAGTTTGGGATCATCGGTAAGTATCGTCCAATGTTTATTGATTATGTCTCTTATGGCATGGTGCTGTCGTGAGAAACGCATAATGATTCCAATCTGTTCTGAATTGTAGTCACCATGGGTTTTTTTATGAAACAAGAGTTCTGGTCTAGATTTAGCTATGGCTTTGTTGTAGGCTTTGCGTAGGCATGACCTACTATAACCTCTTGCCAGAAGTCTCACTTGGAGTTGTCCCGCTTCTTCATAAAACAGAGTATTGTTTGAACAGTTGCGCCGAAGGCGCAAATATTGTCCATAGGGTATAGAGTTTTTCAAGGGTGTCGGGTGAGAACTGTGAGCATGCAGCACCGTGTTTCCGGCAGTACTTTTCCGAAACAGGGTGCTGCATAAACGTCTCTCTGGATCAATGAAAAGTCGAACGTCCAAGAAGGTGATACTTTGTTTGTCAAAAGTCATTGTAAATTTTAAATTATAATCGTTTTGGTTTAAACGATTGAAAAAACGTATAAGGGTGTCCTCTGGTCCCTCCCAGACGACGAGGACGTCGTCGATATATCGTCGCCACACCTTGATGTGGTTCACATATTCGACGAGGTCCTCGTCACCGAGGAGGTGTTCCTCCCACTCCCCCAGGTACAAATTGGCGTAGGATGGGGCGCAGCATGTCCCCATTGCCACGCCCTGTACCTGGAGGAAGTGGGAGTCGTTGAAGGAAAAAAAGTTGTGATGAAGTATGTATTGCAGGCCGTCGAGCAAAAAGCCACCCAGACCCCGATCATGAAGGGTGCCCCGGTCGAGGAACCCCTGCACAGCAGCAAGACCCCTGGAATGTGGAATGCTGCCGTATAAGGCCTCGACATCGATGGCAACCAAGATCGATGAGTCTGAAATGGCGAGTCCCTCGACGATCTGGAAGAGGTGAATCATGTCTTTTACAAAGGATGGAAGGGATAAGACATATGGTTGCAGATATGTGTCAATGACACGACTTAAGTTTTCTGAGATGGATCCATTCCCGGAGACTATGGGTCGTCCGGGTGGAGGAATCTGTTGCTTATGGATTTTCGGTAAGCAGTAAAAAGTTGCTATTTTTGGATGTTTAATTCTAACAAATTCGTGTAGATCTTTAGATATGATTTTATTTGTAAAGGCTTGGTCTACTAGTGAATAGAAATCACTGTAGTACTTCTCAATACATTGAGTAGAGATGGTTTGATACCATTCTTTGTTGTCTAGAATATGTTCACACATCATTGTATAGTCACTGTTGTCCATAAGGACAACATTTCCCCCTTTATCGGAGGGTTTCACTACTACTTCCATATTTTTACATAGGGAAGCCAGGGCTGACTCCTCCTCTGCCGAGAGGTTTCGAGAGCTTTTTCTAATATGAGGTAGTTTACTAAGATCACGCATAGTTTGATTGATGAAAGTTAGTACGTTTGGATTAGTATTGAGGGGAGGAAACTTTTGAGAGGGTTTTTTAAAGATTTTTTTGGGACCTGTTGTCAAATTTTTGGTGTCATTAAGTAATGCGTCCAGATCAATTTGATCAATTAGGTCAACGCAGTTGTTTTCTTGGTATAATAGAGTTAAATCTCTTAGTGCCTTAAACTCCCTCATACTATATTTAGAATAGTCCGTTGTATCTTCCTCTGAGTCATTCTTAGAATACATGCATTTAAATAGTAGCTTACGTGCAAACAGATGTAAATCTGTAATAACTCCGAAGAGATCAAAGTTCTCCTCCGGACAGAACGTTAGTCCACGGGACAGAACCTGAGTCTCATCGTCAGTTAGTACATGTTGTGATAAGTTTATGACACTTAGCTGTTGGGTTCCATCCGTACGACAAAGGGATCCAGGCCTTTCAGGCCCTGCCCTCTCCTGGGCATTGAGGGGGAGCCAGGTTCCCGTGTGGAGTTTAAAGGTCTATATGAATTTGATTTAGAAGAACTTGGTAGTGAGGTAGTAGTACATGTATTGCTTGGTGTGTCAGACAGACACAAATCCGACTCACTCATGGCTTCTTTGGTTGTTGTATTACAACCAGACTCAGGATTGGTATCAACTATTCGTTTTTTGCTGTCTTGCTCTACCGATCCTCTATTGGTGCGATTCCTTTTTTTGTTTTTGTTTTCCTTGCCTGTCTGGGGGAGGTGAGAACCTCGACCCGAGTGAGGCTGGGATAGGGTTTTGGACTTGGACAATATTAAAGAACCACTAGGTTGGTCACGTTTCAGACTGTTCTTATACAGTTGAGGATTGTTGGTATTCCATCTATACGCACGTTCCTCTGAAAAAGCGACTTTGTCGCGCCAAAATTTGATTTCTTTATCCTGCAAGATGCCTTTATTGTGGGCTAGCAGACTCTCTTTGAGATTAGCTTGCAGCTCCAAATACAGCACATGTTGAGCATGAGGTAATGCTTTAAATGCTCCGCTGCAGGTGTCAGCCCCTTTCCTGGGGCTCCTTTTTCCCCCCCTCCGTTTGGGGATCCTTATCCTACATGGTGAATTCTTGTAAACTGCAGTCCCCTCCGGCGTTATTCCAGTGCGTGGGGAATCCACACGACCAGGAGGGTGTTCTGGGACCCTGGGGCATCTCCTGTTGGAAACCTTGGTAAAAATGTTCAGTGTCTACACACGATAAATTGGTGACTATGTTACTTATATATTTTTAAATTTTATAAAAATTGGTGAAAATATTTGATGCTTACTCTATACAACCTTTTTACAGCAACACCGAAACCTCTGAAGAAGACCCATGAAAAGGGTCGAAACGCGTTAGGAAGTGTTACATAGTTTCACATACAATTGTGTTAAACTGTATGACCACTTTCAGTGTTTGCAATTGTGTTCAATGACATGTTACCAGAACTCATATCTTAAATCTGTACCACCCATTTCCTTTGAATTTTAATAAATCCATTTTTGTACATACATTGTCATCCATTTTTGAATCGAGCTGCCTAAAAACCCTACTGGGGGAACTTCCCATTCTTCAAACCTTGTTTGTAGGGACAGGGAAGGACAGTGAGGGAAATTCTCATTGTGCTATACTGTGCTAAAGCATTCCTCATCAACCATCTTTAAAAAAAAAATTTTTTATAGGGACAGAAAACTATAGGTAGGGAGAGTGTCAGTGTGTTTTACTGTGCTAAACCTTGTTTGTAGGGACAGGGAAGGACAGTGAGGGAAATTCTCATTGTGCTATACTGTGCTAAAGCATTCCTCATCAACCATCTTTAAAAAAAAAAATTTTTATAGGGACAGAAAACTATAGGTAGGGAGAGTGTCAGTGTGTTTTACTGTGCTAAACCTTGTTTGTAGGGACAGGGAAGGACAGTGAGGGAAATTCTCATTGTGCTATACTGTGCTAAAGCATTCCTCATCAACCATCTTTAAAAAAAAATTTTTTTATAGGGACAGAAAACTATAGGTAGGGAGAGTGTCAGTGTTTTTTACTGTGCTAAACCTTGTTTGTAGGGACAGGGAAGGACAGTGAGGGAAATTCTCATTGTGCTATACTGTGCTAAAGCATTCCTCATCAACCATCTTTAAAAAAAATGTTTTTTATAGGGACAGAAAACTATAGGTAGGGAGAGTGTCAGTGTGTTTTACTGTGCTAAACCTTGTTTGTAGGGACAGGGAAGGACAGTGAGGGAAACTCTCATTGTGCTATACTGTGCTAAAGCATTCCTCATCAACCATCTTTAAAAAAAAATTTTTTTATAGGGACAGAAAACTATAGGTAGGGAGAGTGTCAGTGTGTTTATACTGTGCTAAACCTTGTTTGTAGGGACAGGGAAGGACAGTGAGGGAAATTCTCATTGTGCTATACTGTGCTAAAGCATTCCTCATCAACCATCTTTGAAATCCTTGTTTTTTGGACAGTCAGGGAAATTGTCATTGTGCTATTCTGTGCGAAAGCAATCATCCTCAACCATATTTAGAAATCCTTAAGTAAAGGGACAGAGAAGGACACCTGAAGGTAGCCCTTATTGCTTTTTTTCACATCTCCCTGCAGGCCATCCATTAGAATGTCTGGAAGGCAAACAAGGAGAGGCAGACAGTCAGGAGGCAATAAAAGAGGGCAAGCAGGCTCTGTGTCTGGGGGCAACAGTGCTGGTCGTGGACGCGGTGCATTGTCATCAGCACATGGCCATGGGACACGCTTGTCCTTCTTTTCGGCAGCTGGACATGTTGAGCCACATCATGCCGAAGACTTGGTAGAGTGGATGACCAAGCCCTCCTCCTCCTCCTCATTCTCTCTCACCCAGGCTCAGGGTACTGGCAAAGCAGCTGCCAAAGCGTCCTCTTCCCTGGTATCAATGTCAGACTCATCATCAGTCACTCCTTCCCTAGACCCACCATGTCCTCCTCCTGAGGAGTCCCCCGAACTGTTTGAGCACAGTGTTGGGTACATGTTCCAGGAGGATGCCCAGCGTTTCGAAGGGTCTGATGATGAAACCCAGCTAGAGGAAGGCAGTAGCGTGAGAGCAGACAGAGGGGATGCTCAAGAAGGACACCAATCTGGCAGTCATGTTCCAGCAGCTGCAGCATACTGCCAGATTGGCTCCAGTGATGAGGAGGGAGGGGATGATGAGGTCACTGACTCCACGTGGGTGCCTAATAGGAGAGAGGAGGAGGAGGAGTATGAGGAGGAGGCACATCTCCAACGAGGCAGGATGCCCTTTGGTGGCCAGCGTAAGGGCAGTACACCGACGGAATCACACCGCAGAGCTCCGCCTGTGCAGGGCGCTGCCTCTGCCCGTCATTCAAAAAGTTCTTTGGTGTGGGCCTTTTTTGAGGCTAGTGCATCAGATCGCACAGCTACTGTTTGCAACATATGTCTCAAGCGTATATCGCGTGGCCAAAACATCAGCCGCTTGGGTACCACATGCCTGACCAGACATATGTTGACCTGCCATGCAGCTCGTTGGCAAGCCTACCTCAAAGACCCACACCAAAGAACAAAGCGGACCTCTCCTTGCACCGCATCAGCTGGGATCTCCAACCCCACTATAACTTCAGTCCTCTCTGAAACATGCACTGAGAGGAATGAAGGTGTAGAATTAGGTGTGTCACAGCCAAGTACTTGCGGCCACTCTGCTAGCAGTACACCGACGTCCGATTCTAGCAGGCAAATTTCCCTGCCCCAGCTGCTGGACCGTCGAAAGAAGTTCACTCCCAGCCATCCACATGCCCAGCGGTTGAATGCTAGCTTGGCTAAATTGCTAGCGCTTCAACTGCTGCCTTTTCAGTTGGTAGACTCGGCCCCCTTCCGTGAATTTGTGCAATGTGCGGTTCCTCAGTGGCAGGTTCCCAAACGCCACTTTTTCTCACGGAAGGCGATTCCGGCTCTCTACCGGCATGTGGAAGGCAATGTCTTGGCCTCGCTGGACAGGGCGGTCAGTGGTAAGGTGCATATTACCGCTGACTCATGGTCCAGCAGGCATGGACAGGGACGTTACCTTTCTTTCACGGCCCATTGGGTCACTCTTTTGGCAGCTGGGAAGGATGCAGGACAAGGTGCAGTAGTGTTGGAGGTTGTTCCACCGCCACGCCTCCAAAATGCTACTACTGGTTGTGACACACCTCTCTCCTCCACCCCCTCCTCTTCTTCTTCCTCCATGGCCTCTTCCTGTGCTTTGTCCTCTGAACCAGCGGTGCTCCGTAGGCGTTCAAGGGGCTACGCAAGTACGCAGGCAAAAAGATGCCATGCCGTGCTTGCGCTGGTGTGTTTGGGGGACAGAAGCCACACTGGGGCAGAGGTCCTCTCTGCTCTGCAGGGCCAGGCCGAGAGGTGGTTGACGCCACGCCAGCTTAAGCCAGGAATGGTGGTTTGCGACAATGGCACCAACCTCCTCTCCGCCCTCCGACAGGGACAACTGACCCATGTGCCCTGTGTGGCTCACGTCCTTAACCTGGTGGTGCAGCGGTTCTTGGGCAGGTACCCGGGCTTACAGGATGTCCTGAGGCAGGCCAGGAAAGTCTGTGTGCATTTCCGCAGATCTTATAATGCCAGTGCTCGCCTGGCTGAGCTGCAAAAGGAGTTGAACCTGCCCAAGAACCGCCTTATATGTGACATGCCCACCAGGTGGAACTCAACGTTGGCCATGCTGCAGCGGCTGCACACGCAGCAGAGGGCCATCAATGAGTACCTGTGCGACTACGGCACCAGGACAGGGTCAGGGGAGCTTGGTTTTTTTTCTCCACGCCAGTGGGGCATGATCAGGGATGCATGCACTGTCCTGGCACCATTTGAGGAGGATGGTGAGCAGTGACAGTGCATGCATCAGTGACACTGTACCTCTTGTCCACCTGTTGGAGCACACGCTGCGTGGAATAATGGACAGGGCACTTGAGGCAGAACAGAGGCAGGAAGAGGAGGACTTCCTTGCCTCTCAAGGCCCCCTTTACCCAGACAGTGTTCCTTCTGTCCCACCCATCGCAGAGGAAGAGGACGAGGATGAGGAGGAGGAGGAGGATTGTGTCAGCATGGAGGTGGAGGTGGAGCCTGGCACTCAGCAGCATCAACAGCAGCAGTCTTTTAGGGATGATTTACAGTCCCAAGAAACCCAAGGACTTGTACGTGGTTGGGAGGAGGTGGCTGCGGATCATGTCGTCCTTAGTGACCCAGAGGACTCCGGACCGAATGCCTCAGCTAACCTACGCTGCATGGCCTCCCTGATCCTGCAAAGTCTGCGGAAGGATCCTCGTATTCTTCGGATCAAGGAGAGGGACCATTACTGGCTGGCCACTCTCCTTGATCCACGGTACAAGGGTAAGGTTGCGGACCTTATGTTACCATCGCAGAGGGAGCAGAGGATGAGACAACTCCGGGAGGCCTTGCAGAAAGGTCTGTGCAACGCGTTCCCAGAGACTGGGAGGTTACAAACTCCTGGTCCTGGACAACGAGTTGCTGAGGCTTCGGCCAGTCAAAGAAGGAGCGGTGGGGAAGGTGGCCGTCTGACCGATGCGTTCAGACAATTCTTTAGTCCGCAGCCCCAAAGTATGATCGGTTCCAGCAACCATCGCCAGCGTCTGATAAACATGGTGCAGGAATATCTAGGGGCAAGGTCAGACTTGGACACCTTCCCCACCGAAAATCCTCTGGCTTACTGGGTCTTGAGGATGGATCACTGGCCAGAGCTTGCACAGTATGCAATTGAGCTACTGGCCTGTCCTGCATCCAGCGTTCTTTCGGAACGCACATTCAGTGCTGCTGGAGGATTTGTCACGGATCACAGGGTGCGCCTGTCCACCGACTCGGTTGATCGACTGACTTTCATCAAGATGAACCAGTCTTGGATCACCACCAGCTACCACACACCTGATGCTGATATAACAGACTAATTGATTTTAACATGTCACATCCCTTCAAGACTGATGCTGATGCTGAGTGCCTGTGCTGTTATGTTGACTGGATATCCTCCTCCTCCGAGTCCTCAATGATACAATTGATGATGATAGCTTGGAAGATCATTTTTGTTTATGGGTGCCGCCACCAGTGCCTAACGCCCAATTTTTCAGCCCCTGTTTAACAGGGGCGTGTAATTACAATTTTTGAAGCAATACTTTGCAACAGGGCTCATTGCTGTGCTCCAAGTACAGTATCTGTGAGGGGTTGCAGTGTTGTGCCACCAGTGCCTAAGGCCCAATTTTTCAGCCCCTGTTTAACAGGGGCGTGTAATTACAATTTTTGAAGCAATACTTTGCAACAGGGCTCATTGCTGTGCTCCAAGTACAGTATCTGTGAGGGGTTGCAGTGTTGTGCCACCAGTGCCTAAGGCCCAATTTTTCAGCCCCTGTTTAACAGGGGCGTGTAATTACAATTTTTGAAGCAATACTTTGCAACAGGGCTCATTGCTGTGCTCCAAGTACAGTATCTGTGAGGGGTTGCAGTGTTGTGCCACCAGTGCCTAAGGCCCAATTTTTCAGCCCCTGTTTAACAGGGGCGTGAAATTTCAATTTTTGAAGCAATACTTTGCAACAGGGCTCATTGCTGTGCTCCAAGTACAGTATCTGTGAGGGGTTGCAGTGTTGTGCCACCAGTGCCTAAGGCCCAATTTTTCAGCCCCTGTTCAACAGGGGCATGTAATTACAATTCTTGATCTAATAATTCACAGCAGGGCCCTTTGCTGCACCCACCAAGAGTAACTCTGAGGGCTTACAGTGTTGTGGCAACGCCACCACCACCACCACCACGAAAGGCCCAATTTTTCAGCCCCTGTTCAAAAGGGGCATGTAATTACAATTCTTGATCTAATAATTCACAGCAGGGCCCATTCCTGCACCCACCAATAGTAACTCTGAGGGCTTACAGTGTTGTGGCAACACCACCACCACCACCACCACCACGAAAGGCCCAATTTTTCAGCCCCTGTTCAACAGGGGCATGCAATTACAATTCTTGATCTAATAATTCACAGCAGGGCCCATTGCTGCACCCACCAAGAGTAACTGTCAGGGCTTACAGTGTTGTGGCACCAGCACCACCATCAAAGGCCCAATTTTTACTACCACTGTTCAACAATTATATGTAATTACAATTCCTGATATAATAGTTGACAGCAGGGCGTTCCAGCACCAACCAAGAGTAACTGTGAGTGCTTACAGTGTTGTGCCAACACCAACAACTAAGGGGCCTATTTCTGCAGAGTATATACGGCAGGTCCCTACTTTCAAACATCCAACTTACAAACGACTCCTACTTGCAAACGCAAGAAGACAACAGGAAGTGAGAGGAAATCTACCCCTAGGAAGGAAAATTCTCTCCTGTAAGAATTAATATGGGAGAAAGGTGTCTCCTCTGTACTGATGCTTTATCACCAATCCTTGTTTCAAGAAAAACACCACATTTCAAAAACAGTTGTCATTGGGACGGAAAGTGAGGTGAAATGTTCTGAACAGGGGCACAGACAGCAAAACAAATGTTACAGGGGTGATAACCCTTACCTATGTTTTCCAAAAAGTTTAAAAATAGATTTTTGGGCTGGAGCTACACTTAAACAATGTACCTGTTCAAAATTACAAACAGATTCTACTGAAGAACAAACCTACAGTCCCTGTCTTGTATGCACCGCCTGTATACGGCTGTTCAGAGTATATAGGGCCTTTTTTATTTTATGTGCGGGGTTCCCCTTAATATCCATACAAGACCCAAAGGGGCTGGTAATGGGCTGGGGTAGGTGGGGGGGGGGGTCATGGGGTAGCTATGCCATTTTTCTTAAAGATTTTCATCCATATTACCGGGACCAGACATTACATTAAAGCCGCAAGCAGTTTTAAATGGCTTTTTTTTTCCTTTAGAAGTGTCATTTTGTGCAGGGACAGTTCTAAACACGGGAAACACGTGGCACTTCACAGGCATACTTTAGACACCCCCCAGGTACGATATTTAAAGGAATATTTGACTTTTTTTTTTTCACTTTATGCATCATTAAAATGACTGCTCCCGAAAAACGACCGTTTTTAAAACTTCTTTTTGCATTGATACACGTCCCCTGGTGCAGAACCCGGGTTCCCAAACCCTTTTTAGGACAATAACATGCATAATAGTCGTTATAATTAGCACTTTAGAATTCGAACGTTCGCATCCATTGTATTTAATAGGGTTCTAATGTTCGTACGAACTTTCGGTCCGTTCGCGGGTTCTGGTGCGAACCGAACCCGGGGGTGTTCGGCTCATCACTATTTTGGACGAGAAAAACGGTCGTGTGTACGAGGCCTTAGGGTGAACTTCTACTTTAAAGTGTATTATTAAAAAAACAAAAAACAAAAGCTGCAGAAATACCACGTGACATAAAAAATTGCATCAGCCACAATTTTTTTCTTCTAAAAAGATATGTAGCGGCCTCCTCTCTCCCCTCTCTTTTATCAGCTCGTCTGTCTCTTGTCTAGGGGTACCTTAGAGGGGAGAGAGCGGGGGACACCACGCCAAGCCTTCACCACAGGCGTTAGTGCGGTGTGAGCAAAGTTCTTGTTTTACCTTCGGGTCAGTGCTGTGCACTTAGAGCCTCCACCAAGAGTTACCTTGAACAATGTCTGACAGGAAAGAGCCCCACACCATTAAAGTCCAACACTCCTTTATTCTTCTGCAAATGAACACAATCAGTTGAACTCCCTTAGTGAACAGAACATAAAAGGGGGTGTGGATGCGAATAGGCCCAGACACAATTGATCCTCCACTTTCCTTCCCGAAAGTGGGTTGCGGTCTCCGAGCGAAGGGGAATTTCCTTCCAGGCGGTCTCCGATGGGAGGCTCACCTGTCACTGGCAATATGCTGCACCGGGTCTTCAAGTGAGGAGCTCCCCCCGGTCCATTACGCCTTCCGGATTCGGGTACCCACTCCCTGGGTTCCCTAGGACCTCCTTCCCTCGCGGAGCTCAGTGTTGGGCACTGAACTCCAGACCTCCTTCCGAGTACCTCACCCCAGGCTAAAGGTGCCTGGGATGGAACACGACCTCCGGCTGTCCTCTAGGCCTAGGCCGCCTAGAGGACCGTCACGAACGACCGCCCACAAGCTGAAGGTGCCTGGGACTCGACTCCGTGACAAAGATGGCCGGCCCCTTTATACCCTCTCCCAGCAAGCACGGCGGGTTCCCCGCCCCACCATACAACCGCTGATAGAGGCTAAAAGAGGTACAACACTGCAATGATGACTCAACCCCGGGCCCAAGGTGACAGCGCCACCTGGTGGGCCCCGAGGAACCATACATCACAGTTTTTCCCACCAGATTAAAAAAAATAGAAAGTATATACCCGCTACACTCTCCCCCCGGTCATTTGACACTGGTCCCCAGTGTCTGGAGCAAACCATGCCCTCAACGGCTGACATAGTCCAGAAACCGACTATAAATTGCACAAAAATGTAACGTTTGAAAAAACTTGGTCAACTGAAGAAATTGTGTCTGAGCCCTACATGAAAGGGAAAATAGGAAACAACAACATTTTAACCACAACTGTTGGAATCACATATTCACATCATACTTTTCCCACCCATCCTGACTAAGACCCACCCCATACTCAGTGGTCTTGATAGGATGCTCTCCTGCAGAGGGAAAAGAGAGATAATTAACACACATAACCCTGACACATATATTTGTGTAAAAGAAAAGAAACCTCTTCGTAAAGAAATCCCTTTTCTCCAAAGAGTGAGTGTGTGAAAAGTGTTAACGATGCGCAACACTGCCACCTGGTGACAGCACCGCGGTAACTGCACTCGTGGAACTTTTTCTTCTTCTGAGCCCTATCTACCCCAGAGTCCATGATCTCTTGCAGGAAAAGTGAAGAACGAAACAGGAACAGTCTTTCATTCCTCGGGGCACAAGAACAACGGGCCCCAGAAAGTTCGGCAGCATAAAACAAAACTGAGTCTTTTCTCTCCTACAGGGGATGCGGCAGAACAAGTGGCTTCAAGTGCTTGTCCATGGTTTCCAGATGATATTCTACATCTTCTCCTTCCTTGCGCCGGATCAGCACCTTGTCTGCATGGATGTGCCATCCCAGCATCCACTCTGCCTTACAGTCCTTAAAATGCTGAGAGGCCTTAGGAGAGCATGCCAGGTACCTGCGGGCGTGTGGAACCTGAAGGTGAGTCCACACAAAGTCATTGTACCAGCGCTCCCGGCACACTTCCACCTCATAGAGCAGCTCCTTGGACAAGTATGGATACTCCCATCCGTACTCTGCAGCAACCTTCTGGCCAAATAGGCATTGTATAGTGGCTCTGTCCCCTTCGCCTGGCAAGACTATGGCCTCCGGGTGACGAGGCGCTCTGACCACCTCCAGTCTGGGCATAGGTGCCCGAAACAACAGTCTCTTTTCCCCACCATTAGGTGCAAGTGGCACCGGGGATGTAGAGACAGGCTGAGGACGGGACCCCTCTTCAGGCGCTGGTGCCTCCACCCGGGGTGTACTTTCCCCTGTAGACATGGGTGGATCCCTGGTTCTGCGGGATGAAGCGAGAGGTACTTTGTCCCAGCCCTTTTTTTCAAACAGTTCGTCTATAGCAACGTCGTCTCCCATGTCCGAGAGCGACTCTAGGTCAGAGGTGTCACACTCCTCCGCGGGTATATACCCAGTAGTGGAGACCGAGTTTTCACCCCTTCCCACACACCAAATCTCTCCGCCTGGCTTACCGCGGCCTTTACTTGAAGCGGGACGTCCAGAACTCTTGTCGACAGATCCATCCGGGCCGGGCGTAAGCGGGCAAGACGGTCCGCCACAACCGCTGGTCAGGGCTACCATGCCGGTCTTTCTCTTCGGTGGTGGACGCTGCGAGACAGTGGTGACCGAGTCAGCATCCTTGGATTTCTCCCGTTGAGTTTTTACGACCTCCTCCGCGGTCGCTGCAGTGTGCGCAGGGATGGCTGTCAAAGCAGTGATTCCTCCTCGCTGAGTGGTGTTGCCTGCAGCCCTGCCAGGGTAAATGGTTCTCGGCCTCTCAACCGCTGGATCCACTTCAAAAAGGAACTCCCGCAGGCTTCACATCGCCCAAATGGCTTCAGTTGGCACACCAGTCCTGAACAGCCAGGACAAATTACACCCAGGGCCTCAACGTCCATGCACGAATACAGGGCGAATCGACCCCTTGGCTTTATCCGGATCCCCGTATCTGTTAGCGGAGCAGCAGCAGTCAATGTCATGGTGGAAGGGTGAACTGGAATCCACAATGTATGTCCAAACATGGTGACCTGTTGCTGATCCATCGCACACTGCAGAGTTTTGCGCCAACGTCCCACGTGTAGTCCTTCACACGTATTGGACTCCTCCCCTTTGCTCCAGTTTGCAGGCTTTTCTTCTTTTTCCTTTCTGAGTCACGCCCACGAACTAAGCGATGGGGGTGTGCCTGGTGGCGCAGTGCAAATAGAAACCCCCACGTGTACTACTTCACACAGCTGAGTTTCCCCCTTTCCTCGCTCTTCTGCGCGGGCCTTTCCCTTCAATGGGTCATGTCCACGACTTCGAGCACAGTGATGCACTTCGGCCAATGAAGGCCTGCCTACTCGCGTAACTCCTCCAGCAGACACGTTCAATTCCGTGGTGCACAAACACTATACCATACCCTAGCCCCCACGTGTAGCGGCCTCCTCTCTCCCCTCTCTTTTATCAGCTCGTCTGTCTCTTGTCTAGGGGTACCTTAGAGGGGAGAGAGCGGGGGACACCACGCCAAGCCTTCACCACCAGTGCGGTGTGAGCAAAGTTCTTGTTTTACCTTCGGGTCAGTGCTGTGCACCTAGAGCCTCCACCAAGAGTTACCTTGAACAATGTCTGACAGGAAAGAGCCCCACACCATTAAAATCCAACACTCCTTTATTCTTCTGCGAATGAACACAATCAGTTGAACTCCCTTAGCGAACAGAACATAAAAGGGGGTGTGGATGCGAATAGGCCCAGACACAAGTGATCCTCCACTTTCCTTCCCGAAAGTGGGTTGCGGTCCCTGAGCGAGGGGGAATTTCCTTCCAGGCGGTCTCCGATGGGAGGCTCACCTGTCACTGGCAATATGCTGCAGCAGAGGCCAAATAGAGGCCAAAAGAGGTACGACACTGCAATGATGACTCAACCCCAGGCCCAAGGTGACAGCGCCACCTGGTGGGCCCAGAGGAACCATACATCACAGTTTTTCCCACCAGATTCAAAAAAAAAGAAAGTATATACCCGCTACAGATACATTTAATGTTTGGGGGTTCTAAATCATTTACATGTGGTACATGTGTGTACTGCACGGTTTCATGCCTTAAATACAGCAAAACACAACAAAATGCCACATGCTGTATTTTAGAATTGTTTTTTTGGGGAATGGCAAAAAGGCTGAGCGGTATTTTACCACGTTTCTTACAGCAGCAGACTTATGAATGGAGCCTAGTGTGATTTCTTTTAACACAACATACGTATTTTACACATCATAGGAGTGATCACTGGTCACTATTTTCTTTCAGCTGTATTTCTTATATTAGCTGGTGCCCAAAATTACACAATTTAAGATTTACTGAGGGAGTGTTAGAAGAGTTTTTATTTTTTTCATTTCAAATTGTACCTAACCATTAGCTTATTACCTTGGCTGGAATAAAGCCTTGAAGAACAAATCCCTTTAATCAAGTATGTTTTTTTTTTCTTACAGTTAATTGCCTTGCTACTACAATCCACTATGTTAAAGATTGCCATTCAAATCCTAATGTAACCTTTGGAATCTTTGCAATTGGCTCAGATTTTTGTTATAATCCTGAAATGTCTGGCAGAAATGAATGCAATATAAACTGCACAAGTAAGTAAATACAATGTAATTTTTAAAATCTTAAAGCGGAGCTCCAACTATATGTAACAATTTTAACCATAAATATATCTCATGAGGCAATCAGATTGTATATGTAAATTAACTTACTTTGTTAAAATCCGCCGCCTATCTCCCGAATAATCTTAGAATGACACTTTTTAAAACTGTTCTCGGCGGTTCTTATTTCGCTTGTGGGCATGTGAAGCCCACAAGCACTTACTTCCTGGATACGGTGATGATGTATGACCATCATGCACCGTCCCGTCCCATTCTCATGCATGCGCTTTCCGCACCGCAATGCAGCGCCGTCAACCTCTCGGGTTGCTATCACAACGGCGGTGTCGTAGGAAGTGCCCACCCCGTTGTGATGGCACAAGTGCCCGCGATATCTCACAGCAAGCCTCCGCAATGACTCCTGGGAGAAATGACACAAGCTCCCAGGAGACAGTGCAGGTAAATGAAATTACGAAATAGCCGCAGAATACCCGCCTATATCTGCAGTAAAGACAGACAGGAAACAGAGAGAGAAAACAAAATAACACAGGTACCGTATAAAAAAAACAAAAAAAACGTCCGTTTGTAACTGTATTCATTGCTGCAGAATGATTAAGGTCATGTTTTAAAATAGGGTGGAGCTCCGCTTTAAACAAAGTCATCCGTCACTTCTCAGCTTAGGCTTGATAAACCCATATCGTTGTGCCTCACTATTTTTTATTTTTACCCTCCAGTTAGAACAGTGTTTCTCAACTCCAGTCCTCAAGGCGCCCCAACAGTTCATGTTTTCAGGATTTCCCTCAGATGAAACGGCTGTGGTAATTACTAAGGCAGTGAAACTGATCAAATCACCTGTGCAAAATAATGGAAAGCCTGAAAACATGACCTGTTGGGGCGCCTTGAGGACTGGAGTTGAGAAACACTGAGTTAGAATATTTAAGTTTACTTTTACATCACTGTAGCACTACCCCCCCCCCCCCCCCCCCTCAAGGGAGCCACAGATTGATGCGAATCCTCAAGAACCTCAGCTGCTCTGATACACCGGGTTGAGTGTTTGACCATGCAAAAGCACAGAAACTCCCATAAAGTATCACTTATGCCCGTATGCACGATCGGTTTTCCCGGCGGTAAAAAGTCCGCTGGGAAAACCGAGGGGAAAGCCGAGAACCTGCTTGGTTGCTTTTTCCCCCTACACACGCCCGGGTTTCCCGACAGGAAAACTGCCATGAGAACTTTGGTAGGGAATCCTGGCCGTGTGTATGCTCCACCGCAGGGTTTCCCATAGGTAAACTGCTGGGTTAAAAACCGCTGGGAATCCAGCAGGAAAAAAGAAAACATGTTCTAATTTTTCCCCCCGGGATTCCCATCAGTTTTTCTGTCGGGAAAACTGCCATGGAGCATACACACGGCCAGTTTTCACCGGCCAAAAGCTGTCATGGCAGTTTTCCCGACGGGAAAACTGGTCTTGTTTACGAGGCATTAGCAGTCAATGATCAGACCTCAGAAGAAGAACAGGCCTCAAGCAGCTCAGGAAAATAACACAATATACAGTATTATCAACAATAAAATGGGTAACAAAGCTGCATTCAGTAAGATTAACAATAGTATAGCCAGTGGCGGCTGGTGCTCAAAATTTTTGGGTGGGCACAAACAAACTGAAAAAAAAAAAAAACATCAATTGCCGCCACTGTGCCCATTAAACGCAGCCAATGTGCCCATAAAACACCACCAGTTTGTCCCCTCAAATGCAGCCAGTTTGTCCCCTGAAATGCAGCCAGTTTGTCCCCTGAAATGCAGCCAGTTTGTCCCCTCAAATGCAGCCAGTTTGTGCCCCCAAATGCAGCCAGTTTGTGCCCCCAATTGCCGCCAGTTGTGTCCCCTATTGCCGCCAGTTTGTGCCCCCAATTTCCGCCAGTTTGTGCCCCCAAATACAGCCAGTTTGTGCCCCCAATTGCAGCCAGTTTGTGCCCCCAATTGCCACCAGTTGTGCCCCCAATTGCCGCCAGTTTGTGCCCCCAATTTCTGCCAGTTTGTGCCCCCAAATGCAGCCAGTTTCCCCCCAGCCCAGCACTCACCTTCCTCGGGTCAGCCGTCCTCTCCACACTCCCTCGATGTCTTCTCCCACCCTCGATGTCGCCTCAGCCAATCAGGTGACCGGTAACCAGACGCGGTGCACCTGATTGGCTGAAAGGCGGGGCAGTGTTAGGGAACCGATTCCCTAACACGGCACTGTTTAACCAGGGAACGCACAGCCTGTTCACCCTCTGGTTAACCATTTGGAAGCCGATTAGAGCCCGTAGGCTTTAATCGGGAAGCCTATTAGAGCATCTTGCTCTAATCAGGCACTTCCAAAACACGCCCACCGCTTTTATTCACATGGCCGGCGCTCAACAGGGGGCCGGACATCTGAATAGTGGGCGGCAGCGGCAACAATACATACAATGCAATGCATGAAGCTATGTATTGTTGATTGATGGGTGCAGGAGGAGAGAGGGGGCGGCGCTCCTGCGCCCACTATGGACGCACCGCCACTGAGTATAGCACAGCCCCCATGGGGACTGCTTGGATTTACCTGCTCATCTGCATCGCTATGACCCTGTGAACATTCCAACCCACCTGACACTCTGGATTCAGACATCATTGCAGCACCTTTGAGTAATAAGACAACACTCAATACGTTTATATTCTGCTAACGTTTACTGGAATACTTCACATAAGATGTTGTTGTACAAAGAGGTAATGGTTCAACTGAGCCTTGGATAACCGCACAAGCTCAGTAGAATGATTTTCCCAGTAAAACAGTTAGAACAGTTGGTAACAACAGGATACTATATATATATATATATATATATATATATATATATACATATATACAGTGGGTATGGAAAGTATTTAGACCCCCTTAAATTTTTCACTCTTTGTTATATTGCAGCCATTTACTAAAATCATTTAAGTTTAATTTTTTTCTCATTAATGTACACACAGCACCCCATATTGACAGAAAAACACAGAATTTGTTGACATTTTTGCAGATTTATTAAAGAAGAAAAACTAAAATATCACATGGTCCGAAGTATTCAGACCCTTTGCTCAGTATTTAGTATTTGCACCCTTTTGATCTAATACAGCCAGGAGTCCTGGATTTGGGGATCCTCTGCCATTCCTCCTTGCAGATCCTCTCCAGTTCTGTCAGGTTGGATGGTAAACGTTGGTGGACAGACATTTTTAGGTCTCTCCAGAGATGCTCAATTGGGTTTAAGTCAGGGCTCTGGCTGGGCCATTCAAGAACAGTCACAGAGTTGTTGTGAAGCCACTCCTTCGTTATTTTAGCTGTGTGCTTAGGGTCATTGTCTTGTTGGAAGGTAAACCTTCGGCCCAGTCTGAGGTCCTGAGCACTCTGGAGAAGGTTTTCATATAGGATATCCCTGTACTTGGCCACATTCATCTTTCCCTCGATTGCAACCAGTCGTCCTGTCCCTGCAGCTGAAAAACACCCCCACAGCATGATGCTGCCACCACCATGCTTCACTGTTGGGACTGTATTGGACAGGTGATGAGCAGTGCCTGGTTTTCTCCACACATACCGCTTAGAATTAAGGTCAAAAGGTTCTATCTTGGACTCATCAGGCCAGAGAATCTTATTTCTCACCATCTTGAAGTCCTTCAGGTGTTTTTTTAGCAAACTCCATGCAGGCTTTTATGTGTCTTGCACTTAGGAGAGGCTTCCGTCGGGCCACTCGGCCACAAAGCCCCGACTGGTGGAGGGCTGCAGTGATGGTTGACTTTCTACAACTTTCTCCCATCTCCCGACTGCATCTCTGGAGTTCAGCCACAGTGATCTTTGGGTTCTTCTTTACCTCTCTCACCAAGGCTCTTCTCCCCCGATAGCTCAGTTTGGCAGGACGGACAAGAAGGGTTCTGGTCATCCCAAACGTCTTCCATTTAAGGATTATGGAGGCCACTGTGCTCTTAGGAATATTAAGTGCAGCAGAATTTTTTTGTAACCTTGGCCAGATCTGTGCCTTGCCACAATTCTGTCTCTGAGCTCTTCAGGCAGTTCCTTTGACCTCATAATTCTCATTTGCTCTGACATGCACTGTGAGCTGTAAGGTCTTATATAGACAGGTGTGTGGCTTTCCTAATCAAGTCCAATCAGTATAATCAAACACAGATGGACTCAAATGAAGGTGTAGAACCATCTCAAGGATGATCAGAAGAAATGGACAGCACCTGAGTTAAATATATGAGTGTCACAGCAAAGGGTCTGAATACTTAGGACCATGTGATATTTCAGTTTTTCTTTTTTAATAAATCTGCAAAAATGCCAACAATTCTGTGTTTTTCTGTCAATATGGGATGCTGTGTGTACATTAATGAGGAAAAAAATTTACTTGAATGATTTTAGCAAATGGCTGCAATATAACAAAGAGTGAAAAATTTAAGGGGGTCTGAATACTTTCCGTACCCACTGTGTATATATATATATATATATATATATATATATATATATACACACACATACACATACACACTACGGTTGCCACCTGTCCGGGATTCACCCAGACAATTCGGGTTTGGAATCATGCATCCAGATTTCTGACTGCCTGAAACCCAGACACGTTATTCAGACCGGATTATGTTTTCCCAGCAGGGTTGCTGGCTGCACTTGTCTATGCTAAGAGTGTCTGTTACACTCTCTTTCACACTACTCAAAGCCAGCAGTAACGACCTCCCACACACACACAGATGGGAGAGAAGAGAGGGCTCAATCTGCTCCTCTTCCTCCCGACCCCACCCCCCCACACTCCAATCCCCGGCGCTGTGCCTCTGAAAAGGAAAGTGGGGGTCGGAGATTTAAAGTCCAGCAGCCTCAGATACATCTGGAGTGAGCTCACCATCCATCCCTGTCTATAACTGAAGTCTCCCCCCTTCTCTCTCACCCCTTACATCAGAGTTTCCCTTTACACCAGAGGCCACAGTGTTCCCCTAAAATCAGTGCCCTCTCGGTACATCAGAGTTCTCAGTGTTCCCCCTTAAATCAGGGTTCCCAGAGCATCCCTTATGCTAGAGTCCCCAGAGTTCTCCCTTACAGTGTAATGCCTTGTACACATGACCGGACTGTCCGTTGGAATAAACTCAGATGGTTTGTCCGACAGAGTTCCGACGGAATTCCGCTCAAGCTGTCTTGCATACACACGGTCACACAAATGTTGTCGGAAATTCCGAACGCCAAGAACGCGGTGACGTACAAGACATACGACGGCATTATAAAAGGGAAGTTCAATACCAGTCGTGTTATTAGAAGTTTGGTGAGAGACGATTTGCGCTTTTCAGCCTCGTGCTTTTCAGTCCGTTACAGCATGACGAATGTGCTACCTCCATTACGAATGGTAGTTTTACCAGACCGAGCACTTTCATCTCGTACTTGATTCTGAGCATGCATGGCTTTTAGTCCGTCGGAATTGCATCCAGACGAACAAACTTTCCGATAGAAATTTTTGTTCATCTGGAAAAAAGAGAACAAGTTCTCTATCTAAGTCCGTCAGAATTTCCGAAGGAAAAAGTCAGATGGGGCATACACACGGATGGAATATCCGATGAAAAGAGCCATCTGACTTTTTCCATCGGAAAATCCGGTCGTGTGTACAAGGCACAAGGGAACTCTGCGGATTCAGATGTAAAAGGGGAACTCTGCGGATTCAGATGCAAAAGGGGAACTCTGCGGATTCAGATGTAAAGGGGGAACTCTGCGGATTCAGATGTAAAGGGGGAACTCTGCGGATTCAGATGTAAAGGGGGAACTCTGCGGATTCAGATGTAAAGGGGGAACTCTGCGGATTCAGATGTAAAGGGGGAACTCTGCGGATTCAGATGTAAAGGGGGAACTCTGCGGATTCAGGTGTAAAGGGGGAACTCTGCGGATTCAGGTGTAAAGGGGGAACTCTGCGGATTCAGGTGTAAAGGGGGAACTCTGCGGATTCAGATGTAAAGGGGGAACTCTGCGGATTCAGGGGAACTCTGCAGATTCAGATGTAAAAGGGGAACTCTGCAGATTCAGATGTAAAAGGGGAACTCTGCAGATTCAGATGTAAAAGGGGAACTCTGCAGATTCAGATGTAAAAGGGGAACTCTGCAGATTCAGATGTAAAAGGGGAACTTTGCAGATTCAGATGTAAAGGGGAACTCTGCAGATTCAGATGTAAAGGGGGAACTCTGCAGATTCAGATGTAAAAGGGGAACTCTGCAGATTCAGATGTAAAAGGGGAACTCTGCGGATTCAGATGGAAAGGGGGAACTCTGCGGATTCAGATGTAAAGGGGGAACTCTGCGGATTCAGATGTAAAGGGGGAACTCTGCGGATTCAGATGTAAAGGGGGAACTCTGCGGATTCAGATGTAAAGAGGGAACTCTGCGGATTCAGATTTTAAAGGGGAACTCTGCAGATTCAGAAGTAAAAGGGGAACTCTGCGGATTCAGATGTAAAAGGGGAACTCTGGGGATTCAGATGTAAAAGGGGAACTCTGCGGATTCAGATGTAAAAGGGGAACTCTGCGGATTCAGATGTAAAGGGGGAACTCTGCGGATTCAGATGTAAAGGGGGAACTTTGCAGATTCAGATGTAAAGGGGGAACTCTGCGGATTCAGGGGAACTCTGCGGATTCAGATGTATAAGGGGAACTCTGCAGATTCAGATGTAAAAGGGGGACTCTGCGGATTCAGATGTAAAAGGGGGACTCTGCGGATTCAGATGTAAAAGGGGGACTCTGCGGATTCAGATGTAAAAGGGGGACTCTGCGGATTCAGATGTAAAGGGGGAACTCTGCGGATTCAGGGGAACTCTGCGGATTCAGATGTAAAAGAGGAACTCTGCAGATTCAGAAGTAAAAGGGGAACTCTGCGGATTCAGATGTAAAAGGGGAACTCTGCGGATTCAGATGTAAAAGGGGAACTCTGCAGATTCAGAAGTAAAAGGGGAACTCTGCGGATTCAGATGTAAAAGGGGAACTCTGCGGATTCAAATGTAAAAGGGGAACTCTGCAGATTCAGAAGTAAAAGGGGAACTCTGCAGATTCAGAAGTAAAAGGGGAACTCTGCGGATTCAGATGTAAAAGGGGAACTCTGCGGATTCAGATGTAAAAGGGGAACTCTGCGGATTCAGATGTAAAGGGGGAACTCTGCGGATTCAGATGTAAAGGGGGAACTCTGCGGATTCAGATTTTAAAGGGGAACTCTGCAGATTCAGAAGTAAAAGGGGAACTCTGCGGATTCAGATGTAAAAGGGGAACTCTGCGGATTCAGATGTAAAAGGGGAACTCTGCGGATTCAGATGTAAAGGGGGAACTCTGCGGATTCAGATGTAAAGGGGGAACTTTGCAGATTCAGATGTAAAGGGGGAACTCTGCGGATTCAGGGGAACTCTGCGGATTCAGATGTAAAAGGGGAACTCTGCAGATTCAGATGTAAAAGGGGAACTCTGCAGATTCAGATGTAAAAGGGGAACTCTGCAGATTCAGATGTAAAGGGGGAACTCTGCAGATTCAGATGTAAAGGGGGAACTCTGCAGATTCAGATGTAAAGGGGGAACTCTGCGGATTCAGATGTAAAGGGGGAACTTTGCAGATTCAGATGTAAAGGGGGAACTTTGCAGATTCAGATGTAAAGGGGGAACTCTGCGGATTCAGGGGAACTCTGCGGATTCAGATGTATAAGGGGAACTCTGCAGATTCAGATGTAAAAGGGGGACTCTGCGGATTCAGATGTAAAAGGGGGACTCTGCGGATTCAGATGTAAAAGGGGGACTCTGCGGATTCAGATGTAAAGGGGGACTCTGCGGATTCAGATGTAAAGGGGGAACTCTGCGGATTCAGGGGAACTCTGCGGATTCAGATGTAAAAGAGGAACTCTGCAGATTCAGAAGTAAAAGGGGAACTCTGCGGATTCAGATGTAAAAGGGGAACTCTGCAGATTCAGAAGTAAAAGGGGAACTCTGCGGATTCAGATGTAAAAGGGGAACTCTGCGGATTCAGATGTAAAAGGGGAACTCTGCGGATTCAGATGTAAAGGGGGAACTCTGCGGATTCAGATGTAAAGGGGGAACTCTGCGGATTCAGATGTAAAGGGGGAACTCTGCGGATTCAGATGTAAAGGGGGAACTCTGCAGATTCAGAAGTAAAAGGGGAACTCTGCAGATTCAGAAGTAAAAGGGGAACTCTGCGGATTCAGATGTAAAAGGGGGACTCTGCGGATTCAGATGTAAAAGGGGGACTCTGCGGATTCAGATGTAAAGGGGGAACTCTGCGGATTCAGGGGAACTCTGCGGATTCAGATGTAAAAGAGGAACTCTGCAGATTCAGAAGTAAAAGGGGAACTCTGCGGATTCAGATGTAAAAGGGGAACTCTGCAGATTCAGAAGTAAAAGGGGAACTCTGCGGATTCAGATGTAAAAGGGGAACTCTGCGTATTCAGATGTAAAAGGGGAACTCTGCGGATTCAGATGTAAAAGGGGAACTCTGCGGATTCAGATGTAAAGGGGGAACTCTGCGGATTCAGATGTAAAGGGGGAACTCTGCGGATTCAGATGTAAAGGGGGAACTCTGCAGATTCAGAAGTAAAAGGGGAACTCTGCAGATTCAGAAGTAAAAGGGGAACTCTGCGGATTCAGATGTAAAAGGGGAACTCTGCGGATTCAGATGCAAAAGGGGGAACTCTGCGGATTCAGATGTAAAGGGGGAACTCTGCGGATTCAGATGTAAAGGGGGAACTTTGCAGATTCAGATGTAAAGGGGGAACTCTGCGGATTCAGGGGAACTCTGCGGATTCAGATGTAAAAGGGGAACTCTGCAGATTCAGATGTAAAAGGGGAACTCTGCAGATTCAGATGTAAAAGGGGAACTCTGCAGATTCAGATGTAAAGGGGGAACTCTGCGGATTCAGATGTAAAGGGGGAACTCTGCGGATTCAGATTTTAAAGGGGAACTCTTCAGATTCAGAAGTAAAAGGGGAACTCTGTGGATTCAGATGTAAAAGGGGAACTCTGCGGATTCAGATGTAAAAGGGGAACTCTGCGGATTCAGATGTAAAAGGGGAACTCTGCGGATTCAGATGTAAAGGGGGAACTCTGCGGATTCAGATGTAAAGGGGGAACTTTGCAGATTCAGATGTAAAGGGGGAACTCTGCGGATTCAGGGGAACTCTGCGGATTCAAATGTAAAAGGGGAATTCTGCAGATTAAGATGTAAAAGGGGAACTCTGCAGATTCAGATGTAAAAGGGGAACTCTGCAGATTCAGATGTAAAAGGGGAACTCTGCAGATTCAGATGTAAAAGGGGAACTCTGCGGATTCAGATGTAAAGGGGGAACTCTGCGGATTCAGGGGAACTCTGCGGATTCAGATGTAAAAGGGGAACTCTGCGGATTCAGATGTAAAGGGGGAACTCTGTAGGTTCAGATGTAAAAGGGGAACTCTGCGGATTCAGATGTAAAGGGGAACTCTGCGGATTCAGATGTGAAGGGGGAACTTTGCAGATTCAGATGTAAAGGGGGAACTTTGCAGATTCAGATGTAAAGGGGGAACTCTGCAGATTCAGATGTAAAAGGGGAACTCTGAAGATTCAGATGTAAAAGGGGAACTCTGCAGATTCAGATGTAAAAGGGGAACTCTGCGGATTCAGGGGAACTCTGCGGATTCAGATGTAAAAGGGGAACTCTGCGGATTCAGATGTAAAGGGGGAACTCTGCGGATTCAGATGTAAAGGGGGGAACTTTGCAGATTCAGATGTAAAGGGGGAACTCTGCGGATTCAGGGGAACTCTGCGGATTCAGATGTAAAAGGGGAACTCTGCAGATTCAGATGTAAAAGGGGAACTCTGCAGATTCAGATGTAAAAGGGGAACTCTGCAGATTCAGATGTAAAGGGGGAACTCTGCAGATTCAGATGTAAAGGGGGAACTCTGCAGATTCAGATGTAAAGGGGGAACTCTGCGGATTCAGATGTAAAGGGGGAACTTTGCAGATTCAGATGTAAAGGGGGAACTTTGCAGATTCAGATGTAAAGGGGGAACTCTGCGGATTCAGGGTACTCTGCGGATTCAGATGTATAAGGGGAACTCTGCAGATTCAGATGTAAAAGGGGGACTCTGCGGATTCAGATGTAAAAGGGGGACTCTGCGGATTCAGATGTAAAAGGGGGACTCTGCGGATTCAGATGTAAAAGGGGGACTCTGCGGATTCAGATGTAAAGGGGGAACTCTGCGGATTCAGGGGAACTCTGCGGATTCAGATGTAAAAGAGGAACTCTGCAGATTCAGAAGTAAAAGGGGAACTCTGCGGATTCAGATGTAAAAGGGGAACTCTGCAGATTCAGAAGTAAAAGGGGAACTCTGCGGATTCAGATGTAAAAGGGGAACTCTGCGGATTCAGATGTAAAAGGGGAACTCTGCGGATTCAGATGTAAAGGGGGAACTCTGCGGATTCAGATGTAAAGGGGGAACTCTGCGGATTCAGATGTAAAGGGGGAACTCTGCAGATTCAGAAGTAAAAGGGGAACTCTGCAGATTCAGAAGTAAAAGGGGAACTCTGCGGATTCAGATGTAAAAGGGGGACTCTGCGGATTCAGATGTAAAAGGGGGACTCTGCGGATTCAGATGTAAAGGGGGAACTCTGCGGATTCAGGGGAACTCTGCGGATTCAGATGTAAAAGAGGAACTCTGCAGATTCAGAAGTAAAAGGGGAACTCTGCGGATTCAGATGTAAAAGGGGAACTCTGCAGATTCAGAAGTAAAAGGGGAACTCTGCGGATTCAGATGTAAAAGGGGAACTCTGCGTATTCAGATGTAAAAGGGGAACTCTGCGGATTCAGATGTAAAAGGGGAACTCTGCGGATTCAGATGTAAAGGGGGAACTCTGCGGATTCAGATGTAAAGGGGGAACTCTGCGGATTCAGATGTAAAGGGGGAACTCTGCGGATTCAGATGTAAAGGGGGAACTCTGCAGATTCAGAAGTAAAAGGGGAACTCTGCAGATTCAGAAGTAAAAGGGGAACTCTGCGGATTCAGATGTAAAAGGGGAACTCTGCGGATTCAGATGCAAAAGGGGGAACTCTGCGGATTCAGATGTAAAGGGGGAACTCTGCGGATTCAGATGTAAAGGGGGAACTTTGCAGATTCAGATGTAAAGGGGGAACTCTGCGGATTCAGGGGAACTCTGCGGATTCAGATGTAAAAGGGGAACTCTGCAGATTCAGATGTAAAAGGGGAACTCTGCAGATTCAGATGTAAAAGGGGAACTCTGCAGATTCAGATGTAAAGGGGGAACTCTGCGGATTCAGATGTAAAGGGGGAACTCTGCGGATTCAGATTTTAAAGGGGAACTCTTCAGATTCAGAAGTAAAAGGGGAACTCTGTGGATTCAGATGTAAAAGGGGAACTCTGCGGATTCAGATGTAAAAGGGGAACTCTGCGGATTCAGATGTAAAAGGGGAACTCTGCGGATTCAGATGTAAAGGGGGAACTCTGCGGATTCAGATGTAAAGGGGGAACTTTGCAGATTCAGATGTAAAGGGGGAACTCTGCGGATTCAGGGGAACTCTGCGGATTCAAATGTAAAAGGGGAACTCTGCAGATTAAGATGTAAAAGGGGAACTCTGCAGATTCAGATGTAAAAGGGGAACTCTGCAGATTCAGATGTAAAAGGGGAACTCTGCAGATTCAGATGTAAAAGGGGAACTCTGCGGATTCAGATGTAAAGGGGGAACTCTGCGGATTCAGGGGAACTCTGCGGATTCAGATGTAAAAGGGGAACTCTGCGGATTCAGATGTAAAGGGGGAACTCTGCAGGTTCAGATGTAAAAGGGGAACTCTGCGGATTCAGATGTAAAGGGGAACTCTGCGGATTCAGATGTGAAGGGGGAACTTTGCAGATTCAGATGTAAAGGGGGAACTTTGCAGATTCAGATGTAAAGGGGGAACTCTGCAGATTCAGATGTAAAAGGGGAACTCTGAAGATTCAGATGTAAAAGGGGAACTCTGCAGATTCAGATGTAAAAGGGGAACTCTGCGGATTCAGGGGAACTCTGCGGATTCAGATGTAAAAGGGGAACTCTGCGGATTCAGATGTAAAGGGGGAACTCTGCGGATTCAGATGTAAAGGGGGAACTCTGCGGATTCAGATGTAAAGGGGGAACTCTGCGGATTCAGATGTAAAGGGGGAACTCTGCGGATTCAGATGTAAAAGGGGAACTCTGGGGATTCAGATGTAAAAGGGGAACTCTGCGGATTCAGATGTAAAAGGGGAACTCTGCGGATTCAGATGTAAAGGGGGAACTCTGCGGATTCAGATGTAAAGGGGGAACTTTGCAGATTCAGATGTAAAGGGGGAACTCTGCGGATTCAGGGGAACTCTGCGGATTCAGATGTAAAAGGGGAACTCTGCAGATTCAGATGTAAAAGGGGAACTCGGCAGATTCAGATGTAAAAGGGGGACTCTGCGGATTCAGATGTAAAGGGGGAACTCTGCGGATTCAGGGGAACTCTGCGGATTCAGATGTAAAAGGGGAACTCTGCAGATTCAGAAGTAAAAGGGGAACTCTGCGGATTCAGATGTAAAAGGGGAACTCTGCGGATTCAAATGTAAAAGGGGAACTCTGCAGATTCAGAAGTAAAAGGGGAACTCTGCAGATTCAGAAGTAAAAGGGGAACTCTGCGGATTCAGATGTAAAAGGGGAACTCTGCGGATTCAGATGTAAAAGGGGAACTCTGCGGATTCAGATGTAAAGGGGGAACTCTGCGGATTCAGATGTAAAGGGGGAACTCTGCGGATTCAGATGTAAAGGGGGAACTCTGCGGATTCAGATTTTAAAGGGGAACTCTGCAGATTCAGAAGTAAAAGGGGAACTCTGCGGATTCAGATTTAAAAGGGGAACTCTGCGGATTCAGATGTAAAAGGGGAACTCTGCGGATTCAGATGTAAAGGGGGAACTCTGCGGATTCAGATGTAAAGGGGGAACTCTGCGGATTCAGGGGAACTCTGCGGATTCAGATGTAAAAGGGGAACTCTGCAGATTCAGATGTAAAAGGGGAACTCTGCAGATTCAGATGTAAAAGGGGAACTCTGCAGATTCAGATGTAAAGGGGGAACTCTGCAGATTCAGATGTAAAGGGGGAACTCTGCGGATTCAGATGTAAAGGGGGAACTTTGCAGATTCAGATGTAAAGGGGGAACTTTGCAGATTCAGATGTAAAGGGGGAACTCTGCGGATTCAGGGGAACTCTGCGGATTCAGATGTAAAAGGGGAACTCTGCAGATTCAGATGTAAAAGGGGAACTCTGCAGATTCAGATGTAAAAGGGGAACTCTGCAGATTCAGATGTAAAGGGGGAACTCTGCGGATTCAGATGTAAAGGGGGAACTCTGCGGATTCAGATTTTAATGGGGAACTCTTCAGATTCAGAAGTAAAAGGAGAACTCTGCGGATTCAGATGTAAAAGGGGAACTCTGCAGATTCAGAAGTAAAAGGGGAACTCTGCGGATTCAGATGTAAAAGGGGAACTCTGCGGATTCAGATGTAAAGGGGGAACTCTGCGGATTCAGATGTAAAGGGGGAACTCTGCGGATTCAGATGTAAAGGGGGAACTCTGCGGATTCAGATGTAAAGGGGGAACTCTGCGGATTCAGATGTAAAGGGGGAACTCTGCGGATTCAGATGTAAAGAGGGAACTCTGCGGATTCAGATTTTAAAGGGGAACTCTGCAGATTCAGGGGAACTCTGCGGATTCAAATGTAAAAGGGGAACTCTGCAGATTAAGATGTAAAAGGGGAACTCTGCAGATTCAGATGTAAAAGGGGAACTCTGCGGATTCAGATGTAAAGGGGGAACTCTGCGGATTCAGGGGAACTCTGCGGATTCAGATGTAAAAGGGGAACTCTGCGGATTCAGATGTAAAGGGGGAACTCTGCGGGTTCAGATGTAAAAGGGGAACTCTGCGGATTCAGATGTAAAGGGGAACTCTGCGGATTCAGATGTGAAGGGGGAACTTTGCAGATTCAGATGTAAAGGGGGAACTTTGCAGATTCAGATGTAAAGGGGGAACTCTGCAGATTCAGATGTAAAAGGGGAACTCTGCAGATTCAGATGTAAAAGGGGAACTCTGCAGATTCAGATGTAAAAGGGGAACTCTGCAGATTCAGATGTAAAAAGGGAACTCTGCGGATTCAGGGGAACTCTGCGGATTCAGATGTAAAAGGGGAACTCTGCGGATTCAGATGTAAAGGGGGAACTCTGCGGATTCAGATGTAAAGGGGGAACTCTGCGGATTCAGATGTAAAGGGGGAACTCTGCGGATTCAGATGTAAAGGGGGAACTCTGCGGATTCAGATGTAAAGGGGGAACTCTGCGGATTCAGATGTAAAGGGGGAACTCTGCGGATTCAGATGTAAAGGGGGAACTCTGCGGATTCAGATGTAAAGAGGGAACTCTGCGGATTCAGATTTTAAAGGGGAACTCTGCAGATTCAGAAGTAAAAGGGGAACTCTGCGGATTCAGATGTAAAAGGGGAACTCTGGGGATTCAGATGTAAAAGGGGAACTCTGCGGATTCAGATGTAAAAGGGGAACTCTGCGGATTCAGATGTAAAAGGGGAACTCTGCGGATTCAGATGTAAAGGGGGAACTTTGCAGATTCAGATGTAAAGGGGGAACTCTGCGGATTCAGGGGAACTCTGCAGATTCAGATGTAAAAGGGGAACTCGGCAGATTCAGATGTAAAAGGGGGACTCTGCGGATTCAGATGTAAAGGGGGAACTCTGCGGATTCAGGGGAACTCTGCGGATTCAGATGTAAATGGGGAACTCTGCAGATTCAGAAGTAAAAGGGGAACTCTGCGGATTCAGATGTAAAAGGGGAACTCTGCGGATTCAGATGTAAAAGGGGAACTCTGCAGATTCAGAAGTAAAAGGGGAACTCTGCGGATTCAGATGTAAAAGGGGAACTCTGCGGATTCAGATGTAAAAGGGGAACTCTGCGGATTCAGATGTAAAAGGGGAACTCTGCGGATTCAGATGTAAAAGGGGAACTCTGCGGATTCAGATGTAAAGGGGGAACTCTGCGGATTCAGATGTAAAGGGGGAACTCTGCGGATTCAGATGTAAAGGGGGAACTCTGCGGATTCAGATTTTAAAGGGGAACTCTGCAGATTCAGAAGTAAAAGGGGAACTCTGCGGATTCAGATGTAAAAGGGGAACTCTGCGGATTCAGATGTAAAAGGGGAACTCTGCGGATTCAGATGTAAAGGGGGAACTCTGCGGATTCAGATGTAAAGGGGGAACTTTGCAGATTCAGATGTAAAGGGGGAACTCTGCGGATTCAGGGGAACTCTGCGGATTCAAATGTAAAAGGGGAACTCTGCAGATTAAGATGTAAAAGGGGAACTCTGCAGATTCAGATGTAAAAGGGGAACTCTGCAGATTCAGATGTAAAAGGGGAACTCTGCAGATTCAGATGTAAAAGGGGAACTCTGCGGATTCAGATGTAAAGGGGGAACTCTGCGGATTCAGGGGAACTCTGCGGATTCAGATGTAAAAGGGGAACTCTGCGGATTCAGATGTAAAGGGGGAACTCTGCAGGTTCAGATGTAAAAGGGGAACTCTGCGGATTCAGATGTAAAGGGGAACTCTGCGGATTCAGATGTGAAGGGGGAACTTTGCAGATTCAGATGTAAAGGGGGAACTTTGCAGATTCAGATGTAAAGGGGGAACTCTGCAGATTCAGATGTAAAAGGGGAACTCTGAAGATTCAGATGTAAAAGGGGAACTCTGCAGATTCAGATGTAAAAGGGGAACTCTGCGGATTCAGGGGAACTCTGCGGATTCAGATGTAAAAGGGGAACTCTGCGGATTCAGATGTAAAGGGGGAACTCTGCGGATTCAGATGTAAAGGGGGAACTCTGCGGATTCAGATGTAAAGGGGGAACTCTGCGGATTCAGATGTAAAGGGGGAACTCTGCGGATTCAGATGTAAAGGGGGAACTCTGCGGATTCAGATGTAAAGGGGGAACTCTGCGGATTCAGATGTAAAGGGGGAACTCTGCGGATTCAGATGTAAAGGGGGAACTCTGCGGATTCAGATTTTAAAGGGGAACTCTGCAAATTCAGAAGTAAAAGGGGAACTCTGCGGATTCAGATGTAAAAGGGGAACTCTGGGGATTCAGATGTAAAAGGGGAACTCTGCGGATTCAGATGTAAAAGGGGAACTCTGCGGATTCAGATGTAAAGGGGGAACTCTGCGGATTCAGATGTAAAGGGGGAACTTTGCAGATTCAGATGTAAAGGGGGAACTTTGCAGATTCAGATGTAAAGGGGGAACTCTGCGGATTCAGGGGAACTCTGCGGATTCAGATGTAAAAGGGGAACTCTGCAGATTCAGATGTAAAAGGGGAACTCGGCAGATTCAGATGTAAAAGGGGGACTCTGCGGATTCAGATGTAAAGGGGGAACTCTGCGGATTCAGGGGAACTCTGCGGATTCAGATGTAAAAGGGGAACTCTGCAGATTCAGAAGTAAAAGGGGAACTCTGCAGATTCAGAAGTAAAAGGGGAACTCTGCGGATTCAAATGTAAAAGGGGAACTCTGCAGATTCAGAAGTAAAAGGGGAACTCTGCAGATTCAGAAGTAAAAGGGGAACTCTGCAGATTCAGAAGTAAAAGGGGAACTCTGCGGATTCAGATGTAAAAGGGGAACTCTGCGGATTCAGATGTAAAAGGGGAACTCTGCGGATTCAGATGTAAAGGGGGAACTCTGCGGATTCAGATGTAAAGGGGGAACTCTGCGGATTCAGATGTAAAGGGGGAACTCTGCGGATTCAGATTTTAAAGGGGAACTCTGCAGATTCAGAAGTAAAAGGGGAACTCTGCGGATTCAGATGTAAAAGGGGAACTCTGCGGATTCAGATGTAAAAGGGGAACTCTGCGGATTCAGATGTAAAGGGGGAACTCTGCGGATTCAGATGTAAAGGGGGAACTCTGCGGATTCAGGGGAACTCTGCGGATTCAGATGTAAAAGGGGAACTCTGCAGATTCAGATGTAAAAGGGGAACTCTGCAGATTCAGATGTAAAAGGGGAACTCTGCAGATTCAGATGTAAAGGGGGAACTCTGCAGATTCAGATGTAAAGGGGGAACTCTGCGGATTCAGATGTAAAGGGGGAACTTTGCAGATTCAGATGTAAAGGGGGAACTTTGCAGATTCAGATGTAAAGGGGGAACTCTGCGGATTCAGGGGAACTCTGCGGATTCAGATGTAAAAGGGGAACTCTGCAGATTCAGATGTAAAAGGGGAACTCTGCAGATTCAGATGTAAAAGGGGAACTCTGCAGATTCAGATGTAAAGGGGGAACTCTGCAGATTCAGATGTAAAGGGGGAACTCTGCGGATTCAGATGTAAAGGGGGAACTCTGCGGATTCAGATGTAAAGGGGGAACTCTTCAGATTCAGAAGTAAAAGGAGAACTCTGCGGATTCAGATGTAAAAGGGGAACTCTGCAGATTCAGAAGTAAAAGGGGAACTCTGCGGATTCAGATGTAAAAGGGGAACTCTGCGGATTCAGATGTAAAGGGGGAACTCTGCGAATTCAGATGTAAAGGGGGAACTCTGTGGATTCAGATGTAAAGGGGGAACTCTGCGGATTCAGATGTAAAGGGGAACTCTGCGGATTCAGATGTAAAGGGGGAACTCTGCGGATTCAGATGTAAAGAGGGAACTCTGCGGATTCAGATTTTAAAGGGGAACTCTGCAGATTCAGGGGAACTCTGCGGATTCAAATGTAAAAGGGGAACTCTGCAGATTAAGATGTAAAAGGGGAACTCTGCAGATTCAGATGTAAAAGGGGAACTCTGCGGATTCAGATGTAAAGGGGGAACTCTGCGGATATAGGGGAACTCTGCGGATTCAGATGTAAAAGGGGAACTCTGCGGATTCAGATGTAAAGGGGGAACTCTGCGGGTTCAGATGTAAAAGGGGAACTCTGCGGATTCAGATGTAAAGGGGAACTCTGCGGATTCAGATGTGAAGGGGGAACTTTGCAGATTCAGATGTAAAGGGGGAACTTTGCAGATTCAGATGTAAAGGGGGAACTCTGCAGATTCAGATGTAAAAGGGGAACTCTGCAGATTCAGATGTAAAAGGGGAACTCTGCAGATTCAGATGTAAAAGGGGAACTCTGCAGATTCAGATGTAAAAAGGGAACTCTGCGGATTCAGGGGAACTCTGCGGATTCAGATGTAAAAGGGGAACTCTGCGGATTCAGATGTAAAGGGGGAACTCTGCGGATTCAGATGTAAAGGGGGAACTCTGCGGATTCAGATGTAAAGGGGGAACTCTGCGGATTCAGATGTAAAGGGGGAACTCTGCGGATTCAGATGTAAAGGGGGAACTCTGCGGATTCAGATGTAAAGGGGGAACTCTGCGGATTCAGATGTAAAGGGGGAACTCTGCGGATTCAGATGTAAAGAGGGAACTCTGCGGATTCAGATTTTAAAGGGGAACTCTGCAGATTCAGAAGTAAAAGGGGAACTCTGCGGATTCAGATGTAAAAGGGGAACTCTGGGGATTCAGATGTAAAAGGGGAACTCTGCGGATTCAGATGTAAAAGGGGAACTCTGCGGATTCAGATGTAAAAGGGGAACTCTGCGGATTCAGATGTAAAGGGGGAACTCTGCGGATTCAGATGTAAAGGGGGAACTCTGCGGATTCAGGGGAACTCTGCAGATTCAGATGTAAAAGGGGAACTCGGCAGATTCAGATGTAAAAGGGGGACTCTGCGGATTCAGATGTAAAGGGGGAACTCTGCGGATTCAGATGTAAAGGGGGAACTCTGCGGATTCAGATGTAAAGGGGGAACTCTGCGGATTCAGATGTAAAGGGGGAACTCTGCGGATTCAGATGTAAAGGGGGAACTCTGCGGATTCAGATGTAAAGGGGGAACTCTGCGGATTCAGATTTTAAAGGGGAACTCTGCAGATTCAGAAGTAAAAGGGGAACTCTGCGGATTCAGATGTAAAAGGGGAACTCTGCGGATTCGGATGTAAAAGGGGAACTCTGCGGATTCAGATGTAAAGGGGGAACTTTGCAGATTCAGATGTAAAGGGGGAACTTTGCAGATTCAGATGTAAAGGGGGAACTCTGCGGATTCAGGGGAACTCTGCGGATTCAGATGTAAAAGGGGAACTCTGCAGATTCAGATGTAAAAGGGGAACTCTGCAGATTTAGATGTAAAAGGGGAACTCTGCAGATTCAGATGTAAAGGGGGAACTCTGCAGATTCAGATGTAAAGGGGGAACTCTGCAGATTCAGATGTAAAGGGGGAACTCTGCGGATTCAGATTTTAAAGGGGAACTCTTCAGATTCAGAAGTAAAAGGGGAACTCTGCGGATTCAGATGTAAAAGGGGAACTCTGCGGATTCAGATGTAAAAGGGGAACTCTGCGGATTCAGATGTAAAAGGGGAACTCTGCGGATTCAGATGTAAAAGGGGAACTCTGCGGATTCAGATGTAAAAGGGGAACTCTGCGGATTCAGATGTAAAGGGGGAACTTTGCAGATTCAGATGTAAAGGGGGAACTCTGCGGATTCAGGGGAACTCTGCGGATTCAAATGTAAAAGGGGAACTCTGCAGATTAAGATGTAAAAGGGGAACTCTGCAGATTCAGATGTAAAAGGGGAACTCTGCAGATTCAGATGTAAAAGGGGAACTCTGCGGATTCAGATGTAAAAGGGGAACTCTGCGGATTCAGATGTAAAGGGGGAACTCTGCGGATTCAGATGTAAAGTGGGAACTCTGCGGATTCAGATTTTAAAGGGGAACTCTGCAGATTCAGAAGTAAAAGGGGAACTCTGCGGATTCAGATGTAAAAGGGGAACTCTGCGGATTCAGATGTAAAAGGGGAACTCTGCGGATTCAGATGTAAAGGGGGAACTCTGCGGATTCAGATGTAAATGGGGAACTTTGCAGATTCAGATGTAAAGGGGGAACTCTGCGGATTCAGGGGAACTCTGCGGATTCAGATGTAAAAGGGGAACTCTGCAGATTCAGATGTAAAAGGGGAACTCTGCAGATTCAGATGTAAAAGGGGAACTCTGCAGATTCAGATGTAAAGGGGGAACTCTGCAGATTCAGATGTAAAGGGGGAACTCTGCAGATTCAGATGTAAAGGGGGAACTCTGCAGATTCAGATGTAAAGGGGGAACTCTGCGGATTCAGATGTAAAGGGGGAACTTTGCAGATTCAGATGTAAAGGGGGAACTCTGCGGATTCAGGGGAACTCTGCGGATTCAGATGTAAAAGGGGAACTCTGCAGATTCAGATGTAAAAGGGGAACTCTGCAGATTCAGATGTAAAAGGGGAACTCTGCAGATTCAGATGTAAAAGGGGAACTCTGCGGATTCAGATGTAAAGGGGGAACTCTGCGGATTCAGATGTAAAGGGGGAACTCTGCGGATTCAGATGTAAAGGGGGAACTCTGCGGATTCAGATGTAAAGGGGGAACTCTGCGGATTCAGATTTTAAAGGGGAACTCTTCAGATTCAGAAGTAAAAGGGGAACTCTGCGGATTCAGATGTAAAAGGGGAACTCTGCAGATTCAGAAGTAAAAGGGGAACTCTGCAGATTCAGATGTAAAAGGGGAACTCTGCAGATTCAGATGTAAAAGGGGAACTCTGCAGATTCAGATGTAAAGGGGGAACTCTGCAGATTCAGATGTAAAGGGGGAACTCTGCGGATTCAGATGTAAAGGGGGAACTTTGCAGATTCAGATGTAAAGGGGGAACTTTGCAGATTCAGATGTAAAGGGGGAACTCTGCGGATTCAGGGGAACTCTGCGGATTCAGATGTAAAAGGGGAACTCTGCAGATTCAGATGTAAAAGGGGAACTCTGCAGATTCAGATGTAAAAGGGGAACTCTGCAGATTCAGATGTAAAGGGGGAACTCTGCAGATTCAGATGTAAAGGGGGAACTCTGCGGATTCAGATGTAAAGGGGGAACTCTGCGGATTCAGATGTAAAGGGGGAACTCTTCAGATTCAGAAGTAAAAGGAGAACTCTGCGGATTCAGATGTAAAAGGGGAACTCTGCAGATTCAGAAGTAAAAGGGGAACTCTGCGGATTCAGATGTAAAAGGGGAACTCTGCGGATTCAGATGTAAAGGGGGAACTCTGCGGATTCAGATGTAAAGGGGGAACTCTGCGGATTCAGATGTAAAGGGGGAACTCTGCGGATTCAGATGTAAAGGGGAACTCTGCGGATTCAGATGTAAAGGGGGAACTCTGCGGATTCAGATGTAAAGAGGGAACTCTGCGGATTCAGATTTTAAAGGGGAACTCTGCAGATTCAGGGGAACTCTGCGGATTCAAATGTAAAAGGGGAACTCTGCAGATTAAGATGTAAAAGGGGAACTCTGCAGATTCAGATGTAAAAGGGGAACTCTGCGGATTCAGATGTAAAGGGGGAACTCTGCGGATATAGGGGAACTCTGCGGATTCAGATGTAAAAGGGGAACTCTGCGGATTCAGATGTAAAGGGGGAACTCTGCGGGTTCAGATGTAAAAGGGGAACTCTGCGGATTCAGATGTAAAGGGGAACTCTGCGGATTCAGATGTGAAGGGGGAACTTTGCAGATTCAGATGTAAAGGGGGAACTTTGCAGATTCAGATGTAAAGGGGGAACTCTGCAGATTCAGATGTAAAAGGGGAACTCTGCAGATTCAGATGTAAAAGGGGAACTCTGCAGATTCAGATGTAAAAGGGGAACTCTGCAGATTCAGATGTAAAAAGGGAACTCTGCGGATTCAGGGGAACTCTGCGGATTCAGATGTAAAAGGGGAACTCTGCGGATTCAGATGTAAAGGGGGAACTCTGCGGATTCAGATGTAAAGGGGGAACTCTGCGGATTCAGATGTAAAGGGGGAACTCTGCGGATTCAGATGTAAAGGGGGAACTCTGCGGATTCAGATGTAAAGGGGGAACTCTGCGGATTCAGATGTAAAGGGGGAACTCTGCGGATTCAGATGTAAAGGGGGAACTCTGCGGATTCAGATGTAAAGAGGGAACTCTGCGGATTCAGATTTTAAAGGGGAACTCTGCAGATTCAGAAGTAAAAGGGGAACTCTGCGGATTCAGATGTAAAAGGGGAACTCTGGGGATTCAGATGTAAAAGGGGAACTCTGCGGATTCAGATGTAAAAGGGGAACTCTGCGGATTCAGATGTAAAAGGGGAACTCTGCGGATTCAGATGTAAAGGGGGAACTCTGCGGATTCAGATGTAAAGGGGGAACTCTGCGGATTCAGGGGAACTCTGCAGATTCAGATGTAAAAGGGGAACTCGGCAGATTCAGATGTAAAAGGGGGACTCTGCGGATTCAGATGTAAAGGGGGAACTCTGCGGATTCAGATGTAAAGGGGGAACTCTGCGGATTCAGATGTAAAGGGGGAACTCTGCGGATTCAGATGTAAAGGGGGAACTCTGCGGATTCAGATGTAAAGGGGGAACTCTGCGGATTCAGATGTAAAGGGGGAACTCTGCGGATTCAGATTTTAAAGGGGAACTCTGCAGATTCAGAAGTAAAAGGGGAACTCTGCGGATTCAGATGTAAAAGGGGAACTCTGCGGATTCGGATGTAAAAGGGGAACTCTGCGGATTCAGATGTAAAGGGGGAACTTTGCAGATTCAGATGTAAAGGGGGAACTTTGCAGATTCAGATGTAAAGGGGGAACTCTGCGGATTCAGGGGAACTCTGCGGATTCAGATGTAAAAGGGGAACTCTGCAGATTCAGATGTAAAAGGGGAACTCTGCAGATTTAGATGTAAAAGGGGAACTCTGCAGATTCAGATGTAAAGGGGGAACTCTGCAGATTCAGATGTAAAGGGGGAACTCTGCGGATTCAGATGTAAAGGGGGAACTCTGCGGATTCAGATTTTAAAGGGGAACTCTTCAGATTCAGAAGTAAAAGGGGAACTCTGCGGATTCAGATGTAAAAGGGGAACTCTGCGGATTCAGATGTAAAAGGGGAACTCTGCGGATTCAGATGTAAAAGGGGAACTCTGCGGATTCAGATGTAAAAGGGGAACTCTGCGGATTCAGATGTAAAAGGGGAACTCTGCGGATTCAGATGTAAAGGGGGAACTTTGCAGATTCAGATGTAAAGGGGGAACTCTGCGGATTCAGGGGAACTCTGCGGATTCAAATGTAAAAGGGGAACTCTGCAGATTAAGATGTAAAAGGGGAACTCTGCAGATTCAGATGTAAAAGGGGAACTCTGCAGATTCAGATGTAAAAGGGGAACTCTGCAGATTCAGATGTAAAAGGGGAACTCTGCGGATTCAGATGTAAAAGGGGAACTCTGCGGATTCAGATGTAAAGGGGGAACTCTGCGGATTCAGATGTAAAGTGGGAACTCTGCGGATTCAGATTTTAAAGGGGAACTCTGCAGATTCAGAAGTAAAAGGGGAACTCTGCGGATTCAGATGTAAAAGGGGAACTCTGCGGATTCAGATGTAAAAGGGGAACTCTGCGGATTCAGATGTAAAGGGGGAACTCTGCGGATTCAGATGTAAAGGGGGAACTTTGCAGATTCAGATGTAAAGGGGGAACTCTGCGGATTCAGGGGAACTCTGCGGATTCAGATGTAAAAGGGGAACTCTGCAGATTCAGATGTAAAAGGGGAACTCTGCAGATTCAGATGTAAAAGGGGAACTCTGCAGATTCAGATGTAAAGGGGGAACTCTGCAGATTCAGATGTAAAGGGGGAACTCTGCAGATTCAGATGTAAAGGGGGAACTCTGCAGATTCAGATGTAAAGGGGGAACTCTGCGGATTCAGATGTAAAGGGGGAACTTTGCAGATTCAGATGTAAAGGGGGAACTCTGCGGATTCAGGGGAACTCTGCGGATTCAGATGTAAAAGGGGAACTCTGCAGATTCAGATGTAAAAGGGGAACTCTGCAGATTCAGATGTAAAAGGGGAACTCTGCAGATTCAGATGTAAAAGGGGAACTCTGCGGATTCAGATGTAAAGGGGGAACTCTGCGGATTCAGATGTAAAGGGGGAACTCTGCGGATTCAGATGTAAAGGGGGAACTCTGCGGATTCAGATGTAAAGGGGGAACTCTGCGGATTCAGATTTTAAAGGGGAACTCTTCAGATTCAGAAGTAAAAGGGGAACTCTGCGGATTCAGATGTAAAAGGGGAACTCTGCAGATTCAGAAGTAAAAGGGGAACTCTGCGGATTCAGATGTAAAAGGGGAACTCTGCGGATTCAGATGTAAAGGGGGAACTCTGCGGATTCAGGGGAACTCTGCGGATTCAAATGTAAAAGGGGAACTCTGCAGATTAAGATGTAAAAGGGGAACTCTGCAGATTCAGATGTAAAAGGGGAACTCTGCAGATTCAGATGTAAAGGGGGAACTCTGCGGATTCAGATGTAAAGGGGGAACTCTGCGGATTCAGGGGAACTCTGCGGATTCAGATGTAAAAGGGGAACTCTGCGGATTCAGATGTAAAGGGGGAACTCTGCGGATTCAGATGTGAAGGGGGAACTTTGCAGATTCAGATGTAAAGGGGGAACTTTGCAGATTCAGATGTAAAGGGGCAACTCTGCAGATTCAGATGTAAAAGGGGAACTCTGAAGATTCAGATGTAAAAGGGGAACTCTGCAGATTCAGATGTAAAAGGGGAACTCTGCGGATTCAGGGGAACTCTGCGGATTCAGATGTAAAAGGGGAACTCTGCGGATTCAGATGTAAAGGGGGAACTCTGCGGATTCAGATGTAAAGGGGGAACTCTGCGGATTCAGATGTAAAGGGGGAACTCTGCGGATTCAGATGTAAAGGGGGAACTCTGCGGATTCAGATGTGAAGGGGGAACTTTGCAGATTCAGATGTAAAGGGGGAACTTTGCAGATTCAGATGTAAAGGGGGAACTTTGCAGATTCAGATGTAAAGGGGCAACTCTGCAGATTCAGATGTAAAAGGGGAACTCTGAAGATTCAGATGTAAAAGGGGAACTCTGCAGATTCAGATGTAAAAGGGGAACTCTGCGGATTCAGGGGAACTCTGCGGATTCAGATGTAAAAGGGGAACTCTGCGGATTCAGATGTAAAGGGGGAACTCTGCGGATTCAGATGTAAAGGGGGAACTCTGCGGATTCAGATGTAAAGGGGGAACTCTGCGGATTCAGATGTAAAGGGGGAACTCTGCGGATTCAGATGTAAAGGGGGAACTCTGCGGATTCAGATGTAAAGGGGGAACTCTGCGGATTCAGATGTAAAGGGGGAACTCTGCGGATTCAGATGTAAAGGGGGAACTCTGCGGATTCAGATGTAAAGGGGGAACTCTGCGGATTCAGATTTTAAAGGGGAACTCTGCAGATTCAGAAGTAAAAGGGGAACTCTGCGGATTCAGATGTAAAAGGGGAACTCTGCGGATTCAGATGTAAAAGGGGAACTCTGCGGATTCAGATGTAAAGGGGGAACTCTGCGGATTCAGATGTAAAGGGGGAACTTTGCAGATTCAGATGTAAAGGGGGAACTTTGCAGATTCAGATGTAAAGGGGGAACTCTGCGGATTCAGGGGAACTCTGTGGATTCAGATGTAAAAGGGGAACTCTGCAGATTCAGATGTAAAAGGGGAACTCGGCAGATTCAGATGTAAAAGGGGGACTCTGCGGATTCAGATGTAAAGGGGGAACTCTGCGGATTCAGGGGAACTCTGCGGATTCAGATGTAAAAGGGGAACTCTGCAGATTCAGAAGTAAAAGGGGAACTCTGCGGATTCAGATGTAAAAGGGGAACTCTGCGGATTCAGATGTAAAAGGGGAACTCTGCAGATTCAGAAGTAAAAGGGGAACTCTGCGGATTCAGATGTAAAAGGGGAACTCTGCGGATTCAGATGTAAAAGGGGAACTCTGCGGATTCAGATGTAAAGGGGGAACTCTGCGGATTCAGATTTTAAAGGGGAACTCTTCAGATTCAGAAGTAAAAGGGGAACTCTGCGGATTCAGATTTTAAAGGGGAACTCTGCAGATTCAGAAGTAAAAGGGGAACTCTGCGGATTCAGATGTAAAAGGGGAACTCTGCGGATTCAGATGTAAAAGGGGAACTCTGCGGATTCAGATGTAAAGGGGGAACTCTGCGGATTCAGATGTAAAGGGGGAACTTTGCAGATTCAGATGTAAAGGGGGAACTTTGCAGATTCAGATGTAAAGGGGGAACTCTGCGGATTCAGGGGAACTCTGTGGATTCAGATGTAAAAGGGGAACTCTGCAGATTCAGATGTAAAAGGGGAACTCGGCAGATTCAGATGTAAAAGGGGGACTCTGCGGATTCAGATGTAAAGGGGGGACTCTGCGGATTCAGGGGAACTCTGCGGATTCAGATGTAAAAGGGGAACTCTGCAGATTCAGAAGTAAAAGGGGAACTCTGCGGATTCAGATGTAAAAGGGGAACTCTGCAGATTCAGATGTAAAAGGGGAACTCTGCGGATTCAGATGTAAAAGGGGAACTCTGCGGATTCAGATGTAAAAGGGGAACTCTGCGGATTCAGATGTAAAGGGGGAACTCTGCGGATTCAGATGTAAAGGGGGAACTTTGCAGATTCAGATGTAAAGGGGGAACTTTGCAGATGCAGATGTAAAGGGGGAACTCTGCGGATTCAGGGGAACTCTGCGGATTCAGATGTAAAAGGGGAACTCTGCAGATTCAGATGTAAAAGGGGAACTCTGCAGATTCAGATGTAAAAGGGGAACTCTGCAGATTCAGATGTAAAAGGGGAACTCTGCAGATTCAGATGTAAAGGGGGAACTCTGCGGATTCAGATGTAAAGGGGGAACTCTGCGGATTCAGATGTAAAGGGGGAACTCTGCGGATTCAGATTTTAAAGGGGAACTCTTCAGATTCAGAAGTAAAAGGGGAACTCTGCGGATTCAGATGTAAAAGGGGAACTCTGCGGATTCAGATGTAAAAGGGGAACTCTGCGGATTCAGATGTAAAAGGGGAACTCTGCGGATTCAGATGTAAAAGGGGAACTCTGCGGATTCAGATGTAAAGGGGGAACTCTGCGGATTCAGATGTAAAGGGGGAACTTTGCAGATTCAGATGTAAAGGGGGAACTCTGCGGATTCAGGGGAACTCTGCGGATTCAAATGTAAAAGGGGAACTCTGCAGATTAAGATGTAAAAGGGGAACTCTGCAGATTCAGATGTAAAAGGGGAACTCTGCAGATTCAGATGTAAAAGGGGAACTCTGCAGATTCAGATGTAAAAGGGGGAACTCTGCAGATTCAGATGTAAAAGGGGGAACTCTGCAGATTCAGATGTAAAAGGGGGAACTCTGCGGATTCAGGGGAACTCTGCGGATTCAGATGTAAAAGGGGAACTTTCCGGATTCAGATGTAAAGGGGGAACTCTGCAGGTTCAGATGTAAAAGGGGAACTCTGCGGATTCAGATGTAAAGGGGAACTCTGCGGATTCAGATGTGAAGGGGGAACTTTGCAGATTCAGATGTAAAGGGGGAACTCTGCAGATTCAGATGTAAAAGGGGAACTCTGCAGATTCAGATGTAAAAGGGGAACTCTGCAGATTCAGATGTAAAAGGGGAACTCTGCAGATTCAGATGTAAAAGGGGAACTCTGCAGATTCAGGGGAACTCTGCGGATTCAGATGTAAAAGGGGAACTCTGCGGATTCAGATGTAAAGGGGGAACTCTGCGGATTCAGATGTAAAGGGGGAACTCTGCGGATTCAGATGTAAAGGGGGAACTCTGCGGATTCAGATGTAAAGGGGGAACTCTGCGGATTCAGATGTAAAGGGGGAACTCAGCGGATTCAGATGTAAAGGGGGAACTCAGCGGATTCAGATGTAAAGGGGGAACTCAGCGGATTCAGATGTAAAGGGGGAACTCTGCGGATTCAGGGGAACTCTGCGGATTCAGATGTAAAAGGGGAACTCTGCAGATTCAGATGTAAAAGGGGAACTCTGCAGATTCAGATGTAAAGGGGGAACTCTGCGGATTCAGATGTGAAGGGGGAACTTTGCAGATTCAGATGTAAAGGGGGAACTCTGCGGATTCAGGGGAACTCTGCGGATTCAGATGTAAAAGGGGAACTCTGCAGATTCAGATGTAAAAGGGGAACTCTGCAGATTCAGATGTAAAAGGGGAACTCTGCAGATTCAGATGTAAAAGGGGAACTCTGCAGATTCAGATGTAAAAGGGGAACTCTGCAGATTCAGATGTAAAAGGGGAACTCTGCAGATTCAGATGTAAAAGGGGAACTCTGCAGATTCAGATGTAAAAGGGGAACTCTGCGGATTCAGGGGAACTCTGCGGATTCAGATGTAAAAGGGGAACTCTGCGGATTCAGATGTAAAGGGGGAACTCTTCCGATTCAGATGTAAAGGGGGAACTCTGCGGATTCAGATGTAAAGGGGGAACTCTGCGGATTCAGATGTAAAGGGGGAACTCTGCGGATTCAGATGTAAAGGGGGAACTCTGCGGATTCAGATGTAAAGGGGGAACTCTGCGGATTCAGATGTAAAGGGGGAACTCTGCGGATTCAGATGTAAAGGGGGAACTCTGCGGATTCAGATGTAAAGGGGGAACTCTGCGGATTCAGATGTAAAGGGGGAACTCTGCGGATTCAGATGTAAAGGGGGAACTCTGCGGATTCAGATGTAAAGGGGGAACTCTGCGGATTCAGATGTAAAGGGGGAACTCTGCAGATTCAGATGTAAAAGGGGAACTCTGCAGATTCAGATGTAAAGGGGAACTCTGCAGATTCAGATGTAAAGGGGGAACTCTGCAGATTCAGATGTAAAGGGGGAACTCTGCAGATTCAGATGTAAAGGGGGAACTCTGCAGATTCAGATGTAAAGGGGGAACTCTGCGGATTCAGATGTAAAGGGGGAACTCTGCAGATTCAGATTTTAAAGGGGAACTCTGCAGATTTAGAAGTAAAAGGGGAACTCTGCAGATTTAGAAGTAAAAGGGGAACTCTGCGGATTCAGATGTAAAAGGGGAACTCTGCGGATTCAGATGTAAAAGGGGAACTCTGCGGATTCAGATGTAAAAGGGGAACTCTGCGGATTCAGATGTAAAAGGGGAACTCTGCGGATTCAGATGTAAAGGGGGAACTCTGCGGATTCAGATGTAAAGGGGGAACTCTGCAGATTCAGATGTAAAGGGGGAACTCTGCAGATTCAGATGTAAAGGGAGAACTCTACAGATTCAGATGTAAAGGGGGAACTCTACAGATTCAGATGTAAAGGGGGAACTCTACAGATTCAGATGTAAAGGGGGAACTCTACAGATTCAGATGTAAAGGGGGAACTCTGCAGATTCAGATGTAAAGGGGGAACTCTGCAGATTCAGATGTAAAGGGGGAACTCTGCGGATTCAGATGTAAAGGGGGAACTCTGCGGATTCAGATGTAAAAGGGGAACTCTGCAGATTCAGATGTAAAAGGGGAACTCTGCAGATTCAGATGTAAAGGGGAACTCTGTGGATTCAGATGTAAAGGGGAACTCTGTGGATTCAGATGTAAAGGGTAACTCTGTGGATTCAGACTCTTGTGCTTAACTTCATATTATTAGAAATGTTATTAAATTGCAAAATATATGTATAGTTTATACTATAAAAAAATGCTGCGTGCTGCTAAAGTGTTTGGGTTTGACTTGAAGAAAAGGTGGCAACCCCAATATACACACATACACACACAATGAAATATCACTTGGACATTACATGAAAGGATAAGCAAAGTTAACCACTTCAGCCCTGGACCATTTGGCTGCCCAAAGGACTTTTTACAATTTGGCACTGCGCTGCTTTAACTGGTAATTGCGCGGTCATGCAATGTTGTACCCAAACAAAATGTGCGTCTTTTTTCCCATCACAAATAGAGCTTTCTTTTGATGGTATTTGATTGCCTCTGTGATTTTTATTTTTTGCGATATAAATGGAAAAAGTCTGAAAATTTTGAAAAACAATGATATTTTCTACTTTTTGTTGTAAGAAAAATCCAATAAACTACATTTTAGTCATACATTTAGGCAAAAATGTAATCAGCCACATGTCTTTGGTAAAAAAATGTCAATAAGCTTATATTTATTGGTTTGTGCAAAAGTTATAGCGTCTACAAACTACGGTACATTTTCTGGAATTTACACAGCTTTAATACACACGATCGGAATTTCCGACAGAAAAATTAGATGGGAGCTTTTCCTCGGATATTCCAACGGTGTGTATGCCCCATCGGACTTTTTCTGTCGGAATTTCCGACGGACTTAGATAGAGAGCAGGTTTGTCTATTTTTCCGTTGGAAATTTCCGATGGAGGTTTTCCCGTTGGAAAGTCCGACCGTGTGTACGTGGCATTAGTTTATGACTGCCTATATCATTTCTTGAGGTGCTAAAATGGCAGGGCAGTACAAACCCCACCCAAATGACCCCATTTTGGAAAGTAGACACCCCAAGGAAATTGCTGAGAGGCATGTTGAGCCCATTGAATATTATTTTTTTGCCCCAAGTGATTGAATAATGAAAAAAATATATATATATTTTTTTTTACAAAAAGTTGTCACTAAATGATATATTGCTCACACATGCCATGGTTATATGTGGAATTACGCCCCAAAATTAATTTTGCTGCTTCTCTTGAGTACAGAGATACCACATGTGTGGGACTTTTTGGGAGCCTAGCCGCGTATGGGGCCCCGAAAACCAAGCACCGCCTTCAGGATTTCTAAGGGCGTAAATTTTTGTTTGATTTCACTCCTCACTAGGGATGGGCCGAACACCCCCCGGTTCGGTTTGCATCCAGAACATGCGAACGGACAGAAAGTTTGTGTGAACATTTGAACACCGTTAAAGTCTATGGGACTCGAACGTGAGAAATCAAAAGTGCGTATTTTAAAGGCTAATATGCAAGTTATTGTCCTAAAAAGGGTTTATGGACCCGGGTCCTGCCCCAGGGTACATGTATCATTGCAAAAAAAAGGTTTTAAAAACGCCCTTTTTTTGGGGAGCAGTGATTTTAACCACTTCCTACCGGGTCATAGACATATGACGCCGGCAGGAACCCTCCCTCCCTCCGGGCGGACGTCATATGACGTCCTTTTTTCCCGGCCGTCTATGGGGCGCGCGCGCGCACCCGCGGCAACGCTCGTGACCCGGTGAGTGTGCCCGGCGGTCGCGATGTCCGCTGGCGCTGGGCACCCGCGATTGCCCACGATCACGGCAGAAGTGTGGATCTGTGTGTGTAAACACACAGATCCACCTCCTGTCAGAGGTGAGGAGACCGATGTGTGTTCCCAGTACAGAGGAACACAGATCGGTCTCCTCCCCTTGTGAGTCCCCTCCCCCTACAGTTACAATCACTCAATAGGGAACATATTAACCCCTTGATCGCCCCCTAGTGTTAACCCTTTCCCTGCCAGTCACATTTACACAGTAATTAGTGCAGTTTTATAGCACTAATCGCTGTATAAATGTGAATGGTCCCAAAAACGCGCCAATAGTGTCCGATGTGTCTGCCGCAATGTCACGGTCACAATAAAAATCGCAGATCGCCGCTATTACTAGTAAAAAAAATAAAAAAAATAATGCCATAAATCTATCCCCTATTATGTAGACGCTATAACTTTTGCGCAAACCAATCAATATACGCTTATTGCAAAAAAAAATTACCAAAAATATGTAGAATACGTATCGGTCTAAACTTAGAAAAAAAATTGTTTTAAAAAAAAAAAAATTGTGATATTTATTAAATCAAAAAGTAAAAAATATTGCATTTTTTTCAAATATGTCGCTCTTCTTTTGTTTATAGCACAAAAAATAAAAACCGCAGAGGTGATCAAATACCACCAAAAGAAATCTCTATTTGTGGGGGAAAAAGGACGTCAATTTTGGTTAGGTTCAACGTCGCACGACCGCGCAATTGTCAGTTAAAGCGACGCAGTGCTGCATCGCAAAAAGTGCTCTGGTCAGGAAGGGGGTCAATTCTTCCAGGGCTGAAGTGGTTAATGATACTTAAAGTGAAAAAATAAAAGTGAAATATTCCTTTAAATATCGTACCTGGGGGGTGTCTGTAGTATGCCTGTGAAGTGGCGCGTGTTTCCCGGGTTTAGAACAGTCCCTGCACAAAATGACATTTCTAAATGAATAAAAGTAATTTAAAACCGCTTGCAGCTTTAATGTAATGTTGGGTCCCGGCAATATAGATGAAAATTATTGAGAAAAATGGCATGGGTACCTCCCTCCCCCCAAGCCCATTACCAGGCCCTTTGGATCTTGTATGGATATTAAGGGGAACCCCACAAATTAAAAAAAGAAAAGGCGTGGGGCCCCCAGGCCCTATATACTCTGAACAGCAGTATACAGATGATCCAAACAAGACAGGGACTATAGGTTTGTTCTTAAGTTGAATCTGTTTGTAATTTGGAACAGGTACATTTTGTAAGTGTAGCTCCAGCCAAAAAATCTATTTTTAAGCTTTTTGGATAACATAGGGAAGGGTTATCACCCTTGTAACATTTGTATTGCGGTCTGTGCCCCTGTTCAGAAGATTTCACCTCACTTTCTGTCCCAATGAAAATTGGATTTTGAAAATTTGGGGTTATTAGGGAAACAAGGCTTGGTGATAAAGCATCAGTGGAGACACGTTTTTCCCATATTAACTCCTACAGAAGAGAATTTCCCTTCCCAGGGGTAGATTTCCTTTCACTTCCTGTTGTCTCCCTTCGTTTGTAAGTAGGAGCCGTTTGTAAGTCG